>JARQOC010000005.1:340558113-340873606 GCA_033576535.1 Allobates femoralis | reverse complement strand
CACAATAGGTGATATCACAGCTCACCTCCTCCTGTACAATGACTGATAACACCTCTATATACAGTAGATAACACAGGATCCACCATTCACAATAGATGATATCACAGCTCATCTCCTCCTCCTGTAAGATGACAGGTAACACCTCTATATATGGGAGGGTTGGTAATGACAGGTGGGAGAGGATATAGGTCTTGGGTCCCTGATTTTTTCTGACCCTAGCATAGCAACGCCCCTCCCTGCTCTCCTTGAAGACCATGAATAGATTATGTACAAACATGTATGCTCATGTGTTCTGAGTAAGTAATGGCAAGGGGGCACCATAAGGCAAATTCGCACAGGGCACCATTCAACATAAGGCCGGCCCTGGCCTTCTTTTCCCGAAAAATTTAATCTACCGAGAAGAATTATGATATAGGTAAACGCGAATTGTTGGCAATAAAATGGGCCTTGAGTAATGGCGCCACTTCCTTGAAGGCGCCAAACATAAGATTACCGTAATTACTGACCACAAAAACCTGACCTACTTGGAGTCAGCGAAAAGACTGAATCCTAGACAGGCTAGGTGGGCTTTGTTCTTCTCCAGATTTGATTTTGTTATCACTTTCCGATCGGGTACTAAAAATGTAAGGTCTGATGCCCTGTCTCGAAGTTTTTGCCCCTTACAGGTCGAGAACGTGGAACCGACTCCCATTTTAGCCAAGTGGATTGTTATTTCGGTTGTGTCTTTGGATCTTCTGGAAGAGATTCGTAGATCTCCAGAACAGACTCCTGACACTACTCCTGCCCGAAAACTATTTGTCCCTGCCTCCAAGTCCTTAAGGAATCACATGATTCCGTCCTTGCAGGGCATCCCGGTATCAATAACACAATCAGACTTGTAACCAGGAATTGTGGTGGCCAACTATAGTAAAGGACTGTAAGGAATATGTACTGGCTTGTGAAACCTGTGCTCGTGCTAAGTCTCCCCGCAACCGCCCTGCCGGGTTGCTCCAGTCCTTGCCTACCCCTGAGGGTCCTTGGACTCATATCTGCATGGATTTTATTACTGACCTGCCACTCTCAATAGGGAAGACTTGTATCTGGGTAGTGGTAGACAGATTCAGCAAGCAGTGTCATTTCGTTCCACTGTTCGGGTTACCTAATTCCGAGACCCCGAGCAAATTATTTATTAATCATGTTGTGCGATTGCATGGTGTTCCTGTGAATATTGTTTCTGACAGGGGCACCCAGTTCGTTTCTAAATTTTGGAGGGCATTCTGTAAACGGATTAGAATTGACTATTCCTTTTCTTCTGCTTATCACCCTGAAACCAATGGTCAAACGAGCGCACTAATCAAGCTCTTGAGCAGTATCTACGTTGTTATGTCTCTGAGCATCAATCGGATTGGGTGGAACACCTGCCACTAGCAGAATTTGCCATGAATAACCAGTACCAGGAGTCCATCAAGACCACCCCTTTCTACTGTAATCATGGGCTGCACCCGCGCTTTGGGTTCATTTTCTTCTAGGCTTCCCGACGTCCCTGGGGTAGAAAGGTCCGTAGATCAGTTAAAGACTATTTGGTCTGAAGTGAACAAAAACTTGAAGGGGGCTCAGACTAGGCAGGCGTCTTCCGCTAATAAACGGCGCTCCAAGGGTCCGGACCTGGGAGTTTGGGACAAAGTTTGGCTTTCTACGAAAAATATTAAGCTCAAAGTGCCGTCTGCCAAACTAGGTCCCAGGTTTATTGGTCCGTATGAAATTATTGGCGTGATTAACCCTGTAGCTTTTCGTCTGAAGCTCCCTCAATCGTTCAAACTGCCCAATGTATTCCATAAGTCCCTTCTCAAATTGTACCGATCTCCAGTTCGTCCTGTCCAGTCCCCTCCTCCTCCGGTCTTGGTCGGGGTGCTGTAGAATACGAAGTTCAACGGATCATTGATTCCCGCTTAGTGAGAGGATCCATGCAGTATCTGGTACATTGGAAGGGCTACGGTCCGAGGAGAGGTCCTGGTTGCCTGCCAGTAATATCATGCCAAGGGTTTGATCAGGAAGTTTCATCTTCTTCATCCCAATAAACCGGGTTTTGTGGGTCCGGAGGCTCCTCGTACTGTCACTGGGGGGTACTGTCACGTCGCCATTGGACTCGGTGGCTGATGTTCCTGCCTCGGCTGCTGGGAGGTGCCGGATTCCTTCGGCTGATGGTGCCGGTGATAGGAGGGCCATGTCCTTATATGGACCTGCTCCTTCGATGTCTGCCTCTGTCACTGAACGCTGCCATGTTTCTTTTTGGGTGATGTTGGTTACAGAGGAGCGGGCCCTTTAGAGGTGTCTAGTAGTGATGGGCGAGTCCTAAATTACTCGGAATCGCTTGAGTCTAGCGAGTCCAAGCCCGGGACTCGCTACTCGTTGCGAGTCTAGCGAGTCCAATGTTAATAAATGGGGAAGCGAGTAATAGCGAGTAATGTGCGATTTACAAATCGCAGATGTCTCGGAAAGCGCTTGCATTGCCGTTTTGGAAACCCCACTCGCAACAGTTTTTTGCTGCTGTGTCCGTGTCTGGGTTTTTATCCAAATTATATGATAACTAGAGAACAAGAGACAGGGTTTAATAGGGATATTGTCCCATCCCTGTCTGTAATGTGTGTTTTATAGACACTAGGTGTGGGAGAACACTTTTTTGTTATTTTAACAAATATTTATTAAAGGTTATATTTTAAAAGTGCACCTCAAGTAAGAAATGTGTCCATGTCTGTGTAGCAGCACACTAGTCCCTGCAAAAATTATTAAGTGCGCACAAGTAGTCGCACAAGTAGGTGGCGTAGGTGCTATTTGCAGCTAGGAGAGCAGCAACGCACTGGTCTGCCACAGAGAAAAGAAAACTGAAGGGGTTATTATGACCCAAAATCTATCAGGTGCAAAAAAATAGGAAATAGTACCTCAGCTAAGCCTCTGACTTCAGCTATTAGGACAGCTGAGTGAGTAAGCTAAGCTATGAGGTCGGTCCTGTGTGCACTGTAAGGCTGCACCTCCCTGCCTGCCTGCCTACAGTCCTCTACACAGTACTCCTCTGTCCTCCTGGTAGCTCTCAGAAGAGCTGTTTATGTTAAATATAAGGAATTTTTAAGTTTCCCTACACTGACTGACACTCCCTATGATCTGCTCCAGCATCTACCTCACCCTGCACTAGGTCAGATCTCACAGGAATGGGAGAAAATGGCGGTGGCAAGGCTTATATACAGCCTCGCCTCTCATACATGACATAGGCATCACGATGGACAGAAGCCAATCATAGTCCTGCCACAACCAACATGGCTGTGGCATTACTGAATATGATTGGCTAACATGCTTGTCCATCTTCACAAGTTTTCTGACCTAACACGCTAGGCTGTCTCGGAAGCTTTGTCGGAATATAACAGATTCTGTATTCACGAGTCCCGAATACAGTATACAGGACTCGGATTCGTAGACTCGCTCAGACTCGCTCAGACTCGCTGCTGACAGCGGGTATCTGTGAAGCGGTGCGATTGTTTAAACGATTTGGGGAGATTCAAGCTACATAGCGATGTGATATAGCGAGTCTAGCGAGTGAGAAAAAGTAAACTCTGACAAAACTAGGTTTGCCATTGACTTGCATTGGACTTGTTACTGTGCGAGTAATCGCTGGGAAACTCGCAGAGTACCGAGTCCTGCGAGTCCCTTACTACTCGCCGAGTAACGAGTCCTAGCGAGTAAACTCGCCCATCCCTTGTGTCTAGGCAGCCTTCGTTCTTCTGTCAGAAGTGGGGTGATGGTGCCAGTCGTGCACCACCATCTGGCCTGGTTCTAGCGTCGGTCTGGATGAGATCATCAGGCTGTGAGCTCCAGCCTATGGGAGGTAACCGCACCCTTCAAATACATTGGAGCCTGTCTTGCAGGCCGCCAGATATAGTCTTGGTTCCCCAGTGATATAGTGTGTATTTGGTTTTGACTCTGACCTTTGCCTCGATTTTCGACTCTGCTACAGCCTGACGATTTTGTACCTTAGCTGCCCTCTCTGTTTTGACTCGGACTCCTGACTACGTTTTTCGGGTCCTGATTTTTCCCATCCTGGCGACCTTCCTGCTCTGCTGCTCATAATAGGCAGCTTCCCCCTGGGCTCCGCTGTAATTCCAGATTCCTGTATAGGGGTTAAGGGTCCCAGGGTGCTGCTTTACCAGCAGCTCAGCCTCACAGCGGATGGTCGTCACAACAGGTCTCTGACCTACCTCTCTGTTTTTTCTATAGTACTCCACAAAAGTAATGGTGGTCTCACCTGTGTGTGGCTGGGACATAACATTGACGGGAGCGCTTGCATGAGCTTCGAGGGGATCTGGCTCACTAGGCCTATTCAAGTCACTGACCTACCTCTGTAGTTTTTACTGTAATACTACACAAAACGTTTAGTTGCTGAGCAAGTTTTAACCATGAAATGCTAGGCCAGGTCTTGTTCCAGACCCTGTGCCATGCATGCAAGCTGGGCCATTGAGCAATTTTGGGTCTGGGAGAATCGATGCCATTTTGCTGTAGGTGTGACCCTTTGAAAGGAGTAAGGATTCATGTTGGAGTCCCCTTGCTATGTTTTACATGATTTAAGACGGGTGTGACATGTCCATACCTGTAAAACAAAAAGGAAGAGGGCGCAAATGTGTAGGATCCCCTTATTAAAAACGTCTAAGAGGCGTGGGTAGGTGGCCACTCACTTTATCGGGTTGTGCACGTCCTGCACAACCCGGTTTACCAGCCTCCGCCGCCGGCGGTGTGAGCACTGCCTCTCCGCTCTCCTCTCTCCTGGTCTTCGGAACAGGACCTATCCGGTCACGTGACCGCGAAACCGAATTTGCGTCAACGCTCTTTGCTGTGGGTTACCAGGGAAATGCCAGGTCCTCAAGGCAGATCGTTTGTGCTGTTCCTGAGCTGCTCCAGCCACCAATCCCTCACAAAGGGAGTAGTTTTCATGCAAAAAATAGTAATGGCGGTCTGATTAGGAGCGCTCTAAGGATCAGACATATAAGATGTTTTAATAAATGGCAAACCTTTTATTAATTTCTTAGTTCTCAGCTCCACTACGCGTTTCAACTGTATGAAACAGTCTTCATCAGGTGGTGTCAATCACTCCTAATCAGACCGCCATTACTATTTTTTGCATGTTCATAGCTGTGTCTCATTCTCCTTTTACTCTTCCACCTCTTTTACTTAATGTAGAAAACTTAAGCCACTTAGCCTATTTGTTCTGTGTTTTGAATTGTTGTCACTTTTTGTGGTGTTTGTTGTCCATTCTGAGTAGTTTGGCAGCTTTTGTAGCCCTTTGAAGGTGTTTTTCATGTGTTTTCTGTAGCCTGCCATTGATTTCAATGGGGTTCGCGTTGTTCGACAAACATTCGATGAACAAATCTCAAATTTGACGAATCAAATCGAATTCGAACATTAGGGTGGTGGCTCACCTCTATATTTGCGTTAGGAAAAATAACTGATAAGTTAGGGAAGGAGCAACGTATTCTTAGGGAAGATCTAAAATTCATTAAAAAGAAGATGAAGGATTTAGAAGACAGAGACAGAAGACAAAATCTAAAGCTGAGAGGGATCGTCGAGTCGGTCACAAATGACCAATTAGATCCCTATGTAAAAGATCTGCTAAAGAAGTCCCTGACAGACCTCGATGTGACCATTGTCCATAGACTTCCAAAACCTAAACATATCAGACTGGACACTCCAAGAGACGTAATTGTTAAATTCCATTTCTTTGATACTAAAGAAATGTTAATGGAATTTATAAGAACTAACAAAAACCTACCTCACCCCTATAAGAACATTAAAACGTTCGCTGATCTCTCAAAAGAGACAATGTTGCAAAAGAAAAACTTAAACAAAAATCACAGACATCGTTCGACAAAAACACCTCCTGTATTGGTGGGGTTTTAACCCAACGAAGGTGCTGTTCTTCTTTTTTTTTTGAAGCATCATTTTTATTAGTGTTTCAGCTTTTACAAAAAATAATATAGACAGTCGTATTTACAAAATGATAACAGAGTATATAAGTAATGACAGCTTTGGTAAAACTCAAACACAATATCAATTACTCACAAAAGATTAAACCCCTCCCTCCCCTCCCATTATGCCTTATTCACAAAGATTCTTTTCTTTCATTATTCAATCATAATATCGGAAATTTATTAGCTCCTGAAACTATTAGCCAATATTAAATGCCACATCTCAAGCTTCCTAAAGTACCTTGTAAATCCTCAATAGCGTACCACTCCGTATTTTTATAAGGAATCATAAATCTTTCCATCTCTTCTCTTGAGAAATTCTGTAGTATGAAAGGTTTCCACTTGTGGAAGAATTTTTTTAGTTAATTTAGTGGGATTTTTTAGTGTCTCTATAGATTCCAAGTCTAGTGTTTTTCTGAGAGTATTCTGTACCATTTCAATAGTGGGAACAGTCTCACGAATCCAGTGGAGTAGGAGAAGCCTCTTGGCCACTAAAGAGATTGTGTGGAATAGGGTATGTAACTGATAATCCGAGGGAGGGTTAACCAAGTAGTGAAATAGCCATAACAATGGTTCACTTCTCCTCTCGGCAGGATATAATCCTGAGGCTAGATCTCCTATTCTTTCCCAATATTTTTTTGACTCCGAACAAGACCATATTCCATGCTCGAGATCGGTTAAGGGAGTCTTGCATTTAGGGCAATGCGACAATCTCTCATTATTGGTCAAAGAGTGTGGGATATTGAAGCCCTTAATTATTCCGTGCATAAGTCTATATTGAGTATCCCTCCACTTCTCATTTATAATATTTTTCCTTATTGTACCCCATCCTGTCAATATATTTTGAGTTAGATCTGGATCTGCGAAATGTCTTCTCCACAATGAAAATAATCCATGAGTCCCTAGTGGTCGTAGGGTGAGCTGTAGCCTGTTATATACAGAGGATATAGACATGTGTTCTCGTGCATTATTCACCATTTCCTCCCATTCACCTCCTTCTATTTCCCTAGAGACATCACGCAACCGGGACAAGAGATGTCGTTGTAATTGTAAGCATTGTAGCCATTGAGATCTTGGCAAATTAAATTTATTTAAGATTTCTTCGCCATTTAGCCATCTCTTCTCCCCAATATGCATGAGGTCTCCCAGGGTTTTTATCCCTCTCTCCTTCCATGTGTTGAATAACAGATTGTCAGCTCCTTGTGGAAAGGAAGGAGCAGCCCAAGGGTTCAGGTGTTTAGAGATCTGCCAGGAGAGCTTCATTTTTTTTCTTACTGCCTTCCAAGTCATTATTGTGTCCCTGTAGATAGATGTGCATTTAATTTTCATAGGTAAATCTTTCAATGAGGAGTGCAGCAGGGCCGACAGATCCCAGGGTCTCGAGAACTCCCCCTCCAGGCCCACATCAGAGAATTTGGAAGTGCAGTTTATCCAGTCTAGCACATTTCTCATGACACACGCTAGATTATAGCCCCTAATATCAGGAACCTTCAGTCCCCCCTCCTCTCTAGAGAGCATTAGAGTTGTAAGTTTAAGTCTCGCCCTCTTGCCTCCCCATAAGAATTTTGAAAATGCGGTATTGATTCTTTTGACATCTTTATGCTTGAGTAATAGGGGGACCGTCTGGAGGGGATAAAGAAGCCTCGCGAAACTAACCATTTTTATCAAGTGAGTTCGGCCTAACAGCGATAAGGGAAGATTTTTCCAGTTGTCTAATTCCTTTTCTATTTTTTCTATGATTGGTAAAAAATTTAATTTATATATCAAGTCAGGTGATCTAGCCAGCTGGATGCCTAAGTATTTCAAATTATTTTTTGCTACAGGTATTCCGTGCAATATTGTGGTTCTGTTGTGTGCTCCATTTTTAAGAAAGAGAATTTCGCATTTGTCTTTGTTTAGTACAAAACCTGATAGATTACCTATTTTTACTATGGTGTCTAATATGTTTTTAAGATCTCTTTGGGGATGATTTACAAATAAGACGATATCATCAGCAAAAAGGGACAGTTTAACCTCTCTCCCTCCAACTTTCAGGCCTTCATAAATGTTCTGGGTTGTTAGGTATAATGCTAGTGGTTCAATCGCCAGGTTAAAGAGAAGTGGGGACAGTGGGCAACCCTGGCGAGTCCCCTTCATCAGTCCAAATGTTTGTGACAAGAATCCCGGGATGCTAACACACGCTTTCGGGTTGTTATACAGGGATTTCAAAAACTGGCGGAAGGGGCCTACCAATCCTATAATGTCTAACACCCAATCCAGCCATGACCACCTCACATTGTCAAATGCTTTTTCAGCATCTAGGGTGATCATGGCTGGATCTTCCCCCTCCCTCTTCTCTCCATGTCTCGTTACATCTATCAGTAGCATTGCTTTTCTGATATTGGTAGTGGTCGATCGTCCCTTCACAAATCCTGATTGATGTGGTTGTATTAGTCTAGGAAGGATTGTTGCCAATCTATCTGCTAATATTTTAGATAAAAGTTTCAAATCCTGATTTATTAAGGAGATGGGTCTATAGCTAGATGGGTCTGACGGGTCTTTGCCTGGTTTGAGAATCAGTTTAATATGGGCCATATTCATTCTTTCTGGGATCGGCGAGCCTTTCAATATAGAATTATATAATCCCATCAGTGTAGGGGAGATCTGTTCCTTCAGAGATTTGAAAAAGGCTCCATTATAGCCGTCAGGTCCTGGCGCTTTTCCTGGCTTCAATGAATTGATTGCTATTTCTATTTCATTTTTCGAAATTGGACTATTTAGAAATTGTTTTTCATCTTCCGTCAACCCAGGCATTTTAATGGAGTTCAACCATGCTTTATCTGGCTCTATCTCTCTCTGTTGTTCACTATATAACGTTGCATAATGATTACCTAATATCTGTGATATTTTTTTGGGATCAGACCAGAGATTGCCTTGTTTATCTCTGATTGTTAATGTGGAGGGTGGTGATCGTCTGCCTCTCGCCAGTCTCGCCAGCAAACGTCCCGCTTTATCACCATATCTATTTAATTCTATTTCTAGATAATTTCTGTAAAGGTCTTCTCGTCTGGCTGCCCAACTATCAAATGTTTCCTTTGCCGTCATCCAATTCTCTCTATCTGAGGCGTCCATGGTACTTTTATATGTGAGGTAGGTCTCTCTCACTCTAAGACTGGTTAGAATATATTTTTCTTTTACTTCCTTTTTGAGTCTGATACTATGGGCCATAATGTGTCCTCGCAAGACTGTCTTCGCCGCCTCCCAGAACAGTCCCGGATTAGAAGCATGTTCCGCATTATTTGTATAATAGTCAGACTACCATTCCTTTAGGAGTTTACCAAAGTTCTCATCCCTCGTTAGCGTGTCCGGAACCTCCATAGGTAGTCTGTTCCCTTTGGGAATGTATCTTTAGTTTCTAAGATCATTGGACTATGGTCAGATATCACCATGTCTCCTAGTTCTGCTTCCACCACTCTCTGAAATAAACAGGTCGAGACAAAAAACATGTCAAGCCTTGACCACGTTTTATGAGCATGAGAAAAGTGGGTAAACTCCCTTTCCAGGGGATGTAGCGTGCGCCATGAGTCAACCATACTGCAACCATTGATTAAGGTTTCTAAAAGGTTAGGCCTGGTAGGGAGACCCTCTCCACCCTTCATAGAACACAACAAATTCTCTCTCTTTCTATCTTCCAGTTCGTTTAGGACCCAATTAAAATCTCCACCTATAATTTTGTTGTTTTCTTGATCCAACATAATTTGTCCAACCAATTTTTGAAAAAAAGTTTTTTGCAATGTGTTTGGGGCATATATGTTATATAGGCTATATGTCGTATTTTGTATCTGAATATTCATATGAAGTAATCGTCCCTCGTCATCTGATGTCGATGACAAAATCTTGTGAGAAACGGATCTGTTAATAAGGATCACCACTCCGGCTTTTCTGTCATTAGCCTCTGAGCCGAACACTTCCCCCACCCACAGTTTTTTAAGTCTAAAGTAGTCGCTTTGCATGAGGTGTGTCTCCTGTAATAGAGCTACATCTGCACCTAGCCTCTTGAGGTGTCGTAGCACCATCATACGTTTTGACGGTGATCGGAGACCCTTAACATTCCATGTAATCCATCTAACCATGGCTATTATGGTCAAAAGATTCTAGGTACCAGATGAAGATCATGTAACTTGGTATTGAGTGGCTAGTGCAGTTGATAGTGGTTACTATACTTGTGCAGGAATGCGGAGGTATCACATAGAATTGAAGTAACATTAATAAGGCATAATTTTCCCATTTTCTAAATCTCAACCCCAACATATTTCCCCCCTTCATTCTCTCCTTCTCCAACCGTAGTTTTAGACGGCTTCGCTTTTTTCCCCCTGGCTGAAGCAAAAAGCTCTATCCTCCTCCTTGTTCTATAAATTTCTCTATACTATCAATAACATCTCTGGATTGATCCCAGACCCCAGGAACTAAAACATTAATTTAAATACCAAAGATATGATTTCCTTCAAGCGTATATGATATCACTATGTTGGTCAATTGTAAGGCCACCACCGTATTGGCGACATACAGTAAAAGGTAAAACTCCCATATGTAGTACGCTCTTTGTCCCCCTCATCTCCCACTCTTTTCTTCTTCATCCGTACCATTAAAAAATCAATATAACATTTTACCTCCCTCCTCCCCCCCCCTCGGATCCAAAAGTCTAACCAGGCAATGAGGTAATGAGTCTCTCAGTCATCTTCTCAGTGTTATCTCGTGTTCCGGAAATTCGAATCTAGGGAGAAAGGAAAAAAAAAAGAAAAAAATTGGGGGGGGGGGGGGGGGAGGTGGGGGCAAGAGGAAAAGAAAAACTCCCTCTTCAGGAAATAGAGTCATCATGGTTTCTGACCCTTTCGGATAATAGGATCAATCACTTCTTCCTATTCCATCGGGACGTTTGCTGGCGTTGTTGTCTAGGAGATTGTAAATGTTCTTGTGGGCGCCGTGGCAAAGACTCCGAACGTAATCTATATGTTCTTGGCGTGCCAGAACCGGAATCCAGTCCTCTTTCATCACGTATCAGGGTCTCCCCCACTTCACCCGATCTCGAGCTGTTCAGATTTGGCCCTTGCCCTTCCATCATGGTGCGTCGTTTGTTGATTGCCTTCATGGCCTCCACTGGATCCGTGAAAGAGACCAACTCACCCTCTGGGCCCCTGAATCTCAGAGTGGCTGGGTAGTTTAGCTGGAATCGTACATTTTTCTTAAACAGTGTGGTACAAACGTCACTGAATGCTCTCCTTCTCCTAGTAACTTGTATTGAATAGTCAGCAAATAGTGAGACTCTGTGACCCAGGATCATGAGCGGGTGTTTTTTTAGCTTTATAGGCACGGAGGATCTCTTCCTTGTCTCTGTGGTTGAGATATTTTGCTATAGCATGCCTTGGCTTATTTGAGTCCCTATCACGTGCCGGGCTGTTATTTGTATTGCCACTAGTAGCTTCTCTTGGGGGGCCTATTCTGTGGGTACGCTCAGTTCTGCATTTGTGGGAGAGACCCAGCTCCTTAGACAATTCCACTTCAAACACTTCAATAAGCTGGCTCTGTAAAATGGACTCAGGGAGGCCTACAATTTTAAGATTGCTTCGACGAGTTCTGTTTTCTAGATCCTCAAGTTTATTTAGGGCATAAGCTGACTGTTTCTGCAAATCCTGCACTTGCTGTTCCAATTCTATTTCTCTCTCCTCTGCAGCAGCAATTCTCTCCTCTGCCTCCTGCAGTTGTTGGTCATGGTGCTTGATTTTAGCTTGCAAGCCTTTTGTAGCAGCTGCCACCAGATCAGAGACTACTTGCTTGAATTCATCTGCCAGATGTAATGCCAGTTCTTTTGCTAGCAGCTTATAATCGATCTGCTGTGTAACAAGGGTATTTGCAATTGGGTCCCTCTGTGTCTGGCTATCTCTCTGACCCTGATCTTGTTGTTTGCCGCCCATCTCTTTCTCTGGAGGGATTTCATCAGCCAGTTCATCTGGTCTCTCCCTCCCTTCATCGTTCCCCCCGCTCTCCATTACCGTTGGGGCAGCCTGTAGCTGTGTCTGTGTTTCATCTGCCGCCATTATCACGCGCCTCCCGCGCTTTACCTCCGGTCCTTGTAACGCTCCTTCCTGCTCTCTCTCTCCTCCCCGGGTGATGTAGCGGTCCATGGTGGCCGGTGTGCTCTGTCTTCCGCCACTCATTGCGGGCGGTTAAGATGTCCCGGGGTCTGGGGAATCCCGATATTACGAGGAGGGCTGCGGAGCTCTTCTAAGTGCGACTGCACATGGCGGCGCCGGAACCGGAAGCCGAAGGTGCTGTTCTTTCCAGGGCCATAAGCAACACAGAGGTAGGTCTACAGATTCTAAAAGAACTAGGTATCACCATTTCCTGAGAGGATAGTCCTACGTACTTGAGTTTAGGTTTTGGGCCAGAACTTGAGCCCCTTCCTAGAGGAGTTAATACCTACATTAGTAGATCCTCTAGAGGAACCAATCTTTAGCAGTTAGGTTAGGTTACTTTAGTTTAGATTCAGTTTTAAGTGCTCTACTACTGATAGTACATTTTTTTTTGTTGATTTAGCGAGTTGTATTCAAAAGTATTACAATGTCTTCATCCCTTTTTTTTTTTATATTTCTAAAACACTGTGCTCTAATGACAAGCATCACCATTGACACCTTCTCCCATGGCAGTTAAGATTTCATCCCATAATGTTAATGGACTGAATAACCCAAGAAAGCAATACCTAGCATGGAAACAGATAAGAGACTCTAGAGCAGATATTATCGGCCATCAGGAAACAAAATTCGCAGCAGCCAACCAACCCAAATTCACTAATAAAAATTTTCACAACACCTTCTATGCCTCCAACCCAAAGAGAAAACGAGGCGTAGCAATTCTCATAAAAAATACAGTAACATTTGAAGAACTTTTGAAATTGGCCGATGAGGATGGAAGATATCTCATTTTAATATTCAAGATAAATGGTGTGGAGTTTACCCTAGCTAATGTTTATGTCCTCAATAGTGGTCACATAACCTTTTTGGACAAAATAATGAAGCTCATCCATCAAACCAAGAGGGGCAAATTGGTTTTGTTTGGGGACTTCAACATGGTGCTTAATGCCTTAATGCACTCCTCTACCAGATCAAGACAGTTTCTTCCTAATTTAGACCAGTGGATCAGTAAGAATGAGCTAATGAGCTATATGATGTATTTAGATGCCTCAACACATCTTCTATAGTTTACCCATTGCTCAGGAAGGCATAACTCATACTCCCTCATAGATCTGATCCTGACAGACATCTTTTCTTTAGCCAAATTCAGATCAGCGCAGATAGAACCAAGGTTGTGGTCTGACCATGCCCCTGTCTTAACTGAAATAGTTATTGGCCCAGCTTTAACAGAGGATAGGCTGTGGCGAAACAACAGTTACTTATTTACCCATCCTAAGTACAGATGTGCTATAGAGCAATCAATTAAGAACTAATTTAGAGAGAATGATTCTGGCAACACTCCAATTTATTTGCTTTGGACGGCTTTTAATGCGGTACTGAGGGTTATCTTATCCAACTAAATACCCAATTAAAGAAAAACAATAGGGACAAAACAGTTGAAATCACCAAAGAAATCACAGCTTTAGAAGAGAAATTATTCATAACTCTTCCCCAGATTTACAGACTCAAATATTGACATTGAGGCAAAAACTCAAACCCATTTTATCTGAGGAATTCGGGAAAGTAACCCAAAGAATTAGATCAAATCATTACTCATCAACTGATAAACCATCTAAAGCCTTTGCGGCAAGACTTAAACATTTTAGATAAAAGACAAAGATTAGTCAAATCATAGATAAAATCGGCCAATTAGTTAAACATCCTAAGAAAATCACTAACATCTTTGCCGATTTTTATAAAAATTTATATAATCTTAAATATAATCCCAATTTTTCTAACCCTCAGGTGAAGTGATAGACTCTTTTTTAAACTCCATTAACCTCCCTTCCCTTTCTAAGTCTGATCTGGAACAATTGAATTCCCCATACACTAAATCAGAAATCTCTTCTCTAATTAAAAACGGGAAATCGCCCAGACGGGTTTCAAAATGAGTTTTATAAATGCTTTGAGAACTTGTTGGTAGATCCCCTAGTTAGACTAGCAAATACATCCGCGATTGAGGGCCACTTGTCTCCTGAGATGCTGGAGGCTTTGGTGATCGTGCTCCCCAAACACAAAGGTGATCCGAACGACACAAAAAATTACAGACCCATTTCTCTTTTGAACAGCAACACTAAATTATTGGCTAAATTAGTGGCTCAAATACCTCAAATTTTAGTACACAGATTAATTAACCCAGATCAGGTGGGTTTTATTTGGGGAAGAACGACATCAAATGCCACAAGAAGAGCCCTCAACCTTATCTCAATTATGTACAAAAAGAAATCTCCAGCGGTATTGTTTGCTCTCGACGCGGAGAAAGCTTTTGACCGGGTAAACTGGTCTTATATATTTTTAAAACCCTTGAAAAATTTGGATTCCAGGGCAGGATATTTAATAGCATTACGGCTATGTATTCGAATCCATCGGCACATCGGCATCGTACACAAATAATTTTCTATCAGTTGTTTCCTTTATCCAACGACACCAGACAGGGCTGCCCCCTCTAGCCTATATTTTTTGCCCTATTCATTGAACCACCAGCTGCAAAAATTAAGTCCATATATACAAGTTATAAACTGCAACCAAACTTGCTCGAAAATCATACTGTTTGCAGACGACATTCTGCTTACTATGTCAAATCCCCTTTTATCCCTCCAACATTTTAACTCTCTGATACAAATTTTAGCTAATGTTTCATTTTATAAAATCAACTTTACAAAAACCCAATGTATGACTTTCAACTTAGAAGATGATGTGGCCACTGCTTTGAAGGTACAATACAATTTTAATTGGCAACTTAATCAGATCTCGAACTTGGGTATCATCCTGACTAAATCTCCATCCTCTACGGTCAATGATAACCTGTCAGCCCTTCATAAATCCCTCCAAACTGAATTAATTAGTCTGAGTAAAATAGACCTATCATGATTGGGGAGAATCATTACTTATAAGATGATGGCCCTGCCTAGATTTGTATATAATAAAGATAAAGGAGACAAACACGAGGCGCAATAGTGCCCTATCAATATGGCAAAAGTTTTCACACGGGTCACAATGATGGTGCACTCATCTTTTCTAGTTGTGTGCACCCACAACTAGTTTAAATCGCATGTAGTACAAAAAGCTGCTGCAGGACTTCCACCTCCACGTAACACGTGTAGAAATATCTGGACCCAGGGATGGTGTATCACAGTCCGCCTGCTTGAAATGAACACTCAAAGAGTCTTGAATAAAGGACCCCCCTTCTTACTTTATTTGCCTACGCGTTTCAATGCTATTCCCAGCATCGTCATCAGGGCATTACATTTGTCATACACACTCATCTTATATAACAAAAAGACCGGATGTATCATCAGATTAGGACGTCACTGATGACCAAGACACAGCATCATCAATGATGGGCGGTGCAACCCATCTTTTGAAAAAATAGATTAACACATGGTCTATCTTGATCACTGATCCATTATCGATGTTATATGTCCAGAAAACAGGGTCTGAAAAGCTAAAAGACTAATTAAATTAACTTCAAGACCTTTTTATTTATAAAATACAAAGTACTAAAAAATTATATATGTATATATGCCAAAATAAAATTAGGAGCAAAAATATAAAAGTGATATGTTGATACATCCTTCCTTCTGAATAGAACTCAATTAGTATGTATTTATCATCATACTATATACAAGAAGTAGTGTAGATCAGTCTGATGCTCCACCTCATCAGTACAGGCAGGAAGAAAGAAATATTACTTGATAATATAAATATGTGAAAAATATAGAAAAAATATATATAGAATAGACTATGATATGAAAATGAAGAATTAGTGTAAGTGAGAAAAAAGGAATATATATTGTTTCATTTTTTAAAAACAAATAATTAGAGTGAAATTTGTTGCAATTATTTCTATGTGTCTCTAAAGTGTGGACAAACAAATGAGTGATCAGATAGACCATGTGGATATCACAGACCCACAGTGAAAAACAAACAGAAGTTCAGTGGTTCAAACCCATGAGACGTCAGTTTTCATTGTTACTATGTGACAAGGTGAAATATAAATATGAAAAATATATAAAAATATAAATTTGCTATAAAAATATGAATTATAAAAATATGAATTATGTATATAAAACAATAGGTGATAATTTATAGTGCTGTAAAGATATGTATATATATAAATATAAAAATATAAATACATTATGCACCTATATAAAATACTAAAAATGTTAAAAACATATTTGTTGATTATAAGTGTTAATAGTTCTTGCACTATATGAACTTTTATATAAATCAACTGTATATCTGATAAATTCATTTACAAAGCTGCTTATTTTCAAGTAGTCACAAGATGGCAGTATTGAGTAATTAGGTACCAATGATGTAGTTACCTGAAGACAAAGTTGTTCAGCTCAAAGTTCTATAAATGTTCGCCACTAGGGGACTCATTCCTATTCAAAGACATGAATTATCTGATTACAGAGTAAAAAGAGGCACTGAGGGGTATACTTACCGTATATACTCGCGTATAAGCCGAGTTTTTCAGCCCAAAAATTGGGCTGAAAAGTTACCCCCTCGGCTTATACGCGAGTCACTGTATACTGTATACAATGTATACAGTATACAGTGCCCCAATCTATATACAGGCCCTCCCCCGCCGCAATCCTGTAAAGGAAGAGATTAGTATACTTATCCCTCCGCTGTCCCGCTGCCGCTGTCCCGCCGCCACTCCTCCATCTTCATCCAGCGTCTTCCGTCTTCTTCCGGGTTCCTCCGATGGTCGCAGGCAATGACGTCATTGCCGGCGGACAGAGGAGGAAGCTGAAAGAAGACGGAAGACGCTGGATGAAGATGGAGGAGCGTGATGGCGGCGGCGGCGGGACAGCGGAGGGATAAGTATACTAATCTCTTCCTTTACAGGATTGCGGCGGGGGGCCTGTATATAGATGGGGGGGCTGCATATACCTCCCGGGCTGCATATACCTCCTGGGCTGATAGGGGGCTGTATATACCTCTGGGCTGCATATGGGCTGCATATACCTCTGGGCTGCATATGGGGCTGCAATACCTCCTGGGCTGATATGGGCTGTATATACTTTTGGGGCTGCATATACCTCCTGGGGCTGCATATACCTCCTGGGGCTGCATATGGGCTTTATATACCTCTGGGGCTGCATATGGGGCTGCATATACCTCCTGGGGCTGCATATGGGGATGTATATACTTCTGGGGCTGCATATACCTCCTGGGGCTGCATATATACCTCTGGGCTGCATATGGGGCTGCATATACCTCTGGGGCTGTTTATGGGGCTGCATATACCTCCTGGGGCTGCATATGGGGCTGTATATACCTCTGTGCTTGGGGCTGCATATACCTCTGGGGCTGCATATACTCTGGGGCTGTATATACCTCTGGGGCTGCATATGGGCTGCATATACCTCTGGGGCTGCATATGGGGCTGCATATACCTCCTGGGGCTGCATATGGGGCTGTATATACTTCTGGGGCTGCATATACTCTGGGGCTGCATATGGGCTGTATATACCTCTGGGGCTGCATATTGGGGCTGCATATACCTCTGGGGCTGTTTATGGGGCTGCATATACTCCTGGGGCTGCATATGGGGCTGTATATACCTCTGGGGCTGCATTATGGGGCTGCATATACCTCTGGGGCTGCATATACTCGGGGCTGTATATACCTCTGGGGCTGCATATGGGGCTGCATATACCTCTGGGGCTGTATATACCTCTGGGGCTGCATATACCTCTGGGGCTGCATATGGGGCTGCATATACCTCCTGGGGCTGCATATGGGGCTGTATATACTTCTGGGGCTGCATATACCTCTGGGGCTGTATATACCTCTGGGCTGCATATACCTCTGGGGCTGCATATGGGCTGCATATACCTCCTGGGGCTGCATATGGGGCTGTATATACCTCTGGGGCTGCATATGGGGCTGCATATACCTCCTGGGGCTGCATATGGGGATGTATATACTTCTGGGGCTGCATATACCTCCTGGGGCTGCATATGGGGCTGTATATACCTCTGGGGCTGCATATGGGGCTGCATATACCTCTGGGGCTGTTATGGGGCTGCATATACCTCCTGGGGCTGCATATGGGGCTGTATATACCTCTGGGGCTGCATATGGGCTGCATATACCTTGGGGCTGCATATACCTCTGGGGCTGCATATACCTCTGGGGCTGCATATGGGGCTGCATGGTGATATACCTCTGGGGCTGTATATACCTCTGGGGCTGCATATACCTCTGGGGCTGCATATACCTCTGGGGCTGTATATACCTCTGGGGCTGCATATGGGGCTGCATATACCTCTGGGGCTGCATATGGGGCTGCATATACCTCCTGGGGCTGCATATGGGGCTGTATATACTTCTGGGACTGCATATACCTCCTGGGGCTGCATATACCTCTGGGGCTGCATATGGGGCTATATATACCTCTAGGGCTGCATATGGGGCTGCATATACCTCCTGGGGCTGCATATGGGGATGTATATACTTCTGGGGCTGCATATACCTCCTGGGGCTGCATATGGGGCTGTATATACCTCTGGGGCTGCATATGGGGCTGCATATACCTCTGGGGCTGTTTATGGGGCTGCATATACCTCCTGGGGCTGCATATGGGGCTGTATATACCTCTGGGGCTGCATATAGGGCTGCATATACCTCTGGGGCTGCATATACCTCTGGGGCTGTATATACCTCTGGGGCTGCATATGGGCTGCATATACCTCTGGGGCTGTATATACCTCTGGGGCTGCATATACCTCTGGGGCTGCTGTATACTACCACTGGGGCTGCTGCTGTATATACCACTGGGGCTGCTGCTGTATAGTACCACTGGGAGGCTGCTGTATACCTCACTGCTGGGGGTTGTATACCTGTGCTGGGGTCCACCCTCGGCTTATACGCGAGTCAATAAGTTTTCCCAGTTTTTGGGGGCAAAAGTAGGGGGGTCGGCTTATACACGGGTCGGCTTATACACGAGTATATACGGTATATCAGTTCAGTTATAAAATTCAGTCCATTAGGCTTTATTGTGTTTAATTTATATATCCAGTATTCTTCTCTATTTTTCAGTACCTCAAATCTATTTGATACATAGGCTGGTACGTGGTCTATAGGAATAAGCCTGATCTTAGTTGGATCCTTGTTATGGCACATATTATAATGAAAAGATACCCCATGTTGTTTATATCCCTTGGAAATATTGCCTCTGTGTTTGTTAATCCTATCATGCAGAGGCTGTATGTTCTGTGCAATTATACAGGAGCTGACAAGTTTCAGTTCCAATTATAATGGAGAAGTATTCTCCATTAAACATGATATGGATTGTTCCTCTTCATATGTCATTTATCTATTAGAATGTCCCTGCAAACTGCAATACATCGGAAGAACGATACAGCCCCTGCATGACAGAATTAACAAACACAGAGCCAATATTTCCAAGGGATATAAACAACATGGGTATCTTTTCATTATAATATGTGCCATAACAAGGATCCAACTAAGATCAGGCTCATTCCTATAGACCACGTACCAGCCTATGTATCAAATAGATTTGAGGTACTGAAAAATAGAGAAAAATACTGGATATATAAATTAAACACAATAAAGCCTAATGGACTGAATATTATAACTGAACTGATATAAGTATACCCCTCAGTGCCTCTTTTTACTCTGTAATTAGATAATTCATGTCTTTGAATAGGAAGTGAGTCCCCTAGTGGCGAACATTTATAGAACTTTGAGCTGAACAACTTTGTCTCCCAGGTAACTACATCATTGGTACCTAATTACCCAATACTGCCATCTTGTGACTACTTGAAAATAAGCAGCTTTGTAAATGAATTTATCAGATATACAGTTGATTTATATAAAAGTTCATATAGTGCAAGAACTATTAACACTTATAATCAACAAATATGTTTTTAACATTTTTAGTATTTTATATAGGTGCATAATGTATTTATATTTATTTTATATTTTTATATTTATATATACATATCTTTACAGCACTATAAATTATCACCTATCATTGTTTTATATACATAATTCATATTTTTATAATTCATATTTTTATAGCAAATTTATATTTTTATATATTTTTCATATTTATATTTCACCTTGTCACATAGTAACAATGAAAACTGACTTCTCATGGGTTTGAACCACTGAACTTCTGTTTGTTTTTCACTGTGGGTCTGTGATATCCACATGGTCTATCTGATCACTCATTTGTTTGTCCACACTTTAGAGACACATAGAAATAATTGCAACAAATATCACTCTAATTATTTGTTTTTAAAAAATGAAACAATATATATTCTTTTTTTCTCACTTACACTAATTCTTCATTTTCATATCATAGTCTATTCTATATATATTTTTTCTATATTTTTCTATATTTTTCACATATTTATATTACACTGGTCAACAGCATTTTTGGTGCCAAAGATATTTCATTGAATTTAGGGTAACTTTGGGGTGCTGATTCTGAATATGTCATCAGTTTTGCCAGATTGGCTCACGTTTTTGAGATTTTTCGTAAAATGTGTAAAAAAAAAGACGTTTTTTGCTACACGCGCATTAACTTTATTGATATTGTCATGAATACAATAAATTTAACAAAGTAAAGTTGATTTTAGTTTATTTTAACTAGTTTAAGAAAGTAATCTTCAAAAATGAACAAGACATGAAAGATAGACATTTAATCGCTGGAAAAGCGCTTTTTATATGATTTTCTTCTATGTGAGCTATTGGGGCAGTCACGCTGTAGATTCCAGCAGTAATCAGCCATCATATGTCTGTCCCATCTGCCTTGGTACCTTTCCTCCATCACCATAATATCCTGATGAAATCTCTCCCCTTGTTCTTCGCTAAAATCTCCAAGGTTTTCTGGAAATCTGTCCAAGTGACTGTGAAGATAATGCAATTTAATGCTCATGTGTACACCCAGATTTCTAAATCTCAATAGCATGTTTTGTACCAGTTCTTCATAATTGTCTGCCTTTTGATTTCCCAAGAAGTTCTTCACTACCAACACAAAACTACACCATGCAGCAGCTTCAATGTCATTCATTTCCTTAGGAAAATTTGAATCTTTAATGAGTTTCCGAATTTGAGGACCATCAAAGATTCCTGCCTTCAGTTTTTCGCTACTAAGACCAGGGAAAGATCTGCAGATGTACATGAAGCAATTACCATCTTTGTCTAATGCCTTGACGAACTGCTTCATTAATCCTAACTTTATGTGAAGTGGTGGTAGAATGATTTTTTCCCTGTCCACCAAAGGTTCGTTCACTATGTTTGATGCTCCTACTGTCAAGGTGTCCCTTGGAGGCCAATTCAGTTTCTCCCAGTGCTGATGTTTTGCTCTACTATCCCACATGCAGATGAAGCAAGGATACTCTGTGTATCCACTTTGCTGTCCAAGTAAAAAGTTGACCATTTTTAAATCAACACATATCAGCCACGAATGTTCATGGTAGCACAGTTTCTCCAAGACCATTTTGACATTTTGGTATTGTTCTGCAAGTTTAGTTGAGTGAGCTACTGGAAGAGATGCACACTGATTGCCATTGTTCAACAAAACACATTTCAAACTCCTTTTAGAACTATCTATGAAAAGCCTCCAGTCTACAGGACGATATACTTGTAAACCCATTTGCAGCATCAGGCCAGGAATATCCTTACAATATACAAGTAGGTCATCTTCACAGAAAAATGGAAGAAGTGCTTCTTCTCTGGTCCTGTAAGATGTAATTTTAGTTCCAGGCGTCAGACAATTTTTTTCACTTAGCCTTGAAGCTAAAAGTTCGGATGCACTTTTTGAGAGGTTGAGGTCTCTTATTAGATCGTTGAGCTCTCCTTGGGTAAATTGCGTAGGTGTTCTGAAACTTCCTTCATATTCTAGTTCACTTCCAGAACTAATGCTTAGCTCCATACCCTGCATTTCATCATCATCATCAGGTGGGGGAAGGTCAGGTAACATGGTAAACACAGGTACAGGCACATCTTCACAATGAGGGACAGGCCTTCTTGCAGATTCCATGTTAGGATACTCCCATTTTCGTTTCTTATGCTTATTGAATCCTTGTACTTGCACTGCACAGAAATAACAGTCATCATGATGATTTTTTTGCTCTCTCCACACCATTGGAACACCAAATTTGAAGCTTGTTCTTTGTCTTTTGCTCCATTTTCGTAATAATTCGATACATGCTTTGCACACTATGTGTGGTGCCCAAAACTTGTCTTGGTCCCCAAGCATAACCCCAAAATAGGCAAAATACACTTTTTTAACGAAGTCTGTTATGTTTCTTCTATGTTTTGGCAGTGTATATTCACCACAAATGTAACAGAATGAGTCTGGATCGTTAAGACAACTTCTTCTTGATGAGTTCATGCTTTTCACTGGAAAACAGACAACAACATAAAGTTAGTGCAAAAATCAAGCTATGAACAAACTTTTAGAACACTAATTAACACAAAACTATATTGAGAACTGCTCAGTTCAAGTACTAATCCAAAGAAATTAATGAGATGATGCGTCGCATTTACCAACAAGTGCTATAAATAAGATACCAAAAATCTCAAAAACTTGAGCCAATCTGGCAAAACTGATAGCATATTCAGAATCAGCACCCCAAAAATACCCCAAATTCATTAAAATATTTTGGACACCAGAAAAAAAAATTTTTTTTGTTGACCTGTGTTATCAATTAATATTTCTTTCTTCCTGCCTGTACTGATGAGGTGGAGCATCAGACTGATCTACACTACTTCTTGTATATAGTATGATGATAAATACATACTAATTGAGTTCTATTCAGAAGTAAGGATGTATCAACATATCACTTTTTTATTTTTGCTCCTAATTTTATTTTGGCATATATACATATATAATTTTTTAGTACTTTGTATTTTATAAATAAGAAGGTCTTGAAGTTTATTTACCGTATATACTCGTGTATAAGCCGACCCGTGTATAAGCCGACCCCCCTACTTTTGCCCCCAAAATCTGGGAAAACCTATTGACTCGTGTATAAGCCAAGGGTGGACCCCAGCACAGGTATACAGCCCCCAGCAGTGTGGTATACAGGCCCCCGCAGTGGTATACAGGCCTCCCCAGTGGTAGTATACAGCCCCCAGAGGTATATACAGCAGCCCCAGTGGTAGTATACAGCAGCCCCAGTAGTAGTATACAGCAGCCTCAGTGGTATATACAGCAGCAGCCCCAGTAGTAGTATACAGAAGCCCCAGTGGTAGTATACAGCAGCCCCAGTAGTAGTATACAGCAGCCCCAGTAGTAGTATACAGCAGCAGCCCCAGTGGTAGTATACAGCAGCAGCCCCAGGGGGTATATACAGCAGCAGCCCCAGGGGGTATATACAGCAGCAGCCCCAGGGGGTATATACAGCAGCAGCCCCAGAGGTATACAGACCCACCCCCCATTAGTATACAGGGGCCCCAGCTGTATACAGCAGCCCCAGCTGTATACAGCCCCCCCGTGGTATCCAGGGCCCCCCTTGCTGCACCTGTAAAGGAAGATGTCAGTATACTTATCGCTGCCGCCGCCGCTCCGCTGCTCGGTCACCGCGCTGCTCCGGGTCTTCATGCTTCCTGTTCCTTCTCCGACGCTCGAACAATGACGTCATTTCCTGAGCGCCGAGAAGGAACAGGAAGCATGAAGACCCGGAGCAGCGCGGTGACCGAGCAGCGGAGCGGCGGCGGCGGCAGCGATAAGTATACTGACATCTTCCTTTACAGGTGCAGCAAGGGGGGCCCTGGATACCACGGGGGGCTGTATACAGCTGGGGCTACTGTATATACCCGTGTATAAGCCGAGGGTGGACTTTTCAGCACATTTTACTCGGCTTATACACGAGTATATATGGTAATTAGTCTTTTAGCTTTTCAGACCCTGTTTTCTGGGCATATAACATCGATAATGGATCAGTGATCAAGTTAGACCATGTGTTAATCTATTTTTTCAAAAGATGGGTTGCACCACCCATCATTGATGATGCTGTGTCTTGGTCATCAGTGACGTCCTAATCTGATGATACATCCGGTCTTTTTGTTATATAAGATGAGTGTGTATGACAAATGTAATGCCCTGATGACGATGCTGGGAATAGCATTGAAACGCGTAGGCAAATAAAGTAAGAAGGGGGTCCTTTATTCAAGACTCTTTTAGTGTTCATTTCAAGCAGCGCGGACTGTGATGCACCATGCCTGGATCTAGATTTTTATATGTAATTCGATGTATCCCATGGCCTATACCTAAAAGGTGGTTCAGTAAATTTGAAACACAACTCAGATCGTTTATTTGGAACTAAAACAAGCCATGAATATCAATCACCCTTTTAGAAGCATAAGAGACGGGGTGGATTTGGAGTCCCAAATCTTTTAAGTTATTATCAGGTGTCAATACTGAAACTTTCAAATGGTTGGCTGCTGGAGGACAATACTATTCCCTGGGTCTCTTTGGAAAAAGCATGAATAAATTGCAGTAATTTGAAGCTAGTTATCACGGCTTATTTTATAGACTCCAGTAAACCTCCACCAAATTTGCAGACACTCAGGGCAGTTGTCACTGTCTGGAGAGACCTATATAAAAAAACAAAGTCAAAATTTTAAGAATCACAGCTCAATTCTCTTCCAATTCAAATTTTGGAAATTTTAATCCCTAAAAAGAAATTGGATACTTGGTTGGAACTGGGTATCTCAGTAATCCAAGATATAATTCTGTAATAATAATCTTGTCACTTTTCAATCCCTCCAGGATAAATATATTTTACCTAACGAAGAGAATTCAACATGATTAAAAATACAATTATTCCTGACTTCCAAAAACATTCTCTTTTCTCTCCCCAAATTTATTATTGACCTTTTATCTAAACCCCTTGACAGCCCCAAGTGGGTGACAAAATGTCTGTATAGGATTTACAACGACAACATTGAATTACTGAAAAGTAAAAACATAATGACTTGGGAAAAACAACTCCAAGCTCCAAGTTAACAATCTGCCCTTCGTGCCTTGGGGACCTCTGCACTTCTTTATCCCTTCTTGCTGCATTTTGGCTTCTTTGGCACGGGCTATCATGACTTGTTTCTGAACCTGCCGTTCGATTTCCTCCTTTTCCCATCTCCTTACACATCATCGTATATACTCCTCCCGTGTAATCAACTCTGCTGGCCCCACGTCACCGCTTGGATCTCCCAGGAAGCCCATTAAATCTTCGCAGCCCTTGTCCCTCTCCCACCAGCAGCGGAGCTGCTCCCCTCTCACCTCGGTCGTGGTCGGTGGTGGCATCAGGGGCTCCGGCAGGGACAAGCATTGTTCTTCCAGGGCTCCTAGTGGGTCGGCTTCTTTCTTTGCAGGGCGCGGTGCAGCTCTGGGCACAGACAGGTCCACCAGGGTCGTGGTTCGGCACCCTTCCTCGCTCTCTGCGCGATCACGGGTAGCTCCAACCCAGCCGGGTTGGTGGTCAAAGTTTGGTAAGTCTGTCGGTGATCAATATCAATATGAATCCGGGTCCTATGCTCTTCCTGGGCCCGTGTCATCTGCTGGGGTAGCAGCCGCAGCCACCCCTCAGGGTGTCTCGGACGTTCGGACGCTCTCCGCCGCCTTCTGCCATTCTATCACGATCACTAAAGTTCTTTCCCTGGCTGGGTTCCTCCACCGGTTAGCTCCGTGGGCCCTCCGGGATCACTTGAGATCTCTCGTGTACAGCGTTCTCCTCGGCGTCCTCTGCTTCCGTCCTCGTGTCTCGCAATGGCGACTGCTTCTCTTCGGTCGTCCGTCCAGCCTCTTCCTGATGACGATTTCCTGTTCATCTCCCGCCAGTTTCTCATTGGTAAGTGGGTCTAGGGGTGGAGGCTCTTCTTTTAGAGTGATGGCTGGCTCTCCTGGAGTTAAGGGAAGCCAGGGCGGGTCCTTTTCTTCGCGCCTTGGACCGGGCCGGCCCACGATGGGGGGTCTGGGCACACCTCCTCTGCACATGGCGTTAGTCTTCCATGGCCGCCATTAAACCCAGATTTTGGCGGGAAAGTCCAGAACACGTCCTTTAGGCGCACGAGGTCCAATTCTCTTGGACCAGGTAGATCCTGTTTGTAACGCCAGGTTGTCGAGCCCACTGGGACAGGGTACTTGGTACCGGACCGGGTCTGCTACTAGGGAGGTCACGGGTGGTCCTGGTCCGGACCGTGTCCCGGGCCCTAGCAATAATGAAGGGGATTATTTACAGGGGATAATGTCAGTCGTGACGCCACCCACAGTGTGTGGCCAGTAGTGGAGCCACCGCTGCCGCAGATCCTTCGGGGATTTGTAATGGCAGCTAGGATGGAATAGTTCTCCGTGGGCAGAACTGGGTTCCCCGGGGCAGTGTTGGTTGAGTCTATTGTGTAGGGTATGGTGCAGGCTTGTGCTGGGTGCAATGCACTTACTGTCCAGATGCTGCAGGAATCCTCCTTCAGTGTTGGAGCTGACAAGCTGTGGCTCTCCAGGTAGGGATCTTCTGCAGACCTGTGTAGAGGGAGTCATATGCAGGCAAAACATACGAGGGAGACGGAGTCAGGGTTCACCATGTTTACTTCTCAAACTTCTTAAGTACAGCTCACAGTTCCAGTTCCAGTTCACAACTCAGATCTTACAGTCTTTACACGGGCACACTCTCCCTTCCGGGTTCCTTTACTCTCTGCAGCCAGGTTACTCCATCTAAGACCCCTCACTCTGTCTCTCTCTCCTTTCCAGGCTTTCAGTTCTCTCTCTCTCTTGTTCACTTGGTTGTGTGTGACTCCAGACAGTATGGCGGTGGCTCGGACTCCTGCAATACTACTAGAGATATTATGTATGCAGCTTGAAATCTAGCCAATGAGAGCACAGTTTTAGTAAACCAATCCTGAAGTCCCCAATGGTTTAAATTGAGTGCTCAGGGGGATATAAGCAGCCCTGTTCATTAACCAGGATTGTTTGTTTTATGGCCCCAGTCTAGGGATTTCGGACCCGACTAGAGGTGCATGAGACTTAATACCTGCTGCTAATCTAGGATCTATAGATCCGATTTGCAGCTCCAGATAAAACGAGTGATATTGTAAGCGCTAAGGTACATTAACAGGACACGTCTCACATAAGTATTACCTTTCAGCTTTAATGATTCAGCATATGGATCCCTTTAGCCACAACGCGTTTCAGCACCAATTGCGCCTTTTTCAAGTGATCCGATTGGCAGGCCATAATCCAAGGTCTAGGCACTTCGGTGATGATCAAGGGGATCAGAACCTGGATTATATTACCATATGAACATCAGCATAGAATGTTAGGATTCGGCTGAGATATCAAAGACTACATAAGAAAGCAACACAGGTTGGGGCAATCCAGTCACCTGGCTACAGACTTTGCTGTGCTAGCTCAATTTTCTAAATCTGGAATTATTCCTTTCTCGGTGGGTGCCCACCAAAACCATGGTGCTGCTGGTTTGAAGTAAGTAGCCCTAGAAGCTCTGAGGTACGAACATTCTAACCCTTGGTGAGCCAGCAGAAGGGTGAGAAACTGTTGCCTGTTACATTTTGTGTTGTGCTGGTTATGTGTTATATGTGAAAACAAAAAGAGAGATCGATTGCGCCAATAGTGAGGACCTGTTTGACAAGGGGCTTATTACTGCAGATGTAGCGATATCCACTCACCTGGACCAGTTGTGCCATGGCCCCCGCACAACTGGAGTGTATGCTGTCAAGTGAGGGACAAGGAGACCTTTTTCGGAGCACAGACTGTGAGCGCTGTTTGTGAGTGCTGTTCCACCGGCAATGATCCTGGGACCCGATCACGTGATTTGACTGGGCGTCTCCTGCTGACGTCACAGCAGGTCCTAGTGATGGTTTAGCTCTGAACAGCTCCACACCGCTCTCCCCAAAGGGGAGAAATAGCAATTGAAAAACAGAAGGATTTGTGCGATGATTAGTGGAGCTCTGGAACAGGGAAAATAGGCCTGAGATTCTTAAAGTTGTAAAATTTACTTTATTAAAATAAATTGATGCTCTCAACCTCCAATACGCGTTTCAATAGCCATGTTATCTTCATCAGGTGGATTAGAGAGCAAACAAACATAAAATTTATTTAAAGGCATACTAACCAATGAAATGGTACTGGCAATTATGACATCATATAATTGTGATTGTCACAGAAGAAAACATTTTAAGGTCCATTCCTTAAAACAAGAAAGCCCCATATAGTATTTGATCATAGTTTGAGGAACCTCAAAAACTTATGTAGATTCTCTTTGAACATTCTATAAAAATTACAATAGAAAATCTAATAAAATCTTCTACTAAAAACTTTAAATCAAAATTAATATTTATACAAATCCCTAAACCAAAGGGAATTAGGAATAATGCTGCATTATGCTCTATTTGGGTGAATTAGAACATCAATGGCTATTCAATTTTCACCGACTAATGGATCGCATTCTCAATGGCGAGACTAAGACCCTCAGGGGCCAGGGTTCCCAATCTGTAAATCCAAAAGCTTTACCTATTGCACAACTGGCCAAGTCTATCGGTATTGTGTCCGCAACTTGGTCAATGATGATAAGACGCAAGCAGGAGGGATCTTTTTTATGAATTAGAGCAAGATGTCTGGATACACTGTGGAGCATATAACCATTCCGAATATTTGACCTGTATTTGTTTAGCCGTGCATGCATGGCTTGGATGGTCCAGCCAACATACTGTTGGCCACAAGCACATTCTAAAAGATGGATAACATATGTAGAATGGCAATTCAAAAATTGTCTAATGTTGTACGTCTTACCCGTGGTATTGGAAAAAAAGGTTTTTGTACCATTATAGATGGTTTTACAACATTTACAATTCCTAGTCCCACATGCAAAACATCCTGGTTCATAATTCACTAACACCTTAAACTCTCAATTAAGGACTTTTGTCGCAGTGTTACTGGGTGCCACCATGGAGCGAAGATTTTTTCCTTTCCTAAAAATTACTCTAGGGCTGCCCAGAATATGTTTGGATAGTACAGGATCACTTTTGAGTATGAACCAAAATTGTTTAAAATTTTTAAATATTACTGTATGACTTATTATAAGTGGTTATTAAAGATGAGCGAGTACTAAAATGCTTGGGTGCTCGAAACTCGGGCCGAGCATCCCAAGATACTCGTGTACTCGGCCCGAGAACCGAGCCCAATGTTATCCTATGGGAGACCTGAGAATTTTGCTGGCATGACCCCCGGCAGCATGGATAAACCCTAAAAATGTCAAAAGTATCAGAACAGTGCTGAAATGACATGGGAACAGCATGGGGAAGACCCCTGTAAGCATTACAAACTCCAAGGTCACTGCTGTGAACAATGTTGTATATACGCCACTTTTACGGACTGTCAAGAAATCATTACAAAATGAAACCAAAATGGATTTTCCTGGAGAAAATATTAAGGGCTCATACCCACTTGTGAGACAGAGTTGGTATATGTTAGTTTTTTGGGTTACATGAAAGATTTAAAAAAAAAAAAATTGTGTGGCACTCCCATGCCCCTGGGAAGGGACGTACATGAAGGCCCCTTTAAATAATGTGCCCTTTTTAAGGAAGTGGTTCTTTTGTAGTATTGCCCTTTGGCAGGGCAACCAGAAATTGGGAGGCACCCCAATGCCCCTGGAAAGAGAAATACATGAGGGCCTCTTTAAATATTGTGCCCATTATAAGGAAGTGGGTCTTTTGTAGTATTGCCCTAGGCAGGGCAGCCAAAAGTTGGCAGGCACTTCAATGCCCCTGGATAGAGACGTGCATGAGGGCCTCTTTAAATATTGTGCCCATTATAAGGAAGTGGGGGTATACATGAAACTACTGCCTAACTTTTGAACGGTTAGGGTCATCATCATCATCATGAATATGATGTAAAAAAATTATGTTTTCGTGGCATCATGAACCACAGTCGCACTGATCATATGATGGTGGCAGATGAGGAGAAGGAGGAGCAGTACATCAAGTAGCCAAAGTCATGAAGTGTGTACCGATGTGTGGGTGTGCGGAGGTGCATGGCAATTTACCGGCACAAAATTTAAATTCCGCTATCATTTGGTGGTGGTGTGGTGAAGTCAGGCCCAATCCAACCCTTGTTCATCTTGTTCAGAGTACGCCTGTCAGCATTTTCAGTTGACAGGCGGGTGCGTTTATCAGTAATGATTCCATCTGCGTCACTAAAAACACACTCTGACAAAACGCTAGCGGCAGGGCAGGCCATGACTTCCCAGGCATAGAGCCAATTCCTGCCACGTGTCCAGCTTGGATACCCAATAATTATAAGGCACAGAGGAGTCTAGGAGCACTTTTGTACGATCGGCAAGGTACTCCCTCAGCATCTTCGCAAATTTTGCAGTCCTTGTGACACCACCCTGCACCTCAGGGCCTGTGGTACGGGAGGTGCTGAGAACAGTGTCCCAGATCTTTAAGAGTGTTCCCCTACCTCTGCTGGATTGGACTTGTGCCTCTCTCCACCGGACACCTTGGTTGTCCACCGAATCGTGACCTCTGCCGCTAGCGTTTTCAGAAGTGAATTATTTGACTAATTCCGTGACTATGGCCTTCTGGTACTGCAGCATTTTTGTAAACCTTTCCGCCTCGGGAATAAGAGAAATAAAGTTCTCCTTGTAGCGTGGGTCTAAAGTGTCACCAACCAGTAAGGAGTGTCCACCAAGATGTTGATAACGCGAGGGTCATGAGACAGGCAGCGTAACAAAGTCAGCCATGTGCGCCAGACTATTAACAGGCAAGACTTCAGGGTCCTCACCAACAGCATAACTGGCCATGCTGGCCTCATCATCCTCCTCCTCTCCCCTGTCCTCTGGCCATCCACGCTGAACCGACGGTCTGACGGTTGTGCATGTACAACATCATGTGGCAGAGAGTTCCATAGTCTCACTGCTCTTACAGTAAAGAATCCACATCTGTGATTATGATTAAACCTTCTTTCCTCCAGACGTAGAGGATGCCCCCTTGTCCCCGTCTCAGGGCTAAGAGTAAAGAGATCATTAGAAAGTTCTCTGTAATGTCCCCTCATATATTTATACATTATCATAAGATCACCCCTAAGCCTTCGTTTTTCCAAGCTAAATAACCCCAAGTTTTATAACCTGTCTTGGTATTGCAGACCCCTTAGTCCTCTAATAACCTTGGTCGCTCTTCTCTGCACCCGCTCTAGTTCAGCTATGTCTTTCTTACACACCGGAGACCAGAATTGTACACAGTATTCTAAGTGTGGTCGCATTAGTGACTTGAATAGAGGTAAAATTATGTTCTCCTCATGAGCATCTATGCCTCTTTTAATGCATCCCATTATTTTATTTGCCTTTGCAGCAGCTGCTTGACACTGGCCACTAAATGTGAGTTTGTCATCTACCCATACACCCAGGTCTTTTTCAGTGACAGTTTTGCCCAGTGTTTTACAATTAAGCACATAATTATACCCTTTGTTTCCTCTGACCAAGTGCATGATCTTACATTTATCCCCATTAAAGCTCATTTACTATTTATCAGCCCAAGCTTCTAGTTTACATAAATCCTCCTGTAATATAAAATTGTCCTCCTCTGTATTGATTACCCTGCAGAGTTTTGTGTCATCTGCAAATATTGAGATTTTACTCTGTATGCCCCCTACAAGGTCATTAATAAATATATTAAAGAGAAGCGGGCCCAACACTGACCCCTGTGGTACCCCACTGTTAACTGTGACCCATTCATGACCACCCTTTGTTTCATATCGCTACACCAGTTTTTAACCCACTTACACATATTTTCCCCTATCCCCATTGCTCTCATTTTATGTATCAACCTTTTGTGTGGCACCGTATCAAAAGCTTTTGAAAAGTCCATATACACCACGTCCACTGCATTTCTTTGGTCTAGTCCAGAACTTACTTCTTCATAGAAACTTATCAGATTAGTTTGACAGGAACGGTCCCTCGTAAAACCGTGTTGATATTGGGTCATGAGGTTATTTTTCTTCAAATACTCCAGTATAGCATCTCTTAGAAAACCCTCTAGGATTTTACCCACAGTAGAGGTTAAGCTTACTGGCCTATAATTTCCAAGTTCAGTTTTTGTTCCCTTTTTGAATATTGGCACCACATTTGCTATACGCCAGTCCTGTGGTACAGACCCTGTTATTATGGAATCTTTAAAGATTAAAAATAATGGTCTATCTATGACAGTACTTAATTCCTGCAGCACTCTGGGGTGTATCCCATCCGGGCCCGGGGATTTGTCAATTTTAGTGATTTTTAGACGATGCCATACTTCCTGCTGGGTGAAGCAGGTGACATTTAATTGACAGTTTTTGTTATCACTGATCATATTGTCTGTCATGTGATTTTCTTGTGTAAATACTGTTGAAAAAAAGTCATTTAGCATATTGGCTTTTTCCTCATCCTCATCCACCATTTTACCCAGATTATTTTTAAAGGGGCCAACACAATCATTTTTTAGTTTCTTACCATTTATGTAGTTAAAAAATATTTTGGGATTATTTTTACTTTCTCTGGCAATGAGTCTCTCTGTTTCAATCTTTGCTGCTTTGATTTGCTTTTTACAAATGTTATTTAATTTTCTGTATTTATTTAATGCCTCATCACTACCTACTTGCTTTAATTCCCTAAATGCTTTCTTTTTGTCATTTATTGCGCCCCTCACAGCCTTATTTAGCCATAGTGGTTTCCTCCTATTTCTAGCATGCTTATTCCCATAGGGTATATATTGTGCACAGGCCCTATTCAGGATGCTAATAAACGTCTCCTACTTGCTTTGTGTACTTTTATGTCTCAGGATATCGTCAAAGTTTATTGCACTAAAGATCATCTCTCAACCGTTGGAAATTTACCTTCCTGAAGTTTAGTGTCCTTGTAGCCCCTCTACTACACATCTTATTAAAGGATACTTGAAAACGTATTATTTTATGATCACTATTGCTCAAGTGATCTCCAACCCGTATATTTGATATGCGATCTGGCCTGTTGGTTAATATTAGGTCCAGCATTGCCCCCCTTCTTGTTGGGTCCTGAACCAGTTGTGAAAGGTAATTGTCTCTCATAGTTGTCAAAAACCTATTACCTTTGCTAGAACTGCAGGTTTCTGTTCCCCAATGTATTTCAGGTAATGAAGAAAGGATAGAGTATGTGGTAAGCGCTAGGGAATAATTACAGCTCCACGGCCAGTAGTAAATTACCTTTAGGCTTTAATGAAAATGTGTACAACACGCGGGTCCATTAACCACGATGCATTTCAACGCAGTGTGCGTCTTTCTCAAGTCTCAAGGACTTGAGAAAGACGCACACTGCGTTGAAATGCATCGTGGTTAATGGACCCGCGTGTTGTACACATTTTCATTAAAGCCTAAAGGTAATTTACTACTGGCCGTGGAGCTGTAATTATTCCCTAGCGCTTACCACATACTCTATCCTTTCTTCATTACCTTACATATCCTCCCTACGGGGAGGGGGATGTGGAGCTGCTCTGGGCTACAGGACCTGGCCTTCGTTATTTAGATCCTCCTGAGCTGTCACGTGATCCTTGGCCTCCGAGGAAATCGTTGAAGACGCCATTTGCTCACATTATTCCAGAAGAGTGAAATTCATTATTTTAAAGACCTCGCAAGTGTGCAAGTTTATCCAGTTGTGCGGACGGCACAACTGGTAAAGGTGAGCAGTACAAAAATATACCGAGGGTAATTATTGTTAACACAGTATGGCGCAAATTGGATTTTATTTTTTCCAATGTATTTCAGGGTAGTTGAAGATTTAACCTCTAATCTCTAATCTCGGTGTCCAGCTAAAAACCATCTCTTGTCTGCATTCATTTACCATTTGTGTGCGCCAGGAGTGGGTTGTAGCGGAAATTGGGATACGCTAAAACATTCGGTATTCTCGTCAGCGTTTGTGTCTGACTGGTCCACCTGCTGGGATTTAACCTCTAATCTCTAATCCCAGTGTCCAGCTAAAAACCAACTCTTGTCTGCATTCATTTAGCATCTTAGTGTGGCAGGAGTGGCTTGTAGCTCCAAGTAGTATACGCCAAAACACAGTATACGCATCAGCGTTTGTGTCTGACCGTTCCAGCTGCCTGGATTAAACTGCTGTAATCTGTAATCTCAGTGTGCAGCTAAAAACCATCTTTTGGACGCCTTCATTTAGCTGTAAACAGGCAGCACAACATTAAAAATGCGCAAGGCCGGTGGCAAGGGACAAGGAACTGGACGTGATGGTGGTGTAGGCAGAAGCCGACGCCATGTGCAAGCTCGAATTGCACCACGACAAACGCCCACATCATCTCGCTCGACCTTCCTGTCCCAATTTTTAGGGGACCGCAGCAGTACACCACTATTAAAACAAGATCAATATCAACAGGCTTGTTAGTTGGATAGCGGATAATGCTTCGAGTCAGTTTGGCACCACCACAAATACCCTGTCTTAAACACGGTCAAGTGTCAGTAGCCGTGAGACTGGACCGCACATTCCACACCCTGACCCTCCTTCCTCCCACCATGCCGAGTGCCCTGCCCCGGACATAACTGATCCCACACTTGGACACTCTGAAAAGCTGTTCACTTATCCATTCTTAGATTCTGGCCTCTCGCCAGCTCCAGTTGAAGTGGGTCATGAGGAGATCGTATGTACCGATGCACAAATATTTGAGCAGTCACAGTCTCACGAAGGCAACGGTGGGAACATGTCTCAACAAGAGGTGGACAATAATGAGACACAATTGCCAGAAAGTCAGGAGGAGGACCAGGGTGCGGAAGTGGAAGACGACGTGGTGGATGATCCAGTAACTGTCCCAACCTGGCAGGAGGACATGCAGAGCGAGGACAGCAGTGCACAGGGGGTAGCATCACAACAGGCCGGAAGAAGAAGGGTGGTGGCCGCAGGCAGAAGGCAGGCAACCATTCCCCGGAACACCAACACGATAGAAGTTGCCAGTACAACTGTTAGGTCTTCCTGAGTCTGGCTGTTTTTTAAGGTGTCTGCAGATAATTCCAAAAAGGCCATTTGCAACACTTGCCATGCCAGCATCAGCAGGGGTAGCAAAACTAGCAGCCTGACCAGCAGCAGCATGATCAAGCACATATCAGCAAAGCACCTGACTTTGTGGGATGTGGGACTGTGCGTGCAAGACAATCCCCTGTCTATACTGCATGCGAAGATGCCTCCTGTCCTTCACCTGTAGTTGCACAAGCAGAAATAGCACCATCATCAACCACGTCCTTGTCCCAGCGCAGCGTTCAGTTAACCATACACCAATCTTTGGAACGCAGGCGCAAATACGCTATCAACACCCCACATGCCACAGTTCTAAATGCACACATTTCGCGACTGCTTGCACTGGAAATGTTGCCTTTTAGGCTAGTGGAGATGGAAGCATTCTGCAACCTGATGGCGGCGGCTGTCCCACGTTACTCGGTCTCCAGCCGCCACTATTTTTCCCAGTGTGTCGTCCCCGTATTACATAAGCACGTGTCACAAAACATCATACGTGCCCTTAACAACGCAATTTCAGGCAAAGTCCACCTAACCACGGACACGTGGACAAGTGGTTGTGGGCAGGGCCGGTACATCTCGCTGACGGCACACGGGGTTAGTATTCTGGAAGCCAGGACCCAGTCTGAGCTTGGGACAGAACACGTCCTTCCGACACCATGGACTGCAGGCCCTAACTCAGTCAGGGTTTCACCCACAGTGTACAGCTCCGGAACGTCATGCTCCTCAGCCTCCTCCTCCTCGACTTCACCCTCCACACCAGTCCCAAGCTGGAAGCACTACAGCACTGCCTAGGCTAAGCGGCAACAGGCTGTGAAAAAACCCACAATGCTGAAGAGTTGTGGACAGCTCTGAAACAGCAGGCAGATCACTGGCTCGCAACGCTGAACCTACAGCCAGGCATGGTCGTGTGTGACAATGGCCGGAACCTTGTGTTGGCTCTGAGGTGAGCTAACACATGTTCCATGCATGGCCCATGTGCTCAACCGCGTTGTTCAGCGGTTTCTTAAATCCTACCCGGAGCTGTCGGATCTGCTCGTCAAAGTACGCCGCCTGTGTGCCCTTTTTAGAAAGTCACCTACTGTTCTGCCGCCCTTGCCGGCATTCAGCGGCGTTTGCAGCTTCTGGCTCACAGACTGGTGCGTGATGTCCCCACGCGTTGAAATTCCGCACTGCACATGTTGGTCAGGATTTGTGAGCAGAACAGGGCAGTTGTTGAGTACCAGCATCAACTAGGCCGTCGGTATACGGTTCAAACTCCACACATAAGACCTCAGGAGTGGACATGTATGTCCAACATATGTACTGTCCTCCAAAACTTTGAGGACTCCACCAAGATGGTAAGCGGCGATGATGCCATCATTAGCGTCACCATCCCGTTTCTCTGTCTTCTAAAACGCTCTCTGCTCAAAATAAAAGATGATGCATTGCAGGCGGAGCACGATGAGTTGGAGCAAGAAACTGCACTGGATGATTACAAACAGCCCAGCCTTATCTCATCCTAATGTGCAGTGGAGGACTATGACAAGGAGGAGGAGGATGAAGAAATAGAGCTACTTTCATGCGGAATTGACAGTAATACATGCACAACCGTCAGACCGTCAGCTCAGCGTGGATGGCCAGAGGAAGGGGAGAGGAGGAGGAGGAGGATGATGAGGCCAGCATGGCCAGTTATGCTGTTGGTGAGGACCCTGAAGTCTTGCCTGTTAACAGTCTGGCTGCACATGGCTGACTTTGTTACGCTGCCTGTCTCATGACCCTTGCGTTATCAACATCTTGGCGGACACTCCTTACTGGTTGGTGACACTTTAACCCACGCTACAAGGAGAACTTTATTTCTCTTATTCCCGAGGCGGAAAGGTCTACAAAAATGCTGCAGTACCAGAAGGCCATAGTCGCAGAATTAGTCAAAAAATTCACTTCTGAAAACGCTAGCAGAGGTCACGATTCGGTGGACAACCAAGGTGTCCGGCGGAGAGAGGCACAAGTCCAATCCAGCAGAGGTAGGGGAACACTCTCAAAGATCTGGGACACTTTTCTCAACACCTCCTGTACCACAGGCCCTGAGGTGCGGGGTAGTGTCACAAGGACTGCAAAGTTTGCGAAGATGCTGAGGCAGTACCTTGCCGATCGTACAAAAGTGCTCCTAGACTCCTCTGTGCCTTATAATTATTGGGTATCCAAGCTGGACACGTGGCAGGAATTGGCTCTATGCCTGGGAAGTCCTGGCCTGCCCTGCCGCTAGCGTTTTGTCAGAGTGTGTTTTTAGTGCCGCAGATGGAATCATTACTGATAAACGCACCCGCCTGTCAACTGAAAATGCTGACAGGCGTACTCTGAACAAGATAAACAAGGGTTGCATTGGGCCTGACTTCACCACACCACCACCAAATGATAGCGGAATTTAAATTTTGTGCCGGTAAATTGCCATGCACCTCCGCACACCCACACATCGGTACACACTTCATGACTTTGGCTACTTGATGTACTGCTCCTCCTTCTCCTCATCCGCCACCATCATATGATCAGTGCGACTGTGGTTCATGATGCCACGAAAACATAATTTTTTACCATCATATTCATGATGATGATGATGATGATGACCCTAACCGTTCAAAAGTTAGGCAGTAGTTTCATGTATACCCCCCACTTCCTTATAATGGGCACAATATTTAAAGAGGCCCTCATGCACGTCTCTATCCAGGGGCATTGAAGTGCCTGCCAACTTTTGGCTGCCCTGCCTAGGGCAATACTACAAAAGACCCACTTCCTTATAATGGGCACAATATTTAAAGAGGCCCTCATGTACGTCTCTTTCCAGGGGCATTGGGTGCCTCCCAATTTTTGGCTGCCCTGCCAAAGGGCAATACTACAAAAGACCCACTTCCTTAAAAAGGGCACATTATTTAAAGAGGCCTTCATGTACGTCCCTTCCCAGGGGCATGGGAGTGTCACACAATTTTATTTTCATTTAAATTTTCATGTAACCCAAAAAACTAACATATACCAACTCTGTCTCACAAGTAGGTATGAGCCCTTAATATTTTCTCCAGGAAAATCCATTTTGGTTTCATTTTGTAATGTTTTCTTGACAGTCCGTAAAAGTGGCGTAATACTCTGACAACATTGTTCACAGCAGTGACCTTGGAGTCTGAAATGCTTACAGGGGTCTTCCCCATGCTGTTCCCATGTCATTTCAGCACTGTTCTGATACTTTTGTGACATTTTAGGGTTTATCCATGCTGCCGGGGGTCATGCCAGAAAAATTCTCGGGTCTCCCATAGGATAACATTGGGCTCGGTTCTCGGGCCGAGTACACGAGTATCTTGGGATGCTCGGCCCGAGCTTCGAGCACCCGAGCGTTTTAGTACTCGCTCATCTTTAATAACCACTTATAATCAGTCATACAGTAATATTTAAAAATTTTAAACAATTCTGGTTCATACTCAAAAGTGATCCTGTACTATCCAAACATATTCTGGGCAGCCCTAGAGTAATTTTTAGGAAAGGAAAAAATCTTCGCTCCATGGTGGCACCCAGTAACACTGCGACAAAAGTCCTTACTTCAGAGTTTAAGGTGTTAGTGAATTATGAACCAGAATGTTTTGCATGTAGGACTAGGAATTGTAAATGTTGTAAAACCATCTGTAATGGTACAAAAACCTTTTTTCCAATACAACGGGTAAGACGTACAACATTAGACATGTAGAATGGCGATTCAAAAATTATGTTATCCATCTTTTAGTATGTGCTTGTGGCCAACAGTATGTTGGCTGGACCATCCAAGCCATGCATGCACGGCTAAACAAATACAGGTCAAATATTCGGAATGGTTATATGCTCCACAGTGTATCCAGACATTTTGCTCTAATTCATAAAAAAGATCCCTCCTGCTTGCGTCTTATCATCATTGACCAAGTTGCGGACACAATACCGGATAGACTTGGCCAGTTGTGCAATAGGTAAAGCTTTTGGATTTACAGATTGGGAACCCTGGCCCCTGAGGGTCTCAATCTCACCATTGAGAATGCCATCCATTAGTCGGTGAAAATGAATAGCCATTGATGTTCTAATTCACCCAAATAGAGCATAATGCAGCATTATTCCTAATTCCCTTTGGTTTAGGGATTTGTATAAATATTAATTTTGAGTTAAAGTTTTTAGTAGAAGATTTTATTAGATTTTTTTATTGTAATTTTATAGAATGTTCAAAGAGAATCTACATACGTTTTTGAGGTTCCTCAAACTATGATCAAATACTATATGGGGCTTTCTTGTTTTAAGGAATGGACCTTAAAATGTTTTCTTCTGTGACCAATCACAATTATATGATGTCATAATTGCCAGTATCATTTCATTGGTTAGTATGCCTTTAAATAAATTTTATGTTTGTTTGCTCTTTAATTCACCTGATGAAGATAACGTGGCTATTGAAACGCGCATTGGCGGTTGAGAGCATCAATTTATTTTAATAAAGTAAATTTTACAACTTTAAGAATCTCAGGCCTATTTTCCCTGCTCCAGAGCTCCACTAATCACCGCACAAATCCTTCTGTTTTCAATTGCTATTTCTCCCCTTTGGGGAGAGCGGTGTGGAGCTGCTCAGAGCTAATCCATCACTAAGACCTGCTGTGAGACTCCCAGTCAGATCACGTGATCGGATCCCAGGATCATCGCCGGAGGAACAGCAATCACAAACAGCGTTCACAGTCTGTGCTCCGAAGAAGGTCTCCTTGTCCCTCACCTGACAGCATACACTCCAGTTGTGCGGGGGCCATGGCACAACTGGTCCAGGTGAGTGGATATCGCTACATCTGCAGTAATAACCCCCTTGTCAAACAGGTCCTCACTATTGGCGCAATCGATCTCTCTTTTTGTTTTCACATATAACACATAACCAGCACAACACAAATGTAACAGGCAACAGTTTCTCACCCTTCCTCTGGCTCACCAAGGGTTAGAATGTTCGTACCTCAGAGCTTCTAGGGCTACTTACTCCAAACCAGCAGCACCCTGGTTTTGGCGGGCACCCACTGAGAAAGGAATAATTCCAGATTTAGAAAATTGAGCTAGCACAGCAAAGTCTGTAGCCAGGTGACTGGATTGCCCCAACCTGTGTTGCTTTCTTATGTAGTCTTTGATATCTCAGCCGAATCCTAACATTCTATGCTGATGTTTATATGGTAATATAATCCAGGTTTTGATCTCCTTGATCGTTACTAGTGATGAGCGAGTATGCTTGTGACTACTCTGTACTCGCACGAGTATCACTATACTCGGGCTACTCGGCGAGTACCGAGTAATCTCGCGATACTCGTGCTGTGCTCGTGGTCCTCATCCCTGCATGTTGGCGCTCTTTAGAGAGCCAGCCCACATGCAGGGATTGGCTGGCAGTCACTGCAATGCCACAGCCCTGTTAGTTGTGGCATTGCAGTGATTGGCCGGCCCGCACAGCGTGACCCGAGCCTTTATAAGACCCGGCCACGATGTGCTCTGCACACAGCCATCCAGACAGTGAGTGTAGGGAGAGTGTCTGCTGCTGCTTAGGGACAGATTTGCGGCCCTCATAGGTAGATCCGGAGCATGGCTGTAAACTGCTGCTGACCAGAACAGTCCTTCTCAGGACTAATCTAGGAGGATATAGGCAGGGTGATCCAGATCGGAGTCCAAGCTTTACAGTGACCAGAACAGTCCTCAGGAGACTGTTGGTGCTGACTAGCTGTATACAGGCAGGGTCTAATATCCAGCTTTCCTGTGACCAGAACAGTCACCAGACTGTTGTAGCTGACTAGCTGTATACAGGCAGGGTCTAAAATCCAGCTTTCCTGTGAGCAGAACAGTCACCAGACTGTTGTAGCTGACTTGTTGTATACAGGCAGGGTCTGAAATCCAGCTTTCCTGTGACCAGAACAGTCACCAGACTGTTGTAGCTGACTAGCTGTATACAGGCAGGGTCTAAAATCCAGCTTTCCTGTGACCAGAACAGTCACCAGACTGTTGTACTTGACTAGCTGTATACAGGCAGGGTCTAAAATCCAGCTTTCCTGTGACCAGAACAGTCACTAGACTGTTGTAGCTGACTAGCTGTATACAGGCAGGGTCTAAAATCCAGCTTTCCTGTGACCAGAACAGTCACCAGACTGTTGTAGCTGACTAGCTGTATACAGGCAGGGTCTAAAATCCAGCTTTCCTGTGACCAGAACAGTCACCAGATTGTTGTAGCTGACTAGCTGTATACAAGCAGGGTCTAAAATCCAGCTTTCCTGTGACCAGAACAGTCACCAGACTGTTGTACTTGACTAGCTGTATACAGGCAGGGTCTAAAATCCAGCTTTCCTGTGACCAGAACAGTCACCAGACTGTTGTAGCTGACTAGCTGTATACAGGCAGGGTCTAAAATCCAGCTTTCCTGTGACCAGAACAGTCACCAGACTGTTGTAGTTGACTAGCTCTATACAGGCAGGGTCTAGTATCCAGCTTTCCTGTGACCAGAACAGTCACCAGACTGTTGTAGTTGACTAGTTCTATACAGGCAGGCTCTAATATCCAGCTTTCCTGTGACCAGAACAGTCACCAGACTGTTGTAGTTGACTAGCTCTATACAGGCAGGGTCTAATATCCAGCTTTCCTGTGACCAGAACAGTCACTAGACTGTTGTAGCTGTATACAGGAAAAATGCGCAAGGGCGTTGGCAAGGGACAAGGAAGTGGACGTGATGGTGGTGCAGGTAGAGGCCGAGGTCGTGTGCAAGCACTAATTTCGCAACAACAAAGTGCCACATCTACTCGCTCACACTTCCTGTCCCAAATTCTTGGGGCCCGCAGCAGTACACTGCTCTTGAACCAAAGCCAGTGTCAACAGGTTGTTACTTGGATAGCGGATAATGCTTCAAGTCAGATGGGCACCTCCACAAACACCCTGTCTTCCACACGGTCAAGTGTCAGTAGCCGTGATACTGCACCGCACATTTTCCAACCTGATCCTCCTTCCTACCACCAGGCCGAGTACACGTCCACGGACATTACTGATCCCACACTAGGACACTCCGAAGAGCTGTTCACGTATCCATTCGCAGAATCTGGCCTCTCGCCAGCTCCTGTTGAAGTGGGTGATGAGATGGAATGTACAGATGCCCAAATATTTGAGCAGCCACGTTCTCACGAAGGGAACGTTGGCAACGTGTCTCAACAAGGGGTGGACGATGATGAGACACAATTGCCAGGAAGTCAGGAGGAGGATCAGGGTGCGGAAGAGGAAGACGACGTGGTGGATGATCCAGTAGCTGACCCAAGGAGGATATGCAGAGCGAAGACAGCAGTGCACAGGGGGAGGGAGGCGTAGCATCCCAACAGGCAGTAAGAAGCAGGGTCTTGTCCGCAGGCAGAAGGCAGGCAACCGTTCCCCAGAACAACAACACGACACAAGGTGCCTGTGAAAATGTTAGGTCTTCCCGAGTCAAGCAGCTTTTTAAGTTGGCTCCAGATGACTCTAAAAAGGCCATTTGCAACACCTGCCATGCCAGCATCAGCAGGGATACGAAAAATAGCAGCCTGACCACCACCAGCATGATCAGGCACATGTCAGCCAAGCACCCGACTTTGTGGGAAGTACAACAGAGTCGAGGAGCGGTGCTTGCTGATGTCAATGCTACGTCTTCGCGTATTGTGCGTGCGAGCCAATCCCCTGTCCATGCTGGCCGCGAACAAGCCTCCGGCCCTGCACCTGACGTTGCCCACGCACAAATAACACCACCATCAAGCACGTCCTTGTCCCAGCGCAGCGTTCAATTATCCATTCAGCAAACCTTTTAACGCAGGCACAAATACGCTGCCAACGCCCCACATGCCACAGTCCTAAATTATCACATTTCGCGACTGCTTGCGCTAGAAATGTTACCTTTCCGGCTGGTGGAGACGGAAGCATTCCGCGACCTGATGGTGGCTGCTGTGCCACATTACTCGGTCCCCAGCCGCCACTATTTCTCCAGATGTGCCGTCCCCGCATTGTATAACCACGTGTTACAAAGCATCACACGTGCCCTGAACAACGCTGTTTCAGCCAAAGTCCACCTAACCACAGACACGTGGACAAGTGCTTGTGGGCAAGGCCGCTACATCTCCTTGACGGCACACTGGGTTAATATTGTGGAAGCTGGGACCCAGTCTGAGCGAGGGACGGAACACGTCCTTCCCACACCAAGGATTGCAGGCCCTACCTCAGTCAGGGTTTCACCCACACTCTACAGCTCCGGAAATGTCATGCTCCTCATGCTCCTCAGCTTCCTCCTCCTCCTCCTCCTCCAGTGCATCCTCATCCACTTTACCCTCCACACCAGTCCCAAGCTGGAAGCACTGCAAACCCCACAATGCAGAAGAGGTGTGGACAGCTCTGAAACAGCAGGCAGATCACTGGCTCACACCTCTGAACCTAAAGCAAGGAAAGGTCGTGTGTGACAATGGCCAAACCTGGTGGCAGCTTTGAGGCGAGGCCAGCTGACGAATGTTCCATGCGTGGCCCATGTGCTCAACCTGGTGGTTCAGCGGTTTCTAAAGTCATACCCAGAGCTGTCTGATCTGCTGGTAAAAGTTCACCGCCTGTCTGCACATTTTCGCAAGTCACCTGCTGCTTCAGCCGGCCTTGCCGGCTTTCAGCGCCGTTTGCGTCTTCCGGCCCACAGACTGGTATGTGATGTCCCCACGCGTTGGAATTCAACTCTGCACATGTTAATCAGGATATGTGAGCAGAAGAGGGCAGTTGTTGACTACCTGCATCACCTAAGCCGTCGGGAAATGGGTCAAACTCCACACATAACACCTGAGGAGTGGAGATGGATGTCCGATCTATGTACCGTCCTCCAAAACTTTGAGGACTCCACCAAGATGGTGAGCGGTGATGACGCCATTATTAGCGTCACCATACTGCTACTCTGCCTTCTAAAACGGTCTCTGCTGAAAAACAAAGAGGATGCTTTGCAGGCGGAGCGCGATGACTTGGAGCGAGAAACAGTAGTGGGTGTGGGTGATAACACACAGCCCAGCCTCATCTCATCCCAACGTGCAGTGGAGGACTATGAGGAGGAGGAGGAATGAAGACATGGAGCAACTCTCTGGCCAAATTGAGGATATGACATGCACACCAGTCATACCCTCGCTTCAGCGTGGCTGGCCAGAGGACAGGGGAGATGAGGAGGAGGAGGAGGAGGACAGCATGTTCAGTCATCGTGTTGGTCAGGATACTGAGGTGATGGCTGTTAAGAGTCTGGCGCACATGGCTGACTTTATGGTAAGCTGCCTGGCTTGTGACCCTCGCGTTCAGAACATCTTGGCCGACAATCAGTACTGGTTGGCAACACTGTTAGACCCGCTACAAGGAGAACTTTATGTCTCTCATTCCTGAGGCGGAGAGGTCAGCCAAAATGCAGCAGTTCCAGAAGGCCATAGTCACGGAATAGGCAAAGCATTCCCCTCACAAAACGCTAGCGGCATAGGTCAGGAATCGATGGACAACCAAGGCGTACGGCCGAGAGGGGCACAAGTCCAATCCGCCAGAGGTAGTGAACAGTCTTTACGATGTGGGACAGTTTTCTCAGCCCCTCACGTACCACAGCCCCTGAGGTGCGGGTTAGTGCACAAGAAATGCTAAATTTGGCCAGATGCTGAAGGAGTACCTTGCAGATCGAACAACTGTACTGCGACTTTCCTCTGTGCCTTACAATTATTGGGTCTCCAAGCTGGACACGTGGCATGAATTGGCTCTCTACGCCTTGGAAGTCTTGGCCTGCCCTGCCGCTAGCGTTGTCAGAGCGTGTTTTCATTGCCGCAGGTGGAATCATTACTGATAAACGCACCCGCCTGTCAACTGAAAATGCTGACAGGCTGACTCTGATCAAGATGAACAAGGGTTGGATTGGGCCAGACTTCACCACACTACCAACAAATGACAACTGAATTTGTTATGGGAATTTGCCATGTACCTCCACTCACTCATGGGTACACACTTCTGGACTTTGGCTAATCGCTGAACTGCTCCTCCTTCTCCTCATGTGCCACCATGATGACCGTTACAATAGTTAGGCTGTTGTTTCAGGTATACCCCCAGTGGTAAATTTTTTCGTCCATTCTTTTAGAATGGGCATTACAACGACAGGAGACCCGCTCCTTTTCAATGGGAAAAATGTTTTGAGGCCCTCATGCACGTCTCTATCCAGGGACAATATGGAGCCTCTCAATTTTTGGCTGCCCTGCCAAAGGGCTAAACTACAATACACCCACTCCAGGTTTACAGGCCCTCATGCATGTCTGTATGCATGGGTCATTGTTGAACCTCCCAATTTTTGGCTGCCCTGCCAAAGGGCTATACTACAATACATCCACTTCAGGTTTACAGGCCCTACTGCACGTCTCTATCCAGGGACAATGTGGAGCCTCCCAATTTTTGGCTGCCCTGCCAAAGGGCTATACTACAATACACCCACTCCAGGTATACAGGCCCTACTGCACGTCTCTATCCAGGGACAATGTGGAGCCTCCAAATTTTTGGCTGCCTGCCAAAGGGCTATTTCTACAATACACCCCTCAGGTTTACAGGCCCTCATGCATGTCTGTATGCATGGTCATTGTTGAACCTCCAATTTTTGGCTGCCCTGCCAAAGGGCTATACTACAATACACCCACTTTAGGTTTACAGGCCCTACTGCACTCTCTATCCAGGGACAATGTGGAGCCTCCCAATTTTTGGCTGACCTGCCAAAGGGCTATACTTCAATACACCAACTCCAGGTTTACAGGCCCTACTGCACATCTCTATCCAGGGACAATGTGGAGCCTCCCAATTTTTGGCTGCCCTGCCAAAGGGCTATACTACAATACACCCACTCCAGGTTTACAGGCCCTCATGCATGTCTCTATGCATGGTTCATTGTTGAACCTCCCAATTTTTGGCTGCCCTGCCAAAGGGCTATACTACAATACACCCACTTCAGGTTTACAGGCCCTCATGCATGTCTGTATGCATGGGTCATTGTTGAACCTCCCATTTTTTGGCTGCCCTTCCAAAGGGCTATACTACAATACACCCACTTCAGGTTTACAGGCCCTCTTGCACGTCTCTATCCAGGGACAATGTGGAATCTCCCAATTTTTGGCTGCCCTGCCAAAGGGCTATACTAGAATACACCCACTTCCTTACAATGGGCACTTCAGGTTTCAGGCCCTCATGCACGTCTCTATCCAGGGGCATTGGTGAACCTCCCAATTTTGGACTGCCTGGCAAAGGAAAATACTACAATAGACCCACTTCCTCAAAATGGGCACATTATGTCAAGGCAGGGCTTCATGTACGTCTCTTCTCAGGGTCATCGAAGTGCCGCACAATGTTTTCATGTAAAATCTTTCATGTAATCACAAAAAGTAACATACACCAGCTGTATCTCACTATTGGGTATGTGCCCTTAACATTTCCACCCTGAATATTCATTTTGGTGTCATTTTGGAAGGTTTTCTGGTGACTCCGTAAAATTGGCGTGAAACTCGGACAACATTGTTCACAGCTGTGACTTTTAAGTGAGAAATGCTTCCAGGGGTCTTCCCCATGGTGTTGCCATGTCATTTGAGCACTCTTCTGAGACTTTTGTGACATTTTTAGGGTTTCTACATGCTGCCGGCAGTCATTTCATCAAAATACTCGGGTCTGCCATAGGATAACACTGAGGAATGGGAAAGCAAGGTGTGTTACAGTCCGCGCTGCCAAGTCCCCACAAATCACCAGGAATCCAATTTGGATAGCAAAAGATCTTCTTTATTTCCTTTCCTACGCGTTTCGATGCCTCTCCTGGCACCTTCCTCTGAGATATCCCTGAGGAAGGTGCCAGGAGAGACATCGAAACGCGTAGGAAAGGAAATAAAGAAGATCTTTTGCTATCCAAATTGGATTCCTGGTGATTTGTGGGGACTTGGCAGTGCGGACTATAACACACCTTGCTTTCCCAATCCTTTGATGGTGGTTCCACGTGTGAGTGGTCGGTGGAGGTCCTGCAGCAGCCAAATAAAATCCTTTGCCTTCAAACCAGTTGTGGGTCACACAGCTGGGCTAAGTGAGTGAACCTTGTTTTACCACCCACGTTTTGAGTGTCTTGAGTGATAGGACACTATTGCACCTCTTGTTCCCCCACCTCTTGTCTTTTTGATAGGATAACATTGGGCTCGGTGCTCGGGCCGAATACACGAGTATCTTGGGATGCTCGGCCCGAGCTTCGAGCACCCGAGCATTTTAGTACTCGCTCATCACTAATCATTACCGAAGTGCCTAGACCTTGGATTATGGCCTGCCAATCGGATCTGTAGATCCTAGATTAGCAGCAGGTATCAAGTCTCATGCACCTCTAGTCGGGTTCGAAATCCCTAGACTGAGACCATAAAACAAAACAATCCTGGTTAATGAACAGGGCTGCTTATATCCCCCTGAGCACTCAATTTAAACCATTGGGGACTTCAGGATTGGTTTACTAAAACTGTGCTCTCATTGGCTAGATTTCAAGCTGCATACATAATATCTCTAGTAGTATTGCATTGCTGGCAGGGGAGACTCAAAGACAGATAATTTACATAGAATCTAGCAGTACACATAGTAATACAATGGAAGGTTAGCATAATTAAGTTCTCTGAGCCTCTGACCTTCTCTGATAAAGGAGTGAGATAATTACATTACAAACATTAAACACTAGCAGACTCCTATAAGTCTTGTAGAAACAATGAGTGGCATATCACAAGTAACTAAACAAACTACAAATATTGTCTGGCTACATAAAAAACCATCCTATGTTATACATTAAAAGAGTCCATGTCGTCACATTCCTCCCCCTACTTATTTAGCCAGACAGGGCAGCCAGATGTGATAAGTCTCTGGTGAGGTCAGCAATCAAGGCTTCCACCTATACACCTCCCACAGATTACCTTCCATACTATGGACAAGCACTAAAATGAGATTCAGGAGTTGGACTCCCATAATCTTTTTGCTATCAATTTCCCGCAGTCAATGGCCACAGCCTGGTTAGATTTACTCACTGTTGATGGCTCAGAGGATAGTGATGGGGGCTGGTCACATGGATTATCCTCAAAAGGTGTGGTAGCAAGATCCACATCAGGATAAACTTGGCTTATTGGGTGTGGGTTATGGCTGTGACAAACTGGCTGGGTCAGCCTGCAAAAGAACAGATGTGGGGGAACCATCCATGAGCCCCAATTCAACCTCCTCAGGGTTAGCCCCTGAAACAACAGGTGTGGGAAGGTTGTCCACAAATCCCACAACAACCTCTTCCAGGTCAGTCTCCACAATAGCAGGTGTGGGAATGCTATCTATAAGCTCCACATCAACCTCTTCCTGGTTAGTCTCCACATTAGCAGGTGTAGGAGCACTGTCTATAAGCTCCACATTGACCTCTTCCTGGTTAGTTCCCAAAGCAACAGGGTAGGGATGCTGTCCATAAGCTCCGACTCGTCCTCTCCCTGCTCAGTATTCACAATAACAGGTGTGGGAACGCTGTCCATAAACTCCAACTCGCCCTCTCCCTGGTCGATCACCCCGTCCATCTTCACACATTCCAGAGGGGTGTCTAAGCACTGACCCTCAACCAGGAGATAGTTAATTGGGAACATGGTATATAGCCTGGGGAAACATTAGCTGGGCTTACCAGGGTGTTGACAGAATCAGTTTCTTGTAGTCCCGGGGCTTGTACATCACTGACCTGAACTGGCTGTGCTGGCAGATGAGCTCCAGGCATGGGGTCCCGGCTTTGGAGACAATCTTTGTCCATACATTCAGAGCATCCACAGGTGTAACAGTGCCGTGGATTGGTCAAATCATGGATCCTGTTTGTATACTTTTGTCCTGGTGGGGCTTCTGCTGGGTTGGAGAACCATCCTTCCTGAGTAGTTGGTGCTAGCAGTAGGGCAGATGGAATTCCAGGAACATATTCCAAAACACCAGCCCTCTCTTCTCTTGAGAATTTGAGCCCCAGTGCTGCCAACCACATCTCAGCTCACGCTGCTTGAGACCAGGTTGATTCATGATTATCACTGGATACATGATGTGACAAATGACTTAAATCCCCTGGGTCAATATCAGCGGGGTCCTCATCACCCTCCGCATCATTCTGGGCCTCCCAATGGACTAATTTCTGGATGAAATACGACCGACTGTCAGTGTCAATGTATTCAATCTTTCGCCTCTGGCACAGATCCTGTAGCATCCATTTACTGCTGCGGCCATATCTCCTTTCTATTCCTCATCCAATGGCTGAGCTGGTGGGGTTGGACATGGCAGCATCTGAAACCTGTATGCCTAAGCTATAACCTACTGGGTATGCTTATATGCCTCCCTAGTTGTTGAGCCCTTGGACTGTGTCCACGAACACCAATCCCCTGCAGCTCCCCTGGATGAACCAGGCTGAGACAACATTGACCAGAGCTCATCCCAACTGAATGCCCGAGCTCCTTACCCATGGGCGGAACACTACTCAGACAACACAGGATGATGGAACCACAATATTAATGTGGCGCCCCTGCGACCAGGCGGCCACAAAGGGAACTGCAGCCAGGAAGGTAGGAACGACAGTTGAACACCAACACCCTCACAGCCCACACAACCCATGTAGCAGTAGAAAGCAGCACCCAACCTGGAGCTTGGGAACTCTAGGCAGGCAAAGGTGGTGGGTTTAAAGACAGTGGGTGGGCCAACACGCAAGTCAGGTGACAGAGGGTAGATATAGAGCAGGGGGAGGAGAAAGTAGTCAGTAGGCCGGTGTAGGCTGAGCAGTAAAGACAGAAATCACACGTCCTGGAAGAGTGGGGTGGAAGGAGCGTAGAATCTGGAGAGCCAGTGTGAGCCACAGAGAGAAAGCCCATCCGGAACCAGCACCCCAGGAGTGTGAGGGACGAGAGGACCAGTGACAGTGGGTCCTAGAACCACGGCTGAGACGGCAGACTGCAGGCGGAGTAGCCCTCCTATTGAACCCGAAGACACGGTTAGAGAGAGCCTGGTAGAGCCTCACCACCGAGGACTATTGGAGGCTAGGCTAGAGTAGAGTGTCGGCTCTAGAGGAGACCGTTGATTCATCCGGCATCCCCAGACAACCCACGGGGGACCTCAGCTACACGTTAGGGTCCCTATCCCAAAGGACAGGCAGCTCAGTGTCAACCCGGAGGGCTCACAAGAGTCCGAGCCACCGCCATACTGTCTGGAGTCACACACAGCCAAGTGAACAAGAGAGAGAGAACTGAAAGCCTGGAAAGGACAGAGAGACAGAGTGAGGGGTCATAGAAGGAGTAACCTGGCTGCAGAGAGTAAAGGAACCAGGAAGGGAGAGTGTGCCCGTGAAAAGACTGTAAGATCTGAGTTGTGAACTGTAATTGGAACTGTGAGCTGTACTTAAGAAGTTTGAGAAGTAAACATGGTGAACCCTGACTCCGACTCCCTCGTATGTTTTGCCTGCATATGACTCCCTCTACACAGGTCTGCAGAAATTCCCTGCCTGGAGAGCCACAGCTTGTCAGCTCCAACACTGAAGGAGGATTCCTGCAGCATCTGGACAGTAAGTGCATTGCACCCAGCACAAGCCTGCACCATACCCTACACAATAGACTCAACCAACACTGCCCCGGAGAACTATTCCATCCTAGCTGCCATTACATCATCCCCGGAGAATCTGCGGCAGCGGTGGCTCCACTACTGGCCACACACTCTGGGTGGCGTCACGACTGACATTATCCCCTGTAAATAATCCCCTTCATTATTGCTAGGGCCCGGAACACCGTCCGGACCAGGACCAACCGTGACCTCCCTAGTAGCAGACACGGTCCTTTACCGAGTACCCCGTCCCAGTGGGCTCGACATTAAGGCTTTATTGGATCCCCAAACACTTAACACATAACACATACTTTAGCTTCAAATCATAAGATAAATGTGACTCCAAATTAACAAAAAATCTATCCCAAGAGTCCACTTTTAAAATGTAACTTTTAATAAACACTTGTTAAAAATATCAATTGTGTGCTTTCCTCACACCTTGTGTCTATAAACATGCCAGTCATACAGGGGGAGGGACTATGTTCCTAAAAATCACACTGTTCTTTCCTCTGCCTAGCGACAGAGTTTTCAACACCTAACTTGTATGGTGTCCCCGTTCCACGATGGCTTGCCCTGGTGTCCCTATTTCTACACTCAGGGTATAACCATCAATCATACACATGTATCATCCCTATGGGTCCTATAAGGATACTGGTAGGTAGCTTGAATATTTATCAGTAAGGCTAAGTATGTACTGGCTATCTTTACATATGTGAGGGTGACTGGTGCATGGAACATAAGGTTTTATAATATTTCTATCACCACAGTCTTGGTATGAATGTACCATCCCCACTGCATGAGAAACAGAGGCTCCCCCATACTCTGAAATATTGATTTGAAGTGGATACTAGGGATTGACCCATACACGTTAGGTGTTGAAAACTCCGTCGCTAGGCTGAGGAAGATAGATTTTCTCATATCTATTATATAATCGCGAATCGGAAAAGCGCCCCTTCATGCGCACTTTCCGGCGTGGTCATGTGGACACGAATTTAACATTGGGCGCGAAGCGCCCAATGCTGCGCGAGCAATGGCCGCGAGGCCATTGCGAGTCGCTGGCCCAGGGCGAGCAATGGCCGCGAAGCGGCCATTGCGAGCCGCTGGCCCAAAATCGATCCACAGGCCCGGCTACAACCTTAGCGATTTACCGCTCAGGTAGCGCGAGCAATGGCCGCGAGGCCATTGCGAGTCGCTGCCTGAGCCGCAAATCGCTACCCGGGGACCCACAATTTGCCGCCCACCCCCAGCAATGTCCGCACAGCCCACCCCCAGCAATGTCCGCACAGCCCACCCCCAGCAATGTCCGCACAGCCCACCCCCAGCAATGTCCGCACAGCCCACCCCCAGCAATGTCCGCACAGCCCACCCCCAGCAATGTCCGCACAGCCCACCCCCAGCAATGTCCGCACAGCCCACCCCCAGCAATGTCCGCACAGCCCACCCCCAGCAATGTCCGCACAGCCCACCCCCATGTCCGCACAGCCCACCCCCAGCAATGTCCGCACAGCCCACCCCCATGTCCGCACAGCCCACCCCCATGTCCGCACAGCCCACCCCCATGTCCGCACAGCCCAACCCCATGTCCGCACAGCCCAACCCCATGTCCGCACAGCCCACCCCCATGTCCGCACAGCCCACCCCCATGTCCGCACAGCCCACCCCCATGTCCGCACAGCCCAACCCCATGTCCGCACAGCCCACCCCCATGTCCGCACAGCCCACCCCCATGTCCGCACAGCCACCCCGCAAAAACACAACCCCCACTAATGTCCACACAGCCCCCCCATGTCCGCACATACTTACATGTTTTCTTTGTCATCTGATCCTCCGTCCGGCCAGGCGTCCTCTTCCACCGGCCCCGGGGGTCTTCTCTCTTCTTTCCGCCATCTCCGCCTCTTCGTCCGGCCCCGGGGATCTTCTGTCTTCTTTTCGCAAACTTCCTCCTACGACGTCCTCTTCCTTCTCATTAACATAGAATGGACGAAAAATCCCCCATTCTACCTCAATGAGATCTGAGGTCCTCTTCTGATTGGTCGCTGTATTCTGCCCTCAGCCAATCAGAAGAGCCCCTCAAAACTGAGACGCAGTTCTCATTCAGGTCCGCCTTTTTTTTTCCCCATTGACATACATTACCGGTGTGTCGGCGATTTTATGGCCGCCCACCTGGTTCTATTTGTCGGCCCTAAAATCGCGGACACACCGCTAATGCATCTTTATGGGCAGTCAGCCCGATTTCGGATTGAACGCCGACCAATCAGAATTCGAGCTGACTGCCCATAGACATGCATTAGCGGTGTGTCCGCAATTTTAGGGCCGACAAATAGAACCAGGTGGCCGGCCATAAAATCGCCGACACACCGGTAATGTATGTCAATGGGGAAAAAAACAAGGCGGACCTGAATGAGAACTGCGTCTCACTCTGACTTAAAAAAATAAATAAATTAAATAATAAAAAAAATAATTTAAAAATAATTAAAAAATAATAAAAAAATAAATAAAAAATATTAAATAATTAAATAAAAATAATAATAAAAAAAAAAAAAAAATGCGGACCTGAATGAGAACTGTGTCTCACTCTCACTTAAAAAAATAAATAAATTAAATAATAAAAAAAATAATTTAAAAATAATTAAAAAATAATAAAAAAATAAATAAAAAATATTAAATAATTAAATAAAAATAATAATAAAAAAAAAAAAAAAATGCGGACCTGAATGAGAACTGTGTCTCACTCTCACTTAAAAAAATAAATAAATTAAATAATATAAAAAATAATTTAAAAATAATTAAAAAATAATAAAAAAATAAATTAAAAATATTAAATAATTAAATAAAAATAATAATAATTAAAAAAAAAAAAAATGCGGACCTGAATGAGAACTGTGTCTCACTCTCACTTAAAAAAATAAATAAATTAAATAATATAAAAAATAATTTAAAAATAATAAAAAATAAATTAAAAATATTAAATAATTAAATAAAAATAATAATAAAAAAAAAAAAAAATTGCGGACCTGAATGAGAACTGTGTCTCACTCTCACTTAAAAAAAAAAAATAAATTAAATAATAAAAAAAATAATTTAAAAATAATTTAAAAATAATTAAAAAATAAATTAAAAATAATAAATAATTAAATAAAAATAATAATAAAAAAATTAAATATATGCTAATTATATCAGCCCTTTCAGCGGACCTGAAAGAGAACTGGGTCTCAGCCTAAATAATAAATTTAATAATAAAAAAAATAATTAAAATATAATAAAAAAATAAATAAAAAATAATAAATAATTTAATAAAAAATAATAATTAAAAAATAAATGCTAATAATAATGATATTACTGCTAATAATAATTCTATTAATGCTAATAATTATGCTATTAATGCTATTAATAATGTTATTAATGCTATTATTAATGCTATTAATGCTATTATTAATGCTATTAATGCTAATAATAATGTTATTATTGCTATTAATAATGTTATTAATGCTATTATTAATGCTAATAATGCTATTATTAATGCTAATAATAATGCTATTAATGCTATTAATAATGCTATTAATGGTATTAATTCTGCTATTAATGCTAATATTTATCCTATTAATGCTATTAATGCTAATATTTATCCTATTAATGCTATTAATAATGCTATTAATGCTAATAATAATGCTATTAATGCTATTAATAATGTTATTAATGCTATTATTAATGCTAATAATGCTATTATTAATGCTATTAATGCTAATAATAATGTTATTAATGCTATTAATAATGCTATTAATGCTATTAATTATGCTATTAATGCTAATATTTATCCTATTAATGCTATTAATGCTAATAATAATGCTATTAATGCTATTAATAATGCTATTAATGCTATTAATTATGCTATTAATGCTATTAATGCTAATATGTATCCTATTCATGGTATTATTAATGCTATTAATGCTAATAATAATGCTATTAATGCTATTAATGCTAATAATAATGTTATTAATGCTAATAATAATGCTATTAATGCTATTAATAATGCTATTAATCTATTAATGCTATTAATTATGCTATTAATGCTATTAATGCTAATATTTATCCTATTCATGGTATTATTAATGCTATTAATGCTAATAATAATGCTATTAATGCTATTAATGCTAATAATAATGCGATTAATGCTATTAATAATGTTATTAATGCTATTATTAATGCTAATAATGCTATTATTAATGCTATTAATGCTAATAATAATGCTATTAATGCTATTAATAATGCTATTAATGCTATTAATTATGCTATTATTGCTATTAATGCTAATATTTATCCTATTCATGGTATTATTAATGCTATTAATGCTAATAATAATGCTATTAATGCTATTAATGCTAATAATAATGCTATTAATAATGTTATTAATGCTATTATCAATGCTAGTAATGCTAATATTAATGCTATTAATGCTAATAATAATGTTATTAATGCTATTAATAATGCTATTAATGCTATTAATTATGCTATTAATGCTAATATTTATCCTATTAATGCTATTAATGCTAATAATAATGCTATTAATGCTATTAATAATGCTATTAATGCTATTATGCTATTAATGCTATTAATGCTAATATTTATCCTATTAATGGCATTATTAATGCTATTAATGCTAATAATAATGCTATTAATGCTATTAATAATGTTATTAATGGTATTATTAATGCTATTAATAATGTTATTAATGCTATTATTAATGCTTATAATGCTATTATTAATGCTATTAATGCTAATAATAATGTTATTAATGCTATTAATAATGCTATTAATGCTATTAATTATGCTATTAATGCTAATATTTATCCTATTAATGCTATTAATGCTAATAATAATGCTATTAATGCTATTAATAATGCTATTAATGCTATTATGCTATTAATGCTATTAATGCTAATATTTATCCTATTAATGGCATTATTAATGCTATTAATGCTAATAATAATGCTATTAATGCTAATAATAATGCTATTAATGCTATTAATAATGTTATTAATGGTATTATTAATGCTAATAATGCCATTATTAATGCTATTAATGCTAATAATAATGCTATTAATGCTATTAATAATGCTATTAATGCTATTAATTATGCTATTAATGCTATTAATGCTAATATGTATCCTATTAATGCTATTAATAATGCTATTAATGCTAATTATAATGATATTAATGCTATTAATAATGTTATTAATGCTATTATTAATGCTAATAATGCTATTATTAATGCTATTAATGCTAATAATAATGCTATTAATGCTATTCATAATGTTATTAATGCTATTATTAATGCTAATAATGCTATTATTAATGCTATTAATGCTAATAATAATGCTATTAATAATGTTATTAATGCTATTATTAATGCTAATAATGCTATTAATGCCAATAATAATGCTATTAATGCTATTAATACTGTTATTAATGCTCATAATACTGCTAATAATGCTATTAATACTGCTATTACTGCTAATAATAATGCTATGGCTTATATTATTGCTATTGATGATGCAATTATTATTTAAAAATCTTTAAAAAAACAATAAACATATTTTAGATACCCGATGCATTTGCATCAGGCTAACAGCTATAACTACTATAATCAAATTAATGCACGTTCTAGAATCCCGATGCATTTGCATCGGGCTCACAGCTAGTAAGACATAACCAGCAAAACACAAAATGTAACAGGCAACAGTTTCTCACCCTTCCGCTTGCTCACCAGGGATTAGAATACTTTTGCCTCAGAGCTTCCATGACTATTTACTTCAAACCAGCAGCACCCCACTTTTGGCGGGCACCCACTGAGAAAGATATAATGCCAAATTTAGGAAGTTGAGCTAGCACAGCAAAGTTTGTAGTCAGGTGACTGGATTCCTCCAACCTGTGTTGCTTTCTTATGTAGTTTTTGATATCCCAGACGAATCCTAACATTCGATGCTGATGTCCATGTGGTAAAATAATCCAGTTTCTGATCCGCTTGGTCGGCACTGAGGTGCCTAGGCCTGGGATTATGGCCTGTCAATCGGATCCTAGATTAGCAGCATGTATCAAGTCTTGTGCACCTCTAGTCAGGCCCAAAATTCCTAGACTGAGGCCACAAAGACAGATAATTTACATATAATCTAGCAGTACACAAAGTAATACAATGGAAGGTTAGCATAATTAAGTTCTCTGAGCCTCTGACCTGCTCTGATAAAGGGGTGAGATAATTATATTACACTAGATGGCTGCCCGATTCTAAAGAATCGGGTAGTCTAGAATCCATATATAGTTTATTTACTAATAGTTAGGGGAGTGCGGTGAAATGAATTGTGTGCATACAGGTGGCTGAGTGGTTAGCAGTGAGTGCGGTGGCTGAGTGGTTAGTAGAGATGAGCGATGTTCGACTCGAATAGTTCGCCAATCTCAAATTCGGGTTTATTTTGGCGCTATTCGAGTCATTCGCCGAATTCGAACAATTTGGTTCCAAATCGGCGAATTTCGAACATGTTCGATTTTGGTTCGAAAATGCGGCAGATGCGGTCAGAAAACCGCATCTGCCGCATTTTGAGCCAAAACAAACATTCCCTAAAAGAAAGAAAGTTACTTAAAGAAAGGGTCCGAAACATAAAATATCTATTTTAAGCTTCCCAGCAAGGTCCTGTGCTTACAGGACCTGTGGTGACGTCATGTTCTCGCGGAACTCCGGTCACGTGACCGGAGTTCCCACGAGAACTGACGTCACCACATGTCCTGTAAGACACAGGACCATACCGGAGGCTTCGGTGGACCGCGGACAGGTGAGCATACATTATTTTTTTATTTTTAACACTTTATTTGACTTTATTTCACTTCCACAATGTATGTATAGACATTGTGGAAGTGAAACAGCCCCACAATCCTGTTTTTTTCGTGTTCCGGGATGTTCGACGGTGTTCGTCGAGCATTCGGCGAACATTCGTCGAACACCCCGTCGATTCGGCAAATCGAATCGAACACGAACGGCAGGGTGGTGGCTCATCTCTACTGGTTAGCAGTGAGTACTGTGGCTCAGTGGTTAGCAGTGAGTGCAGTGGCTGAGTGGTTAGCAGTGAGTGCGGTGGCTCAGTGGTTAGCAGTGAGTGCGGTGGCTGAGTGGTTAGCAGTGAGTGCGGTGGCTCAGTGGTTAGCAGTGAGTGCGGTGGCTGAGTGGTTAGCAGTGAGTGCGGTGGCTGAGTGGTTAGCAGTGAGTGCGGTGGCTCAGTGGTTAGCAGTGAGTGCGGTGGCTCAGTGGTTAGCAGTGAGTGCGGTGGCTCAGTGGTTAGCAGTGAGTGCGGTGAGATTGGTCAGCACAGCGGCGTGGGCAGAGTGGTGAGCACACACATGCATACATACACACACACACATACACACACTCCGCTATAGTTAGCACGGACCCAGCGTCTTCCCCGCCGCTTGGATCCAGAGTGGACATGTCGCTGCCCGCGGACGACTGGATCCAATATGGCGTCCGGGAAGTTTGGCGAGACTTCTTGGATGCTATATTGGATCCAGTAGTTCGGGGGGTGGCGACATGTCGACTAAGGATCCAGGCGGCTGATGCAAGGCCGGTGGTAAGTATAGCGGAGTGTGTGTGTGTGTATGTGTGCGGACAAAGTGAGGAAAGTGCGGACAAAGTGAGGGAAGTGCGGACAAAGTGACGGAAGTGACTACATACACACATATATACACATACTGTACATTGCATATGGAGGGGTGAGGAGAGCGGAGGCTGGAGGGGTGAGGAGGGCAGAGGACAGGGGAGGCTGGAGGGCAGAGGACAGGGGAGGCTGGAGGGCAGAGGAGAGGCTGGAGGGCAGAGGAGAGGGGAGGCTGGAGGGCAGAGGACAGGGGAGGCTGGAGGGCAGAGGACAGGGGAGGCTGGAGGGCAGAGGAGAGGGGAGGCTGGAGGGCAGAGGAGAGGGGAGGCTGGAGGGCAGAGGACAGGGGAGGCTGGAGGGCAGAGGCTGGAGGGAAGAGCGGAGGCTGGAGGGCAGAGGCTGGAGGGCAGAGCGGAGGCTGGAGGGCAGAGGCTGGAGGGGAGAGCAGAGGCTGGAGGGGAGAGCAGAGGCTGAAGGGGAGAGCGGAGGCTGGAGGGGAGAGGCTGGAGGGGAGAGCGGAGGCTGGAGGGGAGAGGCTGGAGGGGAGAGCGGAGGCTGGAGGGGAGAGCGGAGGGTGGAAGGGAGAGGCTGGAGGGGAGAGTGGAGGCTGGAGGGGAGAGGCTGGAGGGGAGAGCGGAGGCTGGAAGGGAGAGGCTGGAGGGGAGAGCGGAGGCTGGAGGGCCAAGGCTGGAGGGGAGAGCATAGGCTGGAGGGCAGAGGCTGGAGGGCAGAGGCTGGAGGGGAGAGCGGAGGCTGGAGGGGAGAGCGGAGGCTGGAGGGGACAGCGGAGGCTGGAGGGGAGAGCGGAGGCTGGAGGGCAAATCGGAGGCTGGAGGGGCAGAGGGGAAGAGGCTGGAGGGCAGAGGCTGGAGTGGAGAGCGGAGGCTGGAGGGCAGAATGGAGGCTGGAGGGCAGAGGACAGGGGAGGCTGGAGGGCAGAGGACAGGGGAGGCTGGAGGGCAGAGCAGAGGCTAGAGGGCAGAGCGGAGGCTGGAGGGCAGAGCGGAGGCTGGAGAGGAGAGCGGAGGCTGGAGGGGAGAGCGGAGGCTTGAGGGGAGAGCGGAGGCTGGAGGGGAGAGCGGAGGCTGGAGGGGAGAGTGGAGGCTGGAGGGCAGAGGCTGGAGGGGAGAGTGGAGGCTGGAGGGCAGAGGCTGGAGGGCAGGGCAGAGGCTGGAGGGGCAGAGGCTGGCGGGGCAGAGGGCAAGAGGCTGGAGGGCAGAGGCTGGAGGGCAGAGCGGAGGCTGGAGGGCAGAGCGGAGGCTGGAGGGCAGAAGACAGGGGAGGCTGGAGGGCAGAGGACAGGGGAGGCTGGAGGGGAGAGCGGAGGCTGGAGGGCAGAGCGGAGGCTGGAGGGCAGAGCGTAGGCTGGAGGGCAGAGCGTAGGCTGGAGGGGAGAGCAGAGGCTGGAGGGGAGAGGCTGGAGGGGAGAGCAGAGGCTGGAGGGGAGAGGCTGGAGGGGAGAGCGTAGGCTGGAGGGCAGAGGATGGAGGGCAGAGGCTGGAGGGGAGAGCGGAGGCTGGAGGGCAGAGGCTGGAGGGCAGGGCAGAGGCTAGAGGGGCAGAGGCTGGAGGGGCAGAGGGCAAGAGGCTGGAGGACAGAGGCTGGAGGGCAGAGCGGAGGCTGGAGGGCAGAGCAGAGGCTGGAGGGCAGAGGACAGGGGAGGCTGGAGGGCAGAGGACAGGGGAGGCTGGAGGGGAGAGTGGAGGCTGGAGGGGAGAGCAGAGGCTGGAGGGCAGAGCGGAGGCTGGAGGGGAGAGCGGAGGCTGGAGGGGAGAGGCTGGAGAGGAGAGTGGAGGCTGGAGGGGAGAGGCTGGAGGGGAGAGCGGAGGCTGGAGGGCAGAGGCTGGAGGGGAGAGCGTAGGCTGGAGGGCAGAGGCTGGAGGGGAGAGCGGGGCTGGAGGGAGAGGCTGGAGGGGAGAGCGGAGGCTGGAGGGAGAGGGAGGCTGGAGGGGAGAGCGGAGGGGGAAGGAGAGAGGCTGGAGGGGAGAGGGAGGCTGGAGGGCAGAGGCTGGAGGGGAGAGCGTAGGCTGGAGGCAGGCTGGAGGAGAGCGGAGGTGGAGGGGAGGCTGGAGGGAGGAGAGGAGGCTGGAGGGAGGCAGGGTGGGGTGGAGGGAGAGGAGGCTGGAGGGCAGAGGCTGAGGCAGGGAGGCGGAGGGGAGAGGCTGGAGGGGAGAGGGGCTGGAGGGAGAGCGGTGGCTGGAGGGGAGAGGGCTGGAGGGGAGAGCGGAGGCTGGAGGAGGGAGAGGCTGGAGGGAGAGGCTGGAGGCAGAGGGCAGGGAGGCTGGAGGGGAGAGCGGGAGGCTGGAGGGAGAGGCGGAGGGTGGAGGAGAGGCTGGAGGGGAGAGGGAGAGGCTGGAGGGGAGAGGTGGAGGGAGAAGGAGCTGAGGGAGGGCTGGAGGGAGAGCGGAGGCTGGGGGGAGAGCGGAGGGCGGAGAGCGGAGGGGAGGGGAGGCTGGAGGGAGAGCAGAGGCTGGAGGGGAGAGGAGGCTGGAGGGGAGAGCGGAGGTGAGAGAGGGGAGGAGAGCTGGAGGGCAGAGGCTGGAGGGGAGAGCGGAGGCTGGAGGGCAGAGGCTGGAGGGAGAGCGGAGGCTGGAGGGCAAGAGGCTGGAGGGGGAGAGGCTGGAGGAGGAGCGAGGCTGGAGGGGAGAGCTGGAGGCTGGGGAGAGCGGAGGCTGGAGGGCAGAGGGAGGGGAGGCGGAGGGGAGAGGCGGAGGAGGCTGGAGGAGGAGCGGAGGCTGGAGGGGCAGAGGCATGGGAGTGAGGGCGGAGGCGGAGGCGGAGGCTGGAGGGGCAGATGGAGGGAGAGGGGAGAGGCTGGAGGGCAGAGGAGCAGGAGGGAGAGCTGGAGGGAGAGCGAGGCTGGAGGGGAGAGCGGAGGCGGAGGGTAGGGCTGGAGGGCAGAGGGATGGAGGGCAGAGCGGAGGCTGGAGGGGAGAGGCTGGAGGGCAGAGCGGAGGCTGGAGGGAGAGGCTGGAGGGGAGAGCGGCTGGAAAGGGAGAGGCTGAGGGGGGAGGCTGGAGGCAGAGGCTGGAGGGGAGGAGAGGCTGAGGGCAGAGCGGAGGTGGAGGCGAGCTGAGGGAGAGGCTGAGGGCAGGGAGCGGAGGGAGAGGGAGGCGGAGGCTGGAGGGGGAGAGGCTGGAGGGGAGCGGCTGGAGGGGAGAGCGGAGGCTGGAGGGGAGAGCTGAGGGGAGGGCAGAAGCTGGATGGAGGCAGAGGCTGGAGGGGAGAGGGAGGCTGGAGGGCAGAGGCTGGAGGGGAGAGCGGAGGCTGGAGGGGAGAGCGGAGGCTGGAGGAGGCTGAGAGGCAGAGGGAGAGGCTGGAGGGAGAGAGCTGGAGGGGCAGAGGCTGGAGGGCGAGGAAAGGGCGGCTGGAGGGCAGAGGACAGGGGAGGTGGAGGGGAGAGCGGAGGCTGGAGGGCAGAGGCTGGATGCAGAGCGGAGGCTGGAGGGCAGAGGCTGGAGGGGCAGAGGCTGGAGGGGCAGAGGGGAAGAGGCTGGAGGGCAGAGGCTGGAGGGGAGAGCGGAGGCTGGAAGGCAGAGCGGAGGCTGGAGGGCAGAGGACAGGGGAGGCTGGAGGGGAGAGTGGAGGCTGGAGGGGAGAGTGGAGGCTGGAGGGGAGAGCGAAGGCTGGAGGGCAGAGCGGAGGCTGGAGGGCAGAGCGGAGGCTGGAGGGGAGAGGCTGGAGGGGAGAGCGGAGGCTGGAGGGCAGAGGCTGGAGGGGAGAGCGGAGGCTGGAGGGCAGAGGCTGGAGGGGAGAGCGGAGGCTGGAGGGGCAGAGGCTGGAGGAGCAGAGGCTGGAGGGGCAGAGGGGAAGAGGCTGGAGGGGCAGAGGCTGGAGGGGCAGAGGGGAAGCTGGAGAGGCTGGAGGGGCAGAGGCTGGAGGGGCAGAGGGGAAGCTGGAGAGGTTGGAGGAGCAGAGGGTGGAGGGGCAGAGGGGAAGCTGGAGAGGCTGGAGGGGCAGAGGGGAAGCTGGAGAGACTAAAGGGGCAGAGGCTGGAGGGGCAGAGGTAGGAGGGGCAGAGGGGAAGCTGGAGAGGCTGGAGGGGCAGAGGCTGGAGGGGCAGAGCAGAAGCTGGAGAGGCTGGAGGGGCAGAGCGGAAGCTGGAGAGGCTGGAGGGGCAGAGGCTGGAGGGGCAGAGGCTGGAGCGGCAGAGCGGAAGCTGGAGAGGCTGGAGGGCAGAGGCATAGCTGGGTGGGGGGTGTACACTCACCGCGGCCGCCGTGCGTGTGCTGTAGGGGGAGAGGAGGGGCGGGCAGAGCTGCAGGACAGGAAATCCCGTCCTCCCTCCTCTCCTGGCACATGGCGGGCGGCTGCTGTCAGCACGCTACTGGCTGGAGGGGAGAGGCTGGAGGGCTGACGGAACGTCCGAGAGTGGAACGTTCCTCTGCCGATCCCTGTAGCCGGGCAGCGGGCGGCTACCCTGCACTGGATGACGTCAGCAGCATAGTCCGGAGGCCATCACGGAAGTAACCTTCAGGCTCTCCGGAAGTGGCCTTTGGCTTTTATATTATAGAAACGCTAAACACTAACAGACTCCTACACGTCTTGTAGAAACAATGAGTCGCATATCACAAGTAACTAAACAAACTACAAATATTGTCTGGCTACATAAGAAACCATCCTATGTTATACATTAAGAGTCCATGTCATCACAAATGCCTTAAAACATTCTGATGAGGTAAAAAATGTTTATACCGTGTTAGCCAGTAGATAGAAAAATATTACAATCTGAGAGTCCTCAGTGGTTGATACTTTTTAATGGCTAACTGAAAAGATGGTAAACATAGCAAGCTTTAGGGACACTGTGGCCCCTTTGTCAGGCAGATAATGACAGATTCCGAAGACACATACATATATAAATAAGCAAATTATACAAAAAAAAACAGTCTTAGATGCTGTAGTAAAGGCGACAGATGACGTAAAGCAGTCAGGGTAGGGAGGAATGGACATTTGGGGACATCACAGATTCATGCGTTTTTATATAAATTGAAAAGACAGTTCGGGATATCACATCTTCCAACAGACTCCATTTTGAGGACAATGAACTTTTGACACTTCTTATGTGAATACCCTCGCTTCCTTTTATTGCTTTCGCCAACTCATTTAAGTATTTTCAGTTCTCCACAGACTACTACCATATAACAATAATGCAATTTGTTCCATTTATCTTAGAATTCCCCAGCCCCTCTCTTCCTCCCTTCCCTGACTCTGCTTTCTGTCACCTGTCGCCTTTACTACAGCATCTTAGGGCCCTTTCACATCAGCGTTTTTCGTAAATCGCGGCAGATGCGGTGAAAAAACCGCATCTGCCGCGTTTGCCGCATAACCGTTCCACTTGCGGCACGGTTGCGGTTTTTTCCATAGGAAGTATAGGGGGACTTGCGGCAGATGCGGCAAGTGCGGTATTGCACTTGCGGCAGGTGCGGCAGCGAAAAAAACCGCGGCTGACCGCGGTTTTTTTCGCTGCCGCACCTGCCGCAAGTGCAATACCGCACTTGCCGCATCTGCCGCAAGTCCCCCTATACTTCCTATGGAAAAAACCGCAACCGTGCCGCAAGTGGAACGGTTATGCGGCAAACGCGGCAGATGCGGTTTTTTCACCGCATCTGCCGCAATTTACGAAAAACGCTGATGTGAAAGCACCCTAAGACAGTTTTTTTGTTGTTTTTTTTTTGTTTCATTTGGTTATATACAGTGCCTTGTGAAAGAATTCGGCCCCCTGAACTTTTCAACTTTTTGCCACATTTCAGGCTTCAAACATATAGATATAAATTAAAAAATTTTTGTGAAGAATCAACAAGAAGTAGGACACAATCGTGAAGTGAAGCAAAATGTATTGGACATTTTAAACAATTTATTTTTTAACAAATAAAACACTGAAAAGTGTTGCATGCAATATTATTTGGACCCCTTGAGTTAATACTTTGTAGTGCCACCTTTTGCTGCGATTAGGCTGGCTTCACATTAGTGTTCCCCTCCCCAGCGTTCTGGGGAATTGCCATGTGTGCGCAGCGGCCGCCAGCTCCTATCTTTATAATGGGAGTGCACGGTGCTGCGCTTGACAGCGCAGGACTGTGCGCACCCATTCACTCCCATATGTGATCTGTGCGCAGGCACATGCCTGCGCACAAATCACACAGTCTCGTCCGCACCAAGGACGCGACATGTGTCCCTGGTGCGGGCGAGAGCGTGTGATTTGTGCGCAGGCTTTCGCCTGCGCACAGATCACATATGGGAGTGAATGGGTGAGCACGGTCCTGCGCTGTCAAGCGCAGCACCGTGCGCTCCCATTATAAAGATAGGAGCTGGCGGCCGCTGCGGTCACATCGCGGACTTCTCCGCAGAACGCTGTGGAGGGGTCCACCAATGTGAAGGCAGCCTTACAGCTGCAAGTCTCTTGGGGTATGTCTCTATCAGTGTTGCACATCGAGAGACTGGGCAAGAATTTCATTCTTCCTTGCAAAACAGCTCGAGCTCAGTGAGGTTGGATGGAGGAGAGCATTTGTGAACAGCAGTTTTCAGCTCTTTCCACAGATTCTCGATTGGATTCAGATCTGGACTTTGACTTGGCCATTTTAACACCTGGTACGTTTATTTTTGAACCATTCTATTGTAGACATTGTCTTGTTGGAAGATAAATCTCCGTCCCAGTCTCAGGTCTTTTGCAGACTCCAACAGGTTTTCTGCCAGAATGGTCCTGTATTTGGCTCCGTCCATCTTCTCATCAATTTTAGCCATCTTCCCTGTCCCTGCTGAAGAAAAGCAGGCCCAAACCATGATGCTGCTATCACCATGTTTGACAGTAGGGATGGTGTTTTCATAGTGATGAGCTGTGTTGCTTTTACGCCAAACATATCGTTTTGCATTGTGCCCAAAAAGTTCGATTTTGGTTTCATCTGAGCAGAGCACCTTATTCCACATGTTTGGTGTGTCTCCCAGGTGGCTTGTGCCAAACTTCAAACGAGTCTTTTTATGGATATCTTTGAGAAATGGCTTTCTTCTTGTCACTCTTCCATAAAGGCCAGATTTGTGCAGTGTACGACTGATTGTTGTCCTGTGGACAGACTCTTCCACCTCAGCTGTAGATCTCTGCAGTTCATCCAGAGTGATCATAGGCCTTTTGGCTGCATCTCTGATCAGTCTTCTCCTTTTTCGAGATGAAAGTTTAGAGGGACGGCCAGGTCTTGGTAGATTTGCAGTGGTCTGATACTCCTTCCATTTCAATATGATCGCTTGCACAGTGCTGCTTGAGATGTTTAAAACTTGGGAAATCTTTTTGTATCCAAATCCGGCTTCGCCATAACAGTATCTCTGACCTGCCTGGTGTATTCCTTGGTCTTCATGATGTTCTCTGCACTTGAAACAGAACCCTGAGACTATCACAGAGCAGGTGCACTTATACGGAGACTTGATTACACACAGGTGGATTCTATTTATCATTACCAGTCATTTAGGACAACATTGGATCTTTCCAAGATCCTCACTGAACTTCTGGGGTGAGTTTGCTGCACTAAAAGTAAAGGGGCTGAATTTGCACGCCTCACTTTTCAGTTTTTTATTTGTTAAAAAAGTTTAAAATATCCAATAAATTTCGTTCCACTTCACGATTGTGTCCCACTTGTTGTTGATTCTTCACAAAAAAATTAGAATTTATATCTTTGTTTGCAGCCTGAAATGTGGCAAAAGGTTGAAAAGTGCAAGGGGGCCGAATACTTTCACAAGGCACTGTATATATGTATATGTCTTCAGAATCTGTGTCATTACCTGCCTGATGAAGAGGCCACAGTGTCCCGAAATCTTGCTATGTTTACCATCTTTTCAGTTAGCTATTTAAAGGTATCATCCACTGAGGATTCTCAGATTCTAATGTTTTTTTAAAAACATTCTCTAATTTTTCTGACATTTTGGCAAATATTAATAATTATGGTAATCCTAATTAACCTAAAACAGGAAAGGTTTTTTCTGATTTCATGCAAATTAGCGGGGCACTACCGTCTGTTTATGGGATGCTCAGGGAAGATTCCAAACCTACTCAACAAGTTAAATATACCAGGCACTCAGAAATAGTGAATGAAGGTGATCTTTTATTAATTGATACACAAACATAAAAAACATTTTGGTCTTACTCCAGACCTTTGTTAGTTATGTATAAATAACTATGATAATCCACTTAGGACAGCATATAGCCTTAGCTGCTTTTCATAGTATGGCATGTGTTTCCCACGGTGTCATTGCAGTGGTGGACACCGTGGGAAACATGCCATACTACGAAACGCAGCTAAGGCTTCATGCTGCCCTAAGTGGATTATCATATTGGTTTACACATAAATATATAACTGACAAAGGCCTGGAGTAAGACCAAAATGTTTTTTTTATATTCGTGTACCAATTAATAAAAGATCACCTATTTGGGAGTCCCTGGTATATTTGACTTTTTCTGATTTCATGTCAGGTAGTGAGAAAAACACATATGTGTCTTTTTATATAGTGTATGTAAACTTTTGGTTTCAACTGTATATACAGCAGTCCCAGTGTCTCCTATGTAATATTTATACAACAGTCCTATCATCTCTTATGTGATGTATATATAGCAGTCCCACCATCTCGTGTCTTAACATTTATTATTCAAAACTTATTATCACAAAGCATTTACTGCACTCCAGTCCAATGCAAACCTAGAAAAGCAGTTGTGAGATACAGCATGATCAATTTTACCTAACATCACAGCTACACTAAAGACAAGCGTCTCCAGCCACCACACTAGTAGAGAGTTAATATTTTGACCAAATACAGCAGGGTAATTTTCAAGTTAATAATTTTGTGTTGCCCTTGAAGGTTGATGGAAATTTCCAAAAGGCCAATGGCAGAGAAAAGGTTCCCCACCCCTACTATTGTGCGATCGTAACCGGATCTTACACTAAGAGAAGCTGGGGGGTGAGACTTGAAAAAATCGGTATCACAAAACAGACGAAAACTCTATCCTATAACCTGAAAAAATAACTTCTCTGATCCAAAGGTCTCTGATCCATGCCATCTATAAAACAAGGAGACGACAATCCATCCAGGAAGGATGTACGAGTGGGGGCTGCCAGTTATGCCTCAACCTTTCTATTTCTTTGAGAAGTGAAAGGATTGCCCCTGGGCCTGGGAGGGGGCACTTCTAGCTCCGTGAGATATGTGGGACCTAGCCTGGCAAGAGGGTACCTCTGGAGCTAATTATTGGTGAAAAGGATAGAGCTGCAAAGTTCTGCGCCTCCGAAATGGTCAACTGGTATTTTTCTAAAGCAGAAGAGTTCTCTTGCTACACATAGCAAGAGCTATGATCTTATCCAGCTTGGTTCCAAAAAAGCAAAACCCCTGAAAAGGAAGTCTTATAACAGACTTTTTTTTTCAGCTGCTAAACTTTTAACCCTTCTAACTTCCTAATACAATAAAATTACATTTGAAAATTGATGCTGATGTAAAGTAGAGATATGGGAAATGTTATTTAAAAATTATTTTGTGCACATAACTAACTGGTTTAAGGATATAAAAATAGAAAGTTAGAAAATTGCGACTTTCAACATTTTCGCCAATATTCTGATAGTTTCACAAATGAACAAAAAATATTGATATACATTTACAACTATGGAATCATAAAGTACAATGTGTCATAAACAACATTCTCATCATGGGAATTTTTTTAAGTATTCCAGAGTAATTACCACATAAAGGGATACTGGTCAGATTTCTAATATTTGGCCTGGTCATTAAGGTAAAATTTGACTCAGTCACTGGATGGGTTAAACAAAGATGTCTGAATGAGGTCTAAAGTACAGTATGTTTTCTAAACAATCTGCACCTGGGAACAAAGGTTTTCTGAAATGGAAAGTTTATGGAAACATCCACTGCATTTTCATTGGAAACTGCCACAGAATTATGGGCTGGATGACTGGAAAAAGTTCTTCTGTTACTGGCAACATCATGACAAATAGTGTTTTATGAATTGATGAAGCGAGCTTGTAAAAAATTGACAATGCAGAAAAATGCATTATAGTGGCAAAGCTTTTTAAATCACTTTTCATGTTATGAATTGATGATCCTTATATTAATTCAATGATATTTGTCAGGCATTGAGATCCGTTATGTAATGGAACTAGCACAAAGTTAAAGATTTCACCTTATGTGGAAATCACAACACGTCATCTTATTGTTTTTTTCTCCTCTTTGTGAAGAAAGACATTTTGTTTTCTAAGATAAATGAAAGTAGTTATAATTATTTGATTTTCAATCTTTTGTAGCAAACTAGAGAGAGGGTAAAACTACTGATACAGCTTGCTGATGGCTTTTGTGAAAAAGGACATGCTCATTCTGCTGACATTAAAAAATGTATTGCTGTGCTGGATCGAAGGTATCGCGATTTCTCTGTGCGCATGGAGAAATACCGTACAAGTTTAGAAAAAGCGTTGGGAATTTATAATGACTCTAACAAATCGGTAAGTGTTAAGTAAATAGAACTGTAAATTTGTAATACATGCTTGTAATAACTTAAGTAATCATTTCCCAACATTTGACATTAATGTGCATAACATGTCAGGAGTAGATGAGTGAAACAAGCTCAGGAGCTGAGTCCACTTTGTACCTGCAAGGATAGGTGTCACACACACGGGTGTGCAATGGGGCTGAGCTTACCCCTGGGGGACGTCACTAAGTTACTACCTTGTCTTTAGTGAGCTTTGTAGAGGAAGGCTCAGATATTTAATTCACTGGAGACCACAGCTGTGGTGTTGGAGTGCTCTAAATTCAGGTTCTCCACTTTGAGACTGAATAAGATAAATTGAAAAATAAATTTGGCATATCTACAGGATTAAAATGTCTTCTTTCTCCTTTATTCTAATATAATTAAGAATGACAAGAACAAAGCATTCTGACGTGCATTGGCAACGCAAGTGTGTCCTTAGTCAAGTAGTATGTAAATAAGAAAGGGAGCGCTAATAGTGTCTCCCCAGCCTTGATTCAGTGATGCTCAGTGAGCTTCTGTGAGTGCCACTCTGCTGGGAACATGATTCCTCTTCATCCTCCTTATCATGATTCTCCAAAACTGTCCCCTGGCTGCACACTTGTGTACCGGGCCACTGTTAGTACAGAAAGTCACCCTCCAAGCCATGTGTTTATGACTTTATGTTGGTGTGAATGTTGTATGTTGCTCCTGCTCCACTTCCTCCTGTGCCACAACTTCATCCATCATGACCTCAATTGTTTTTTCCAGCAGGCATAAAATTGGTATAGTGTGGCATAATCTGAGTTGACCATGTTGGTGGTGTCAAAGCAGCACAACACAGCACACAAGTCCTACATGGAGGCCCACTCATTACTGCTGCACCAAAATTACATCTTCTGGCAATAAAAGCACTAAAACCGCTTTGTGGTTTTGATGCATTATTCAGTGCACTTTTGTCATAAAACTGCATCCATTGACGAATTCAATGCTTTTAACTGTAGTCTGGCAAAAATAGCTCCAAAACATCAGCAAAAACCGTGTCGCGGTTGTGGCATTTTTTTTTTTTTGCCAGGAATTGCAGATGAATGGATTGAACTTGATGCAATGTATGCAGTTTTGTGAAAAAAACTGCACTAAAAAAATGCATGCAAAAAACGCTTTGCGGCCTTGGTGGGGTTTTTTTTTTTTGCGGATAAATACATTTACAGTCATATGAAAAAGTTTGGGCACCCCTCTTAATCTTACTAATTTTTTGGGTTTAAAATTGGGTTTTTGCAACAACTATTTCAGTGTGATATATGTAAGAACTGATGGACACAGTAATATTTCAGGATTGAAATGAGGTTTATTGTACTAACCGAAAATGTGAAATATGCATTATTTCAAAATTTGACAGGTGCAAAAGTATGGGCACCCTTCTGATATTCATGATTTGAATACTCCTAACTACTTTTTACTGACTTATTAAAGCACTAAATTGGTTTGGTAACCTCATTGAGCTTTGTACTTCATAGCCCGGTGTATCCAATCATGAGAAAAGCTATTTCAGGTGTCCACTTGCAAGTTTTTCTCCTATTTGCATTTTCTCTGAGGAGTGGCATCATGGGCTCCTCAAAACAACTCTCAAATGATCTGAAAAAAAAGATTGTTCAACATAGTAGTTCAGGGGAAGGATACAAAAAGTTGTCTCAGAGATTTAACCTGTCAGTTTCCACTGTGAGGAACATGTAAGGAAATGGAAGACCACAGGACAGTTCTTGTAAAGGCCAGAAGTGGCAGGCCAACAAAAATATCAAAACGGCAGAGAATAAGAATCTTGAGAACAGTCAAGAACAATTCACAGACTACCTCCAAAGACCTGCAGCATCATCTGGCTGCAGATGGTGTCACTGTGCATCGGTCAACAATACAGCGCACACTGCACAAGGAGAAGCTGTACGGGAGAGTGATGCGAAAGAAGCCGTTTCTGCATGCACGCCACAAACAGAGTCGACCTGAGGTATGCAAAAGCACATTTGGACAAGCCAGTTTCATTTTGGAAGAAGGTCCTGTGGACTGATGAAACAAAGATTGAGTTGTTTGGTCACACAACAAGGTGCTATGCATGGCGCACGAAAACGCAGCATTCCAAGAAAAACACTTGCTACCCACTGTCAAATTTTGGGGAGAGTCCATCATGCTTTGGGGCTGTGTGGCCAATGACGGCACCGGGAATCTTGTTAAAGTTGAGGGACGCATGGATTCCACTCAGTGTCAGCAGATTCTTGAGAATAATGTTCAAGAATTAGTGTCAAAGTTGAAGTTACGCCGGATGGATCTTTCAGCAAGACAATTATCCAAAACACCGCTACAAATCTACTCAGGCATTCATGCAGAGGAACAATTACATCGTTCTGTAATGGCCATCCCAGTACCCAGACCTGAATATCATTGAACATCTGTGGGATGTTTTGAAGCGGGCTGTCCATGCTCGGCAACCATCAAACTTAACTGAATAAATATACATATTCCATATGGTTTTACTTTAATATGCAGCTATCAGATTGCCTGATTAGCAGAGCAACTCAACACTTGAATAATATTGCATCAAAAGGAGAAATACATGTGGAGTCAAACAATTGCTTTAAAGCAATCATATAAATCAATCAAGGTGCATCATGTAAAGACACATAGTACATCTACTTATATAATCGGGAGTTTGGAATTCGGGCACTGTAGCCGAATCCCAGACTCCTTTGGGCGACTGCGAGCGATGACGCGCAGGGTCATCGCGAGCCGCAGCCGCACTACCCTTCAAAAAAAAAAATGATGCTCACCTCTCCCCGAGCCCCCACCGTCTTCCTGCAGGCTGCCGGTGGCTCCCGCAGGCTCGCAGTGTCTGCAGAGGTCGTCTACTGCAGTACAGGACCTGTGGTGATGTCACAGTCACGTGACACCAGGTTACTCCATGGTAACTTGCGGTCACGTGACTATGACATCACCACAGGTCCTGTACTGCAGTAGACGACTCTGCAGACACTGCGAGCTGCGGAGCACAGCACGCAAAGACGGTGGGCTCGGGAGAGGTGAGCATCATTTTTTTTTTGAGGTATGCGCGCGGCCGCGATGACCCGGTCACGCTCGCAGTCGCCCAAAGGAGCTGGGATTCGGCTACGTGCCGACGCGAGGGCTCGGGGTCAGGTGAGCATAAACTTTTTTTTTTTTTTTAACCCCTGCCTTCCTGTTTGGTGACGTTTTACTGTACTGAGCATGCTCAGTACAGTAAAAGCCTCATACAGCCTCCTCCAGCCTCACAGCCTCCTCTATCCTCACAACCTCCTCCTGCCTCACAGCCTCCTCCAGCCTTACAGCCTCCCCATCCTCACAGCCTCCTCCAGCCTCACAGCCTCTTCCTGTCTCACAGCCTCCTCCAGCCTCACAACCTCCTCCAGCCTCACACCCTCCTCCAGCCTCACTCCTCCTCCAGCCTCACGCCTCCTCCAGCCTCACAGCCTCACAGCCTCCTCCTGCCTCACAGCCTCCTCCAGCCTCACAGCCTTCTCAGCCTCACACCCTCCTCCTGCCTCACACCCTCCTCCAGCCTCACTGCCTCCTCCAGCCTCACAGCCGCCCCATCCTCACAGCCTCTCCAGCTCACAGCCTCCTCCAGCCTCACAGCCTCACACCCTCCTCCTGCCTCACACCCTCCTCCAGCCTCACTGCCTCCTCCAGCCTCACAGCCTCCTCCAGCCTCACAGCCTCCCCATCCTCACAGCCTCCTCCAGCCTCACTGCCTCCTCCAGCCTCACAGCCTCCTCCATCCTCACACCTCCTCCAGTCTCACAGCCTCCTCCAGCCTCACAGCCTCTTCCACCCTCACAGCCTCCTCCACCCTCACAGCATCCTCCATCCTTACAGCCCCCCCATCCCCTCAGCCTCCTCCATCCTCACAGCCTCCTCCATCCTCACAGCCTCCTCCATCCTCAACAGCCTCCTCCATCCTCACGCCTCCTCCATCCTCACTGCATCCTCCATATTCACAGCCTCCTCCAGTCCTCACAGCCTCCTCCAGCCTCACAGCCTCCTCCAGCCTCACAGCCTCCCCACCTCACAGCCTCCTCCAGCCTCACTGCCTCCTCCAGCCTCACAGCCTCACAGCCTCCTCCAGCCTCACAGCCTCCTCCATGCCTCACAGCCTCCTCCAGCCTCACACCCTCCTCCAGCCTCCTCCGCATCCACCCTCCTCCAGCCTCACAGCTCCTCAGCCTCACAGCCTCCTCTCCTCACGCCTCCTCCATCAGCTCACAGCCCTCCACCTCACAGCCTCCTCCTACGCCTCACTCCACTCACTCACAGCCCTCCTCCAGCCTCACAGCCTCCTCCATGCCTCACTACAGCCTCCTCGCTACAGCCTCACACCCTCCTCCAGTCCTCACAGACCTCCCTCCCTCAGCCTCCTTCCCCATGCCTCACACCCTCCTACCTCAGCTCCTCACCAGCCCTCACCTCCAGCCTCACAGCCTCCTAGCTCTCACTACTGCCTCAGCTCCTCCAGCTCACAGCCTCCTCCAGCTCACAGCTCTCACTAAGCTAGCCTCCCTACAGCTCCTCACTAGCCTCCAGCCTCACAGCTCAGCTCCCAGCCTCACGCCTCCTCCAGCCTCACAGCCTCTCATCCAGCCTCTACAGCTCCTCCCTCCAGCCTCACAGCTCCTCCTCCAGCCTCACAGCCTCCTCATCCTCACAGCTCTCCAGCCTCACAGCCTCCTCCAGCCTTCCATCTCACAGCCTCCCATCCTCACAGCCTTCTCCAGCCTCACATCCTCCTCCATCCTCCTCCACCCTCACTGCCTCCTCCATCCTTACAGCCTCCCTCCCCTCAGCCTCCTCCATCCTCACAGCCTCCTCCATCCTCACTGCATCCTCCATCCTCACTGCATCCTCCATCCTCACTGCATCCTCATCTTCACAGCCTCCTCCATCCTCACAGCCTCCTCCGTCCTCACAGCCTCCTCCAGCCTCACAGCCTCCTCCAGCCTCACTGCCTCCTCCACCCTCACTGCCTCCTTCATCCTTACACGCCTCCCATCCCCTCAGCCTCCTCCATCCTCACAGCCTCCTCCATCCTCACTGCATCCTCCATCCTCACTGCATCCTCCATCCTCACTGCATCCTCCATCTTCACAGCCTCCTCCGTCCTCACAGCCTCCTCCGTCCTCACGCCTCCTCCACCTCACAGCCTCCTCCAGCCTCACAGCCTCCTCCTGCCTCACAGCCTCCTCCAGCCTCACAGCCTCCTCCAGCCTCACAGCCTCCCCATCCTCACAGCCTCCTCCAGCCTCACAGCCTCCTCCAGCTTCACAGCCTCCCCATCCTCACACCCTCCTCCAGCCTCACTGCCTCCTCCAGCCTCACAGTCTCCTCCTGCCTCACAGCCTCCTCCTGCCTCACAGCCTCCTCCAGCATCACAAGCCTCCTCCAGCCTCACAACCTCCTCCAGCATCACAGCCTCCTCCAGCCTCACAGCCTCCCCATCCTCACACCCTCCTCCAGCCACTCACAGCCTCCTCCAGCCTCACAGCCTCCTCCAACCTCACAGCCTCACACCCTCCTCCTGCCTCACACCCTCCTCCTGCCTCACATCCCGCCTCCTCCAGCCTCACAGCCCTCCTCCACCTCACAGCTTCCCATCCTCACGTCCACTCACTCCTCCAGCCTCACAGCCTCCTCCAGCCTCACATCCTCACATGCCTCCTCCAGCCTCACAGCCCTCCTACTCTCACAGCCTCCTCCAGCCTCACAGCCTCACTCCAGCCTCACAGCTCACAGCCTCCTCCAGCCTCACTGCCTCCTCCAGCCTCACAGCCTCCTCCAGCCTCACAGCCTCCTCCAGTCTCACTGCCTCCTCCAGCCTCACTGCCTCCTCCACCCTCACAGCCTCCTCCAGCCTCACAGCCTCCTCCAGCCTCACAGCCTCCCCATCCTCACAGCCTCACTCCATCCTCACAGCCTCCCCATCCTCACACCCTCCTTTATCCTCACTGCCTCCCCATCCTCACTGCCTCCTCCATCATCACACCCTCCTCCATCCTCACAGCCTCCCCATCCTCACAGCCTCCTCCATCATCACAACCTCACCCCATCCTCACTGCCTCCCCATCCTCCACAGCCTCCTCCCTACCTCACTGCCTCTCCATCCTCACACGCCTCCCCATCCCCTCAGCCTCCTCCATCCTCACAGCATCTCCCATCCTCACAGCCTCCTCCATCCTCACAGCCTCCTCCATCCTCACTGCATCCTCCATCTTCACAGCCTCCTCCGTCCTCACAGCCTCCTCCATCCTCACATCCACCCCATCCTCACAGCCTCCCCATCCTCACAGCCACCTCCATCCTCACTGCCTCCTTCGTCCTCCCAGCCTCCTCCATCCCCTCAGCCTCCTCCATCCTCACAGCCTCCTCCATCCCCTCTGCCTCCTCCATCCCCTCTGCCTCCTCCATCCTCACAGCCTCCTCCATCTTCACAGCCTCCCTATCCTCACAGCCCCCCCATCCTCACAGCCTCCTCCATCCTCACAGCCGCTTTCATCCTCACAGCCTCCTCCATCCTCACAGCCTCCTCCATCCTCACAGCCTCCTCCATCTTCACAGCCTCCCTATCTTCATAGCCTCTTCCATGCTCACAGCCTCCTCCATCCCCTCTGCCTCCTCCATCCTCACAGCCTCCTCCATCCTCAGCCGCACTACCTGACACCGCTGCCATCCTGCCAACCGTCTGCCCCGCTTCATCGCCACCGCCCTCGCGCCCTCCGCGATCTCCACGCTGCCCGGATGCCGCCGGTGCCTTCCGCCCCTCGCCGCTCTCTCACCGCAGGGGCCTCAATGTCGCCATGCTGGTGGAGTAGAGGTCTACGGGCTGTGGCCGGGTGCCGGGACCCAATGACGTCGTCCTCTGGGCGGCAACAGCCAATGGGAGTGAGCGGACCGTGTCAGCCTCCAAAGCCTGACTAACCCCGCTCACTCCCATTGGCCGCCCCCGCCGCCCCTGCAAGCAGATTGGGCGCTGTGTTGTACACACAAGACGCCCATCGCATTGGCCAGGACTTGGCGTCCTAGACCAATCGGATGCCCGTCCTGTCTTTACCACACACCGCCCAATCATCTCCTTCCCCTCAGGTCACATGTGTGACCTGAGGGCAGGCACTGATCCCTCTCTGCATCACCCAACCCGCCGCAGAGGACAATGCCATGTGACTGGGGCTGCGATCAGCCCCAGCACGCAGCCACATCCTGCTGCTGAGCGGTGAAGTCGCCGCTCCAGCCGCATCTCTCCTCACCCCTCCAGCCGGACCTCTCCTCACCCCTCCAGCTGGACCTCTCCTCACCCCTCCAGCTGAACCTCCCCTCACCCCTTCAGCTGGACCTCTCCTCACCACTCCAGCCTCTGCTCTCCTCACCCTCCAGCCTCTTCTCTCCTCACCCTCCAGCCTCCCGCCACATCATACTCTGCTATCCACAGAGCCCCCTCTATACTCTGATTCCCACAGAGCCGCCTGTATACTCTGCTACCCACACAGCCGCCTGTATACTCTGCTTCCCACAGAGCTGCCTCTATACTCTGCTACCCACAGACCCGCCTGTATACTCTGCTACCCACGGAGCCGCCTGTACAATCTGCTACCCACAGACCCTTCTCTATACTCTGCTACCCACAGAGCCGCCTGTATAATCGGCTACCCACAAACCCGTCTGTATACTCTGCTACCCACAGAGCCCCCTGTATGCTTTCCTACCCACAGAGCCGCCTGTATACTCTGCTACCCACAGACCCGCCTGTATACTCTGCTACCCACAGAGCCCCATGTATGCTCTGCTAGCCACTCACCCGCCTGTATATACACAATTCATTTCACCGCACTCCCGATGCAATTGCATCGGGCCTTTTTACTAGTAGTCCATAAACAAAAGATAGGGGCGCACAGTATATAACACAATTGCACATTCATAGGACAAATCAGCATTGGTTCACTAATAGTTAATCCATCAAGATCCTCTCCAAATCAAGAATAAACGAATTAACAGGATTTCGATCCAGCCTCTGATCGACATGCCGAATTAAAATCCTTGGAAGACGTGGTAATAAAGGCGGCGGACAAAGGGGGCAACATAGTTATTTGGCCATGCCAATTATATGAGAAAGTGGCCTTCAGGCAACTGAGGGACATTAATGAGATCCAGAGGCTGGATCGAAATCCTGTGAATTCGTTTTTTCTTGATTTGGAGAGGATCTTGATGGGTGCAATGGAGGAGGGGATCATCACGAAAAATGTCATGGAAGGCCTGTTGGTAAAACCTTTTATTTGCTCCCAAAGATCCACAAAGATCCCGTCGAGCCACCGGGGCGTCCAATAGTGTCTGGGATTGACAATCTGAGTGACCCGATATGCCGATTTATAGATTTCTATCTGAAACCTATGGTGGAGACCTTGCCATCGTACATACGAGACACTACGGACGCCCTTACTAGGATCGATGGGATCTTTGTGGATAAAGACATGCTTATAGTCACTGCCGACGTGGAGTCCCTCTACACCTGCATTGATCACAGTGCAGGTGTGGAGGCGGTCCGCTTCTTCCTCGAGGAGCCCAATCGGGATGCACATTTGTGTGAGCTGATTCTTGAGCTGCTCTGCTTTGCCTTGTCACACAATTTTTTTACGTTTAAAGATCAATTCTATCTACAGAGGCGCGGCACTGCCATGGGCGCAGCCTGTGCACCTTCGTACGCAAATCTGTTCCTATGTGCGTGCGGGGGTGCGCAGGCGGCGTCCCATGTGCAGTGCTGGATGCGCTATATAGATGACGTTCTTATCGTGTGGCAGAGCAGCTCAAATCATTCATGGATGATTTGAATCGGAATAATTTAAATATCAGACTCACTTACAAATGTAGTAATAGTACAATTGATTTTTTGGACATCAAAATTATGGTTGACGGACAGGGATTATTACAAACCGACGTATATCGGAAAGAAACGTCGGTGAACGCTTTACTACATGCATCATCAGCCCATACTCGGTCAACCATAAAGGCTCTCCCGATTTGACAATTCTTGAGGATGAGGCGGATCTGCTCCACGGAGGCTGACTTTCAGAAACAGGCTAGGGACTTGAGTGGTAGGTTTAAACAGCGAGGTTACAGCCATAGAATTATAAAGAGGGGCTATGACAGGGCAAGACAGACTAGACGTGGTGATCTCCTCCTCCCTCCCAAAAAGAAATCATCTGAACATTATAATGAGGTACGGTTTATTTCTACACATAACCAGCAGTGGGGTAGGATGAGAGATATTTTAAGGAGACACTGGCCAGTGCTGTTATCAGAGCCATCCCTGAGGGGGTCCTCACTGAGAATCCTTTGATGACATCAAGAAGGTCGCAAAACCTAAAGGATATTTTGGTGCATAGCCACTATGCACCAAAAGTACCTAGGATTTTCGGTGTGGGCCCTCCGCGGAAAGGATTCTTCCCATGTGGAGATTGCAGTGCATGTCCGAATCTGGTCAGGAGCCCGGACTTCACCTCTAGTGATGGTTCAAGGACTTATCTGATTAATCATTACATCTCATGTGGCAGTACACATGTTGTGTACTATGCCACATGTGGATGTAATAAAATATATGTTGGTCTGACAACTAGGGAGTTGAGGGTCCGGGCTCGTGAACACGTTCGTGACATTTTAGCCGCGAAAAGAGCTAAAACAGAAGATGTTGCGGCCCTCAAAACTTTACCCCGTCATTTCTATCATCACCATAGATGTAGTGTAAAGACCTTACAAATAAAAGGGATAGATCTGATACATGGGGAATTTAGGGGGGAAAGTGACCTTCAGAAAATACTGTCCCAATGGGAAATAAAATGGATTATAACCTTAGACACAGTTTCCCCCAAGGGATTGAATGAGGCCGTCAGCTTCGTTCCATTTCTCTAATGAAACTTGAGGTTCCTGAATCTTTCAAATATATGGTCAGATAAAATTCTATCATCACTGTTGTTCTTTGCCCAGTGTGACAAGGATATATGTAATTTGATTTCTTTTTTCTATTTGCTTTTCTTTTTTACCCTCCTTATCAAAAATAATCTAGGATGTTTTATCTGTTGGTTTTGATTTTAATTGGTTTTATTTATGTTAACAGTGATTATCTCAACACAGTATATCTACAAAAACTGCTGTATATGTATACTGATCGCCCATCTACCATAGAATATGATAACATCGCCATTGGATTAAAAAACAGATGTGTTTTGTATTGTATTTCATGATTATGTGGCCATATTGACTATCTAGGTATATTGGGAGCCATCGGACCCTGTGCGCATGCGCGGTTTGCGGCAACTTCTGGGTTGCCATGGAGGCGCATCAATGACGCGCTCCCTGATTACGCAGCATCCTGGCGACTGCCGGATACTTGTGTATCGGGATGGGCGTCCCGCCGGAAGTGACATCACCGTCGTCGGCCTGCATCTGCGCATGCGCCGCAAGTAGGGATCTGATTGGTCACACCGCAGCATGTGACCGCTCTGTGTTTGAGATAAAAACTTCACCATTACCCTTTACTGTCACTCCTCATGATGAAGCATATGCGTGTTTAAAGCAAAGCGAAACGTACGTAAGGAGTCTGATATGGAGGTTTCTATCTTTTATCCTGCACTAGCACCTTATTCAACTGATTTGTTGTGCACTTTTGTATGAAGTTACTTTAGCATATGCTCTTTATGGGACGCTGCAATAGGCCTTGTGAGCTGCCAGTCTATATTCTGATTACTATGGCTGCCTCACTAGAAATCTAATGAATTAACTATTAGTGAACCAATGCTGATTTGTCCTATGAATGTGCAATTGTGTTATATACTGTGCGCCCCTATCTTTTGTTTATGGACTATGTGCTATGTGTCTTTACATGATGCACCTTGTTTCCTGCAAATTTATGTTTATATGTGTCTCTAATAAATTGATTTATATGATTGTTTAAAGCAATTGTTTGACTCCACATGTATTTCTCCTTTTGATGCAATCAAACTTAACTGAACTGGAATTGTTTTGTAAAGAGGAATAGTCAAAAATACCTTCATCCAGGATCCAGGAAATCATTAACAGCTACAGGAAGCGACTAGAGCAGGGGTCTCAAACTCAGCTGGGTTGGTGGGCCGCACATAGAAAAAAAATTATATCGGGGGCCGCATTCATTGTAGGACTAAGTGACATTTTAGCAATACCAGAATTTTTGGCTCAATGTAGTAATGCCCAAATCCTGGTCCCTTTCATGTAGGAATGTCCCCACCCTAATCTCCTTTATGTAGGAATGTCCCCATCCTGGTCCCCTTCTTGTAGGAATGTCCTTATCGTATATTAATGTCATCCATCCTGGTCCTCTTCTTGTAGGAATGTCCCCATACTGTTCCCCATCGTATGTTAATGTCAACCATTCTGACCCTCATCTTGTACTAATGTCCCCATCCTGGACCTCATCTTGTACTAATGTCCCCATCCTGGTCACAGAGCCCACGGGACTGTGCACGCAGAGCCCACAGTGCACGCAGAGCCCACAGCGCACGCAGAGCCCACAGCGCACGCAGAGCCCACAGCGCACGCAGAGCCCAGTGCAAACCCTCAGTGCCTGGACCCTGCCTCACTGTCTGTGCTGCTGTGCCCCGCCGGACCCGGTAACCACCGCTTAAGTTACAGTACCATACCGGCGCCAGCGATGAGCTGTCTGGTCCTCCACGGCGGGATCGTCCCCTGATGACATCCGACAGCAACTCCTCCTCACTGCTCTCAGGGCCTCGCTCGCCCTCCACAGCAGTGACAGGGCGGGATTCTGAGACCCCTCAGGCCACCTGGAGGAGCCGGAAGACTGAGGTGGGTGGGAGGAAGATGCTGAGGTGGGTGGGCGGAAGAGTCTGTCTTTCAGTCACCACCATCATCAAAATCATTTTCATCATCATCTACACACAGCCACCATCATCATCATCATACACACACAGCCACCATCATCATCATCATCATACAACACACACAGCCACCATCATCATACACACACACACACAGCCACCATCATCATACACACCACACATAGCCACCACCATCATCATACACACAGCCACCATCATCATACACACACACACAGCCACCACCATCATCATACACACACACAGTCACCACCGCCATCATCATCATACACACACAGCCACCACCGCCGTCATCAGTCACACACAGTCACCACCGCCGTCATCATCAGTCACACACAGTCACCACCGCCGTCATCATCAGTCACACACAGTCACCACCGCCGTTATCATCAATCACACACTCAGCCACCGCCGTTATCATCAATCACACTCAGGCCTAACACACCCACGATCATCATCATTAACACACAGCCACCACCACCATCATCATCAGTCACACACAATCATCATCAGTCACACACAGCCATCATCATCATTCACACAAACACACACAGAAACACACACAGCCATGATCATCATCAGTCACACACGCACATACACAGCCATGATCATCAGTCACACACGCACATACACAGCCATGATCATCATCAGGCACACACGCACAGCCATGATCATCATCAGTCACACACGCACATACACAGCCATGATCATCATCAGTCCACACACGCACATACACAGCCATGATCATCATCAGTCACACATCCACAGCCATGATCATCATCAGTCACACACACACATACACAGCCATGATCATCATCAGTCACACACACACACATACACAGCCATGATTATCATCAGTCACACACGCACATACACAGCCATGATCATCATCAGTCACACACGCACATACACAGCCATGATCATCATCAGTGACACACGCACATACACAGCCATGATCATCATCAGTGACACACGCACATACACAGCCATGATCATCATCAGTCACACACGCACATACACAGCCATGATCATCATCAGTCACACACGCACATACACAGCCATGATCATCATCAGTCACACACGCACATACACAGCCATGATCATCATCAGTCACACACGCACATACACAGCCATGATCATCATCAGTCACACACGCACATACACAGCCATGATCATCATCAGTCACACACGCACATACACAGCCATGATCATCAGTCACACACGCACATACACAGCCATGATCATCATCAGTCACACACGCACATACACAGCCATGATAATCTGTCACACACACACATACACAGCCATGATCATCATCAGTCACACACGCACATACACAGCCATGATAATCTGTCACACACACACATACACAGCCATGATCATCATCAGTCACACACACACATACACAGCCATGATCGTCATCAGTCACACACACGCATATACAGCTATGATCATCATCAGTCACACACACGCATACACAGCCATGATCATCATCAGTCACACACACACATACACAGCCATGATCATCATCAGTCACACACTCATACACAGCCATGATAATCTGTCACACACACACATACACAGCCATGATCATCATCAGTCACATACACAGCCATGATAATCTGTCACACACACACAGGCATCATCATCAGTCACACACACACACATACACAGCCATGATCATCATCAGACATACACACACACACACACACACACGTTCTGACCTGGCCTATGCCCTTTCTTGTGCCCTCGGCTGCACCCGCCGGCAAAAGAGCTGAAGTCACTGCTGCTGGGTTGAACGCAGCCGTCGATTACTTCACCCTGACCGCTGATTGGACGCCGCCTTTGATTGCTTCTCCCTGGCGGCGTCTTCAAGGCGGAAGTGCGGCCGGCGGCAGAAGAAGTGTTACTGGAGGTGGCGGGGGGCAGTGTACAAGTGCGGCCGCAGCCGGGGGGAGTGTACAAGTGCGGCCGCAGCCGGGGGGGGAGTGTACAAGTGCGGCCGCAGCCGGGGGACAGTGTACAAGTGCGGCCGCAGCCGGGGGACAGTGTACAAGTGCGGCCGCAGGCGGGGGGCAGTGTACAAGTGCGGCCGCAGCCGGGGGGGAGTGTACAAGTGCGGCCGCAGCCGGGGGGGAGTGTACAAGTGCGGCCGCAGCCGGGGGACAGTGTACAAGTGCGGCCGCAGGCGGGGGACAGTGTACAAGTGCGGCCGCAAGCGGGGGGCAGTGCAACAGTGCGGCCGCAGGCGGGGGGCAGTGTATAAGAGCGGCCGCCGGCGGGAGCACAGTAAAAGTGCGCCGGCGGCTGCTAATAGAGGGCAAGCATGTTCTGCCCAGTGTGTCCCCGGGCCGCATCAATTAGCCTGGCGGGCCGCATGCGGCCCGGGGGCCGCGAGTTTGAGACCCCTGGACTAGAGGCTGTTATTTTTGCAAAAGGTGGATCTACTAAATATTAATGTCACTTTCCTGTTGAGGTGCCCATACTTTTGCACCTGTCAAATTTTGAAATAATGCATATTTCACAATTTCAGTAAGTACAATAAACCTCATTTCAATCCTGAAATATTACTGTGTCCATCAGTTATTACATATATCACACTGAAATAGCTGTTGCGAAAAAAAACAATTTTAAACAAAAAAAAATGAGTAACATTAAGAGGGGTGCCCAAACTTTTTCATATGACTGTAACTCAGTGCATGTAGTTTTTTCACAAAACTGCACTAAAAACACACCTAAACAGTGGCAAAAAACACATTGCAGTTTTGGTTCTTTTTTTTGCCAGGAGATGCAAAATATTCTGCAATATTCAGCACGCACGCATAGCCTAATCCAGCACCATTGAACGACATGCCAGATAACTGAAATTCAGTTCAATAAGTTTACCTCAGGTGAGTTCATCTGAGGTCACAGCTCTCACATAATAACAGTTCTCCAATGCTGAACTTCATCCATTATGGTCATGACTCACCCCAGGGCCTTAGGGTACTTGAGACCAGGCTATCGTACAGTTCCGGAGAGTCACAGGGGTCGAGACCTGGCTCCGTGACCCTAGGTTCAGCTTTAAAAGAGGAGTTCTGGCATGGTAGGGAAAAGGATTGATGAAAAGAATAGTTGTTCGTGACACCACCGGTGGTATGTGGCTATGAGTGGCTACCGCAGCAGCTGAACCTCTGGGGATGATGGACGGGCAGCTGGGATGGAGTGGCTCCCCACAGGCAGAGCGGATCCCTGCGGCAGTGAATAAAGTAAGGGTGTAGGGTGCAGGATGGCAGGTGCAAAGCAACAGACAGACTCATTGTTTGTTGGTTCCTCAGTCCTTTTACTGGTGCAACGTTAGTACTGATGGGCGATGTTAAGCAGAGTCGGTGCACCTGTGAGCAACTTGGGTTTCTCCTCACCACGCAAATCCTGAGACCTCCTTACTGCGCTCTGTTGTGTATCCCTGCTGCTGCTTTTGCTGAGCTGCTGGGCCTTTCTCCTGCTATGTGACATATGGCAGGCAACTCAAGTCCTTCTCTAGCCCCACGTCTCAGGTGGCTGTTCGTGGACTCTCTATGCTGCTTTGCCTTCGGGCACAGTGTGGCTAGGGAACTTGGAATTCCCCACCTTCTTGTATTGGCTGCCTGGTTTGACCCTGCACAGCCTCGAACTCCGGTGTCCGTTCTGTGGCACTTGTCCTCTAGGGTGAACACAATATCGCTCCGCTCTCCGCTTCCTCACATCCTTGCTTTAGGTCCCTCATGCTAGGTTTAGCCAACATGGTCAAGCTTAGCACTGCTCTCTGTCCCCAGGTCACCTTCACAGTTCTCACAGAAACTGAACTGACTAACTCCACTCCAGACCAGAATTTATAGGGAGCTCAGCCTGAACCGGGTCTTGGTCTCCCCCTTCCGGCCTGGAGGCAGAAAGGTGTTGGGTTGTTGCCTGGTGTGAATACCCTTCTGTTGCTCTCAAGCGTGACACTATCACCCGAGGGCGATAATGGCACTGTGGCACTTGGACCCTGGGGTTCCACTTTTCCCCTTAGTGAAATGCAGTACTCTGGGACTGCTGTAACCTTTTTCAAAAGATAAACATAAATAATACAAGATTAAATGACAATAAATGATATACATAGTCTCAACAATCAAAAATTTACAATAACCAAGAAACATTCAAAAACAGTCACTTTGGTGATTAGGCCGTCCACCATTTGCTGAATATAGAGTTCAAGAAAATGTAAAAGTTCTTACAGGAAAGTCTCTGTAGGTTTATAAGCTTGACAGTTGCATAGATACGTATTTACATTTTAAATACAAACAAGAAAAACATATTTACATTTACTGTTAAACTGAACTTCATTCTAATTCCTATACCAAACTGGGATCTGACCCTGTGTTCTGCATTGTGACCTCCTTACTACAGGGGTATCTACTGCAGGTATTCTGGATATACTAAGCACTATGCTATATGTAGTTGTATAGCATGCTAGTGCTTCTGAGCCTGAATGAGATTTTGGTCTTACCGTAGGACTGACAAGTTCACTGTGAGCAGGGATTTGTTCTTCCTGTTCTTCCACAGGTGCTACTTCTGGTACTTCCACTTGTGGTGGTTCTACTTGTCTCACTGGTTCTAGTAATCTTCATGAAAGGCCAACATAGGAACTATGACTGCTCCATTGTACTGGGTCCAGATCTTAGGAAAGTTTCCTAGAACTGTTTGAAATAATTCTTCTTCTTTAGGTTTGAATGGTACTGGTGTTGGAACTGGTCATTCTGATGCGCTCTCTGAAGTCTTCAAGGTTTCCGGACATAGCTTCAAATGATCTCTTGACACTGCTGCTGAGGTCTTCCCTTTGTCCTTACTTACTAAGAATACTTTAGCATTATCAAAGTTAGATGGTAAGACGGTGTATGGTACTGCTTCCAATTGGCCATCCAATTTATTGGTGTGTCTCTTTCTCTTAAGGACTTGTTCACCTGGTTTCAAAGGGGTTGCAGGAGCATGTTGGTTGTAAGCTCTCTCTTGCCTTTCTCTTGCTTGTGATAAACTCTTCTCTACGCACGTTTGCACTTGGCGAAACTTCTTTTGATGTTCTGTATCCCAGTTGGTTTCTGGTGCATCTGCATCTGGTTTCACAATTCCCATATCTAAATCAATAGGCAGCTTACTAGGTCTCGCTCTCATCAGGTAGGCTGGCGTACAGTTGGTAGAACTCACAGGGACATGGTTATATAAGTCCACTAAGTCTGGTAATTCTCTGGCCACATGTCTTTCTTCCACTGGCAAAGTCTTCAATAAATCCATCATGATCTGATGCATTTTCTCGCACAAGCCATTCATTTGCGGATGATACAGAGTTTTCTGATTTTCAAACACCTGTACAAATTACAAAATTCTTGAAACATCTTTGCTTCAAAGGCTGGTCCTTGATCTGTCAATACCTGTTCTGGATAGCCATGTTGATTGCTCTCACTTGGAGAAACAAGATAATGATCTTGTGGTTGTGATACCTTTTAATGGCTAACAAAAATAAAATAAGTGATGTTACAAGTCGTGCTTTCGAGACGTCTTAGATCCCTTCATCAGGCATGGTATGACAAAATATTGAAAGAAACTCAAAATATATACATGCACACTAGAATGAATTGACATTTAGCCAAATAAACAAAAAATCCTGGACATTTAGCTAAATAAAAAAGCAGCCTTGAGAGGGTCCTTAATCAGCCAGGCTTAGTGATGTGTACATTTTTATGACACTAATTTATAAGAAAACATGGTGTCTTAAGACTTCAGTGTCTTGGAACAACATTGTTCAGATGTTATAATGAGCCATAAAACCATCGCTTTGATTTAAACCATCCTGGATAGAGTCAAATGTTCTAATGAATTTGGATTCACAGATCCCTCGATGTTTTTAGTGATTTGAAATTACCTTTACGACTGGAAAGTGGATTTTATTGTGTGTAATTGTGTGACGATGAGACTTCATCCTTACTCTTAGCCATTGTTCAGTCTCACCAACATAAAAAGATTCACTGGGCATATCGTGCACATAATTAAATACACAACATAGGAAGAGGAGCATGTGAATGTCCCAGGAATCTTCTAATCCAGTTGTGAGTTGGGGATCTGTATCCTGTCTCTGGTCTCTATGTGAGCACAGGTCTTGCAGCTCTTCACATTGCATGTATAAGTTGCTCTTGGTGTATTCGAGGGCATCGAACTTCGAACCATGATGTTTCTTAAATTGGGAGGATTCCTGTAGCACAACAAGGGAGGGTCTTTGAATATTATTTTTAGTTGTTCATCCTTGTGTAGGACATGAAGTTTCCTGGAAGTTTTCCTTAGTACCTCAAGCTGTGGGTTGTAGGTCACCACCAGAGGAACACAATGGTTCTTTTCCTCTGTATTGGAGTGCTTAACTTCTAGGGATCCTTGTGGCTTTAATGATCTGATCCTCAATGGAGGTGGGGTGGTAGCCTTGGTTTAAAAATGTCTTTTTAGATGGTTTAAGTGTTCATTCTTGTCCACTGGGTTGGAACAAATACGGTTATATCTAGGGCCTGGCTGTAGACAATGGACTTTTTTTTTTCAGAAAATATTTTTATTCAAATTTTCCAACGTAACAATATATACTGACAGTTATCAGCAGATTTCCAAAACAGCATCAAATGTATTAACTGCATATATATAAATACAAGTTATTATTACTCCGTACAAGAGAAAAGAAAGCGGACGAAAGTCAGTGAATTAAGATCGGGATCAGGGGGGGCGTGGCCTGGCTGCACATGCTGGAGGTCACCTAACTCAGGAGCTCCCGTTCCTGCGGGCATAGAAGCGGCTATTCCAACGGCCACACCGACCAAACTGACCCCAAAATCTCCAGTACCCTTCCCGAACTGATCCTGCATCGATGGGGAAAACTAAAAGCCGCCAGGATCTCTTCTCAAGCCGAGTATCAGACTACTTCCCTCCGGGCCGCTCTTCCTCACTCTCTGCATCTAACATGGCGCCAGCTTCCCCCGAGCAGCGCGAGCCTCCCGCCGGGAACAACAAACACAGGGCTCAGCTGCAGCTTCTCTACCCCCAGAGACCCCAGTCACCCTGGCACTTATGAAGGAACTCCTAGGAGACCTCCGAACGTCCCTACAAGAGGACATAACAACTGCACTAGCAGATCTCCGAGGTGAGGTGGCAGATCTTGGCGGGAGAACAGACTATGTGGAGAACAAGCTAGCTGAGCTGATCCGCTCTCACAATCAACTCATGGATGATCATAATCAACTCCGCCACACAGCAGACCTGATCCAAGCCAAAAACTGTGACCTGGAAGATAGGAGCCGGCAAAATAATGTCCGACTCCGGTGCATCCCTGAGTTGGTCCCTGCTGAGGAGCTGCGTGCGCTCTTGCAAAACTTTATGTTGGAGGTACTCCCTGACCTCCAACCGCGCGATCTAAAAATAGATCGAATTCACAGAGTGCCAAAGCCCCTGGGATCAGGGCTGAACTCCCCCGTGATGTCCTCGGGCGCATACATTTCTACGAAGCAAAAGAAGACTTTCTAAGAGCCCTACAGACTGCTACATCGCTACCACAATGATTTGCAGACTTAGAAGTGTTTCCTGACCTATCACCGGGGACTTTAACGCTTCGCCGAGCATATCGGCCGTACACATCGCTCCTGCGAGAAAAGAACATACCCTATCGCTGGGGCCGCCCGACCCGTCTCCTCATCCAGAGGAATGAGAAGCTCCATGTGTGCCTCTCCCCCGCTAGGGCTGCCCAGCTCCTGAAAAGCTGGAACCTGATTCGTCTTCCACTGGCCCTTCTGAGCGGTCATCTCCCCACAGCCCGGAGAACTCATCTTCCCAGCGACGCAGAATTGATCCAGAATGGAAGATCGCCTGAAACCAACGCCGGTCGAGTGTGGATTATTTTCACTCCTCTCCCTTCGTTGGTGAGGGGATGCCCGCGGGACTGGTTTCCTGGACTTACATCCGCCTCCCAGGTCGTATTTCTTCATTATTTCATTATCTCTTCATTACTCTTCTTTTTCTTCTAATCAGTCTCCCCGCTGATTTCTATTCTCTCTTCTTTTCTCCCCTCATTTCTTCTCTTTTCCTTATACCATCTACGTTCTCCTTTGACCTCGGGAGTGCAGCCCCGCTGAGCGAGAGAGCTGACACCTTCCTCTCGCTCTTGTCTTTCTGAGTGGTAGCTCAAATACAGACTACTAATGACTGTTTACTGTTCTATGACCTCTTTTTTTGGTCACATTCTGTTTTTTTTCTTTTTAATTTTCTTTTTAAGCAACCGTGTTGCTCACTCTGGCTTACACTGGGTTAGATTGTATGTTTACCCAGCCGTAGCCCTGTTATTACAAACTTGTTATGTTCTATATAACCATATTCTATCCTCTCTCCCCACCCCCTCCCTGTGTGCAGAGATGGCTCCAGAAATTAATATAATTGTTGGTAATCCCATAATACGATCTATTTTTGCCTTAATATGCCTGTATCTGTTCTATCTTTAAACACAAACGGCCTAAATTCCCCGCACAAGCGTTCACTACTATACTCGCAACTGAAGAGGTCTCGCCCGGGTGTTGTTTTTTCTTCAGGAGATGCATCTGCTGGAGGGAGACAGCGCCCGTGTCTCTCTACGACAGTTCCCTCACCGATACTTCTCCAACGCCACGACGAAAAAAGCTGGCGTAGCAATTTTCATCAGCAATTCTCTAACTTTTGAATTTAGCTCCGCCCTCCCAGACCCTGAGGGGCGTTATCTACTTCTGAAATGCCACCTGAACGGCGCCTTGTATTCCCTCTTTGTCCTGTATGCCCCTAATTCAAGACAAACGTCCTATTTGAGAACTTTACTAGAACGTCTCACTCCAGATATGGCTGGACGTAAAATTATCGCGGGTGACTTAAACGCTCCTTTATCTAGAGCACTGGACTGCTCCTCCTCCTCTGCGATCTAGCTCATTCCTTTCATATGCATGATATTTGGCGCTATCTACACAGCACCGAGAGGGACTACCCTTTTTATTCACCCTGGCACAAGTCATTCAGTCGCATTGACTATATACTAATCAATGACTCCTTCCTCCCTCTTTGCACGGAAGCTAGCATTGGCACCGCATCTTGGTCCGATCACGCTCCCATTCACTTGACCTTTACCGACTCTTATCCCTGTGAACCTAGAGCTCCCTGGAGACTAAATGAGCGCCTGTTAACCTCCGAAGCCAACCTGGAGGCCCTACAGGCACAACTCTCTGAATTTTTCTTAATTAATGATACGCATGACATATCTCCAGACACACTCTGGTATGCTTATAAGGCGGTGATGCGAGGACATCTGAACAAGTTAGCTTCCTTAGCTAAACAGAGATACTCTGCGACTCTGGAGTCCCATCTGGTAAAGATTAAAATCCTTGAGCGTACATGTGCGGATTCCCCCACCACAGCTCTCCTTTCAGATCTCTCGACCGCCAGACACTAACTACGTACTTTTATGCTCACAAAAGTAGAACATCATTTTAAAAAAGTCAAGGCCCGCTTCTATGGCATGGGGGACAGAGCAGGTGTAATCCTTGCACGTCGTATTAGGAAAACAGAGGCACGATCTAGAATCACACATATTACCTCTCCACAGGGAATACCGATCCACAACCCCATTCTTATTGCAGAGCGCTTTCGCGAATACTATGAGGACTTGTATAACTTATCTTCATCCCAATCCACCCCACAACCGACAACAGAACACATCTCATCTTTCCTAGACCGAGCGGATTTACCCTCACTCTCCTCTGAGCAATTGTCCTATCTAAATAGTCCTTTTACCCTATCAGAGATCATGTCAGCTATACGCTCAGTCTTTAGCCCCTCATCTTCTATCTTTAGTTCAATTCTGGCAGGAGAGGGGGACCATTAAACCGGAAGGTCTGCAGGCATCTATATCAACCTTATTGAAACCTGGAAAATCCCCCACTGACCAAGGAAATTAAAGACCAATAGCGTTGCTGAACTGCGACCTGAAACTATACTCTAAATTGCTGGCGGACCGTCTCAAGGTCGTTCTTCCGTCCTTGATCGCTCTGGACCAAGTTGGTTTTATACCTGGCCGCCAAGCGAGAGATGCCACAAGGCGGGTTATTGATCTCTTGGAGATCTTAGCGGGGAGAGATGTCCCAGGTGTACTGGTCTCATTGGATGCAGAAAAAGCATTTGACCGAGTGCACTGGGGATATTTGGCAGCAGTGCTGGACAGATTCAATTTCGTTGGCAATATAAAATCAGCAATACTGGCTTTATATTCAGTCCCCTGTGCATTTGTACGGGCAGGAGGTTTCTCTTCTTCTGTCTTCCGCATCACCAACGGAACTAGGCAAGGCTGCCCTCTCTCCCCTCTCATATTCGCCCTTGCGATGGAGACGCTAGCCGCAGTTATATGCGCTCACCCTGACGTCTCGGGCATCACAGTGGGTCCCGTAGACCATAAGATCAGTCTTTATGCCAATGATGTCCTCCTCTCCTGCACTAAGGCTGCCTTCACATTTGCGTATGGGAAGGCAGCGTATTGCTGCGTTCCCATACGCAGTCAAACGCATGCGCACTGCGTTCCTATGTTTAACATAGGAACGCATGGTGCCTGCGTTTGCTGCGTTCGGGTGCGGATGCGGACGATATCTGCTGCTTCCGGTGTCCAGCATCCGCACCCGGGACGCAGCATGTTGGGTTTTTTTGTGCGTTTGGGGAGCTTGGACAATCAGCAAGCGTCCCCAAGCGTACAAAAAATGCATTGGCTTCAATGGGTCCGCAGTGTCCTCTGCATGACACCGCAGGAGAACGCTGCGGACCCATTGAAAAATCTCCCAGTGGCCGCCGGTGATGTCACAGGAGCTCACCGACGGCCACCGGGAGATCAGCTGGAGCCTCTGCTGTCCTCCTTCTCCCCGCCGCCTGTAATCTCCTAGCGATGTCGGCGGGGAGAACAGCTGATGTGAAAGCTGTTTGAATCTTCCCGCGCCGACATCTCCTCTCAGTGTCGGCGCGGGAAGATTCAAACAGCTCTCAGATCAGCTGTTCTCCCCGCCGACAGTCCCGGAGCTTACCGGCGGCCGGGGGGGGCGGAGATCTCCGGCGCTGATCTCCGCCCCCGGCCCGCCCCCGGACAGCGCCGATTGGCTGCCGGGCTCCATAGTGATGTGTCCGCAGGCGGACATTATCCGCTGCGGACACATCATTTGGACACTGCTTCTGACAGCGTTTGTGTCTGCATGCCATCAGCATGCAGACACAAACGCTAATGTGAAGCCAGCCTAATCCTACATGCTCCCTACCCACTATTCTCTCTATCTTATCTGATTTTTCCCGAGCTTCTTTCTACAAACTTAACCTATCTACGTCTACGATCTTTCCTGTAAACCTCTCAAACGAATCCCAACGTGACCTCTCTTCTCGCTTCTCGTTCCAATGGTCTCCCCGAGGCTTCTGCTATCTAGGAATCCAAATTACTCCACTAAAAGACATTATCAGCCGCAACTGCGATCTTTTACTCTCCACTTTAAGAGCTACATGTGCAGACTACTCTTCATATCAACTATCGTGGATAGCACGCATACAGACAGTAAAAATGATGCTTCTACCAAAAATCCTGTATGTTCTGCGATGCATCCCCATCACTATCTCAAAACGTTATCTCTCTCTCCTACAGTCCACTCTTAACCGATTTGTATGGAACTATAAAGTCCCCCGAGTAGCCCATACCTCTCTTACTCTCCCTTATAACAGGGGTGACCTTGGGGTCCCAGATGTGGCAATGTACTATACAGCGCTCACGCTGGACGTGGCGAGAATTTGGTGGTCAGAATCCCCCGTCTCTCGATGGCTACAGATTGAGGCTGTCTCTGCTCCATCTGGGTCCCTCCGCCTCCTCCTTCAAATTAAGCTCTTGCGACGTTATACACCACCTACTCCCCTACGTTCTATCTTATGTTTATTGACGACCTGGCGGAAACTTTGTAGATCTCATTTCATATTCTTATACCGCTATGTAACGCTCAAGGCGGTGTCTTCTCTAATGGGTGACATCTCCTTCTCCTCTTGGGGCAAGGGAGACATTACACCGCTCTCCTCTCTACTACACCAAAATTGCCTCCTCCCATATGACTCGCTTGCGGCGAAACTCTCTCTTCCATCTGCCTGTATCTTCTCATACCTCCGACAGAAACACTTCCTCTCTACAATTGACATCCCCACTTGTGTCGTGGAGGAGATCTCTTTTCCTCTACAATCTCTATTCAAGCGCACGGGCGCTGTGAGTAATGGTACTTCAATTATCTATAAGGCTTTATTAGATGTCCAAGGCGAACATAAATTATCCTATATGACCAGATGGGAGACCAGACTTGCCTTCGATGCCACCAGAGAACAATGGCTCTCAGCATCAGGCCATCCAGCACTCTATACACGCTGCATAAACCACTTGGAGCAATCCAAAAAAGTTATGTTTAATTGGTATTTAACACCATCACGCATTGCCAAATTTAAAGCTCCTCTTCCCTCCCCTCCCCTAATTGTTGGAAGGGATGCAATGTTCATGGAACGGAGGTTCATCTGTGGTGGTCCTGCCCACACATCAATAGTTTTTGGAAGGAGGTAGAATTGCTACTGGGCTCTCTTACAGGCCTCCCTATTGTCCTTACCGCCCCCTTAGCATTATTGGGAATCGAGCTGGATACTTTCCCTATACCCCTAAAACCTATCATTACTAATGTTTTGATCGCAGCGTGACAAACAATTGCTGCTCATTGGAGGTCCACAGAGATACCTGGGAAAACTGAATTGCTTACGAGACTAAATTCCCATTATGCGCATGAACTCGCATTAGCACATTCGTTGAGACACAAGTTGAGAGTTGCCGCCTGGTGGGACCCTTGGACCTCCTCAAGATATAATACAGTCCCTACTTTCCTCTAATTAGAAGCTTCACCAACATAACAGACCAATTTGCCTCATTCTCCGGCACACTCCCCTTCCCTCCCCCCCTCTCCATTACCCTCCTCTCCCAGTTCCCCATTGTGGATTCTCATGTTTCAATACTTATATATACACTGTCTGCAATATTTTGTACCATTGATACAGTTTATCTTTGTTCATCTACAAAATCCTAATAAAAATCTATTGGTTTAAAAAAAAAAAAAAAGATCGGGATCAGGTTCAGGGCAAGTATACGAATAATAGTAAAAGTATAAGTTACCCCTAAAATATACTCAAATATTCAACCTCGTCCACCTAATATTAGAGAATCTGCCTAGGGATCACTAGGGAATATAAACCCTCAGACTCTCAAGCAGACTCTCAAGTAACATGAAAATGAGAGGAATATCCTCAGCATCATCTAGGAATGCATATAGAGAATGAAAGAAGAAAGAGAGACTAAAGATGAGAAAGCAACAGAGAGGGGCGGGGAAAAGAAGAAAGAAAAGGGAAGAGAAGAAGAAGAAGAGAGGGGGGGAAGGAAAGAGGGGGGGGGTATTCACCGCACCGACCAGAACACGTCCAAGAGGTTCATAAAAGTCATATTATGTTAGGGGAGAACCGTCGCGGTAAAGCCACCAAGGAGTGCACAGCCTCTGGTGTTTCTCCCACGTGTCGTGATCTCGCGCCATCAGGCCCTCCATACGGCATAATCTGTCCATCTCAATCACCCATTCTCTGAAAGAGGGAGTAACTGTGGACTTCCAGTGTCTCGGTATCAAGACCCTTGCCGCCATGAGGCAAAAGCAGAAAAGACCGCGTTTGATCGAGGTGCACGGTTCTGGGATGAAAGACAGGAGCGCGGTCTGAGGGGTTGTGGGATGGCAAGTGCCAGTGATAGATTCACATGCCGAATAGATCGAATGCCAGTAAGATTGGATGAGCTTACAACCACACCAGATGTGAAGCATAGTGCCGGGTTCCTCCCCGCATCTCCAGCATAAATCTGAAACCGAAGGGAACATTGTGTGCAGTAGGGTGGGGAACCTATACCACCTAGTCAGAATTTTATAATTTGTCTCCTGATAGCTGCAAGATATCGACATCTTGTGGGTCAAAAGGCAAATTTTGGTTCGTTCAGAATCAGTGAGGGTAATTCCCAGATCTGTCTGCCGTGCAGTAAAGAAACGAGGAACGAGTGCTGGTCTAGCCTCCCATATTACCTCATACAGAAGGGAGATAACGTGAGCAGGGGCGTCGGTCAAGAGCAACAAAGACTCAAATCTCGAAGGGGCCTTCCTGCTTAGGGGTCTAATGAATGTTCTCAGCTGAGAGATCTCCAACCAGGACCCCGGTCCCAACCCTCCGCCTCCCATCGTCGCCGCTCCCCTCAGCCACTCCATGACCTGGAACAGGTCAGGGTCATCGTCCGCCTTCCATCGTAGAAAGGTTGATCTCCCAACCGCCGGAGGGAAGTCTCGGTTATTGAAGAGGGGGCCTAAAATTGATGGGTAGGAAATGTCGCCGACTCCACTTCGCCATGCATCCCAAAAGTTCAGCACCACCTGTGTGAGAGGGGGGAACAGCGCGTTTGAAGGGCGGTTATTTTTTTGCATCCATGGCACCCAGCATAGAGGAGTGGGCGAAGTCAAGTTCTCAACCGTCGCCCACTGTTTACTCTGTAGATTGAATCTCCAGTCTAAGATCCTTGATAGGAGTGTCGCATGATAGTAGCGCTGGAAGTCAGGCAGGCCCGTCCCGCCCCTTCGCTTTGGATCAGTCAGTGTCGAGAAGCGAATCCGAGGTCTCCTGGCGCCCCAAATAAATTTACGCATGGCGTTATTTAAATGACGAAAGAACTGTGATGGGATATCAATGGGAGCGGTTTGGAAAAGATACAGGAATCTAGGCAGGATATCCATCTTGATAACATTAATTCGGCCGAACCAAGAAAGCTGCGTGCCACAGAGCCTTTTCAGGTCACGTAATGTAGCTTGTAAGAGTGGAGCGTAATTAAGGGCAAAAAGATCTTTAGGATCTTTGGGTATAGTGATGCCCAAGTACTTCAAGCCTCTATCAACCCATCGAAAAGAGAAGGAAGACTGAAGCCGATGGACCAGGGCATCTGGTAGCGTGAGATTCATTACTTCTGTCTTGGAATAATTTACTTTGAAGTTTACAAATCTCATGAACTCTCTTATGATGACTGGGAAGGCGACCTGGGGGTTTGAAACGTATATCAGAAGATCGTCAGCATAGAGGGCCAGTTTGAAGTGGGCACCTTGGATCTGTATACCCTTAATATCTGTGGATCTCCTGAGGGCACAGGCCAGATGCTCCATTGCAATGGCGTATAGCATGGGCGACAAAGGACACCCCTGTCGCGTGCCATTGGAAATTCCAAAGGCAGGAGAGAGAAAGCCCATTGACTCTGAGCCGAGCGGTGGGACCACAGTATAACGCTCGGATTTTACCCACAATGACCGGGCCCAGGCCCAGGCCCAACTGCTTCAGAGAGGCAAAGAGAAAGTCCCATCCTAAGCGGTCAAATGCCTTCTCGGCATCGACTGAAAGAAAGCAAGCAGGGATGCTGTGGCTTTGAGTCTGGGCCGCAATGAGTAAAGTCTTGATGTGTTATCTCTTGCCTCTCGGTGCATGATAAATCCAGTTTGGTCATTGTGAATAGAAGCCGGCAGCAAGGGTCCCAGTCTCAAAGCCAAGATCTTAGCAAAGATCTTGACATCTAGGTTCAAAAGGGAGATAGGGCGGTAACTAGCGCAGGAGAGGGGGTCCTTACCCGGCTTCGGGATCACTGTGATTGTAGCTGCTAGAGTCTGAGAGGCAAAGGGACAGGAGTCGGAGATAGAGTTGAAGAGAGCTGTTAATTGTGGTGCCAAGTCATGCACAAACAGTTTATAGAAGTTTGCCGAAAAGCCATCAGGACCTGGGCTCTTCCCATTGGGGAGCGCAGAGATGGTATTGATCACTTCCTGTTCCGTAAAAGTGGCCTCTAAGTTCTCCGAGTCCTCGTTCCTGATAGGGGGAAGTGGCGTGTCTGCCACATAATCCTCGACATGTCGAAGAAAGTCTGTGGGAGACATGTCAGCTAAAGGGCCCCTAAGATTATATAGAGATTTATAATGGTCCCCAAACGAATCCGCTATCTCACGGGGCCTATGGAGGAGCTCCCCGTTTTCGATCTAATAGATGGTACGTACGTGGAGGGACATCGAGGGTGAATAAATCTAGCCAAGGCTCTCCCTGGTTTGTTAGAGAATTCGTATAAATATTTACGGAAGCGGTCCTGCTGACGCGACGAGGTCGAGTTCATTATGGCACGCAGATCAGCACGGGCCTTGGACAATTCAGTGAGCAGTTGCGGAGTTTGGGATTGTTTATGTTGGGTCTCTAGTAGGTGGATGGAGGCCATCAACTCCGAAATCGCTCGAGTTCTTTCATGTTTCAGATTGGACCCCTGCTGAATGAGAATCCCCCTAATTAGTCCCTTCAAAGCTTCCCATTTAAAGGGGGATGCAGTGGGATCAGACCTATGATCAGATAGGAATCCCACTATCGCAGATCTCACCGCCGACTGACAAGCCGGTTGTTTTAGAAGACCCGGATTAAGGGACCAGGTCCACTCTGTCGGAGCCAAACCCGAGAGGCCAAGGGAAAGAACGATCGGAGCATGATCCGACCAGATCATAGGTTCAATTTTGACTTCAGGATCTGCCAATAAAAATTGATGGCTAAGTAGAAAGAGATCAATCCGACTGTACATGTCATGAACAGGAGAATAATAAGTGTAGTCCCTGGATCTCGGGTTCAGCAACCTCCAGACGTCCACCAGCCTGGTGTCAAGAAGCGTAGACTTCAATTTCTCAAGGTGGGCAGCGGAACAGAGGTTTTGCGAAAGGAGGAGTCCGAGTCCCTTTCAGTATAAAATTAAAGTCGCCCCCAAGATCACTGAGCCTTCCGCGAAGTTTGTCAGGGTGCGTAGGTATGCAATCAGTTTTCGGACGGGGTCCTGGTTGGGTAAGTACAGATTAGCAATTGTTATGATGTCCCCAGCTATCTGCAGCTTCAAGAAGACAAATCTACCATGTGGGTCAATTTTGGAGTCCATCACCTGTGCCGCCAAGGATTTATGAATAGCTACACTGACTCCCTTGGACCGCGCCTCTGGGTTAGGGCTGTGAAACCATTTATTAAAATATTTATGCTTAATAGATGGGACCTTATCAGCTCTGAAGTGAGTTTCCTGTAAAAGAAGGATGTGGACATGTTTCCTATGCATATGTGTCAGGACCTGAGAGCGTTTTTCAGGTATATAGAAAGCTCTGATGTTTAGTGAACAGATGTTAATTCTGGACATATTGGTGGCAAGGTGCGGGGGAAGGATAGACGGGGTTTTAGAGAGAGGGAATGAGACAAGAAAACAGGAAAGAAAGGGTCAGCGTAGAAGAAAGAGAAAGTAAGAGGGACTGGACCTCTAATTCCTGTCCCAGAGGCCAGTAGGTTAAGTAACCCACAGACCAGAGAAGTTAACAGAGTAGACTCTGAAGTGTGTGTCAAAGACACTCCCTACGTGTGGGGTGACTGGTACACGGCAGCAGGACCATGCGCCTGGGACCCAACCACAGCTCTCTTAAAATTCAAATATCACACATAGAAGGCACATATATAGAGAATAACATTGCAACTGTTATAAGTTACCCAGACCAAGAACGAATCGAAAAACAGGGAGGGAAAAAAGGGGAACGTGGGTAAGGAGGTGGGGACAGGGGAGGGCAGGGTAAAACTAATAGCTAAAGGCGTAACTAGGGAAAGAGGGGAAAGGTATGACGGGGTAGGTGTTGGAAAGAGGGGAGGAAGAGGAAGAGGGGAGTCAACACATGATGGAGAAAAACCACTACTAGATGTATTTATGGTCCCAACCAGTCTAAAAGATGAGAGATTAGTAACTTCCAGTTAAGAACGGCTATGGACCCGTCTCCGGTTCAAGTTCTAGGGCCACCCATTAGAGCCCCAAGAGAGTCCAACTGAGAAATAACAAACAGGGACCAGCAGGCAAGTTCAAGATGCGGCTGTGGGTGCTGCTGAGCGACGTCTAGAGCCCCTTTTTCTCTTATGGGCTTCATCAGGTGGAAATCGCCAATCAGACCCAGGGCCTCTAAAGAAGAAGTTAGAGAATTGCGGCCAGTTCGTAATGGCTATCAGTGGCAGACCAAGCGCCCCACAGAACTCTGGGATGTCCGCCGGGGATCTCAGGATCTGGGTCTTCGAGCCCCTGCGACCTGGAGCTGAAAAGGGAAACCCCATGAGTAAGGTGTCTCCCGCTCACGGAGGAGGTCCAGCAAGGGACGCAGGGCCCTGCGCTTGGCGATCGTGATAGGCGAAAGATCTGTTAAAAGCTGAATGGGGACCCATTAAGGTCAACGGAATCAGATTCCCTAGCTTTTCTCATTACCTCGTCCTTAAGTTGGTAGAAATGGATCCTACAGATAATGTCTCTGGGACGTGCTGCGTCGTCCCGTTTGGGACCCAGGGACCTGTGCGCCCTATCTATCTCGATATGATCGTCTTGAGGTCTTTCTAACAGAGAGTTGAAGATATGTAGCAGGACGGGAGTAATGTCACGTGGGGCCACTGTCTCCGGAACACCCCTCAGCCTAATGTTGTTTCTTCTGTTCCGATTTTCTGTGTCCTCCAGCATGTCCAGCACTGTGTTGAAATTCTGCTCGTGCTGGTCTATTCGTTGTTGTTGTTGCTTTACAAGAGATGAGAGGTCAGCTACCTCCTGGACCACAGTATGCATGGTGCTCTTGAGCTTAGCAGTGTCCTCCTTAAGGGGCCCAATCTCCGACCTGCAGACATTCTCCAGCCTCTGGATATATCCCTCCATATCATCCTTAGTGGGAAAAAATTGCATCCTTGTTCTGATATCATGCAGATCATCTGCTTGAGAAGTAGGGGGGGCACTATATAGAGAGCTGGATGGAGACCCCTGGCTAAGGTGGTCAGCAGCATGGGCACCACTATAATCATCTGGGGAAGCATTCACATACTCATTGGAAAGGACAGGGGGCTCCTCAAAAGCATCGTGACCCAGCATAGGGGATTGTGGGGCTGCATTAGATAATTCTGCATTAGGTAGTTCTGCATTAAGTAGTTCTATGTGTTTTTCTCCCCTGCTGGCTGTCAGGGCTGCAGCAGCGTCTCTCCCTCCATGGGTAGGGGAGGGGGAGTGAGGAGAGAGTCCATCCCGCCCCCTGTCCTCTGTAATGGCGGCTTTCGCGCTCTTTCCCCTCTCCTTGTTAGCAGGTACCCTAGAAGCCTTGGCGGGGGTCCCGGTGGCTGCCTCCGGCATTCCTCCGTGCAGAAGAGTTAGGAGCCGGCTGTAGGTGAGTAGCAGGGGCTCTGCTGCGCTCCTCTCCCCTAGCAGAGGCGGCAGCCATTGAGGCAGAGCGGATGGAACGGCTGCAGGCGCCCGCTGGTGTAAAATACTGCGTGATGTCTGGTTTACCGGGCATCTGAGGCGGTGTGGGTGGTCGCTCCGGCTTTGGGGGTCCCCGATCTTTATTAGGCCCTCCGTTCAAGTGTAAAGACGCCTATGATGGCTGTGGAAGGGGACCAGGCGCAGGAGCTCCGTTCAGGTGCTGCTGGTCTCAGCCATGTCCAGGCCACGCCTGACAATGGACTTTTTAATGTGTTTCGAGTGGAAACTGTCCCATCTGAGGTATGTGGAACGGACAATCGGTTTCCGATACACCGATGTCTGGATCCTCTCCTGGCTGCTTTTTTATTTAGCTAAATGTCCAGGCTTTTTTATTTATTTGGTTAAATGTCTATTCATTCTAGTGTGCATGTATATATTTTGAGTTTCTTTCAATATTTTGCCTGATGAAGGGACCTAAGATGTCTCGAAAAGCTCGCCTTATAACATCACTTATTTTATTTTTGTTAGCCATTAAAAGGTATCACAACTACAAGATCGTTATCTTGTTTCTCCCACTGAGAGCAATCAACATTTTCTCAACTGGCTAGCACGGTACCAAACCTTATTCTTCTAACCAAATGGATAGCCATGTGGTCTGCAAAAGTAGGCTTGAAATACTCTAGCCACAGTTCTTGCTGTCAGGTCTTTTACAGGTACTATCACCAAGAAGCGAGAATAGTGGTCTGATATAGTGAGGTCATAGACATAGCCTAATCTACTCAGAGTTCATGAATGTAACCCTGAAGAATGTGCAAGGATTAGTACTGAAACGCATTGGTGTAAGGAGGAATAAAGGAGCAGCAGATACAAGTGTTGGCTCCCTGTGTATCTTTTGTCGGGCCGCAGCGCAGACCGGAGACACCACTCCTATCTTGGATGATTTTGGATTTTCCCACAGTGCAAGTGGCTGTTTGGGTCCTGCGGCAGCTGTCAGCTCAGGCGTGCAAGCCGGTTGTGGGTGGACACAACCGAACCAGGTGAGCAAGATCCATCTGCCGTTATCATTCGGTGGTAACTAGTGATAAGGCACAATCTGCGCCTCTTTGTCTCCCTTTTTTTTTTACAATGTTGCTTATTAATGTTTATTGTGCACGTGATTTTTCCATTGGGTCACATTAGGGTGGTGAAAGGACGGTAGCCCTATTTCTTCCAGCTCCTCCAATTCCTCTTCTACATCCTGCAAGTGAGGCATCCTGGACAAGGCATCAGTGTTGGCATTCTTATGGCCTGCCCTGTACTTGATGGTAAATTTGTAGTTGGACAGCCGGGCCATCCAGCGCTGCTCCAGTGCACCTAGTTTTGCGGAGTCCAAGTGAGTAAGCGGGTTGTTATCCGTAAAGATGGTAAACTTCGCGGCAGCCAGGTGGTGATTGAGGCGTTCTGTGACGGCCCACACTACAGCCAGAAATTCTAACTTGAATGAGTTATAGTTCTCTGGGTTTCTCTCTGTAGGATGGAGCTTCCTGCTTGCAAAGGCCATCACTCTCTTTTTACCTCCTTGCACTTGAGACAACACGGCTCCCAATCCGACATTACTGGCATCCGTACACAAGATCAATGGCTGGCAGTAATCAGGGTATGCTAGGATGTCTTCCTCTGTCAAAGCCCACTTTAACTTCTTGAAGGATTCTTCCGTCTGACTGCTCCATTCAAATGGAGGACTCTGGTTCTTAGCTTTCTTGGATTGCCCTACCAGGAGGTCTTGCAAGGGTGCTGCCATCTTCGTGAACCCTTTAATGAACCTTCTGTAATATCCTACCAGCCCCAGGAACTGCCTCACCTCTGTGACAGTCCCTAATGACTGTTACTTTCTCAGGATCTGGGGCTACACCTTCGGAGCTCACTACATGACCGAGGTACTGTACCTTTGGTTTCAGCAGGTGACACTTGGATGGCTTCACTTTCATGCCATAGCTGGACAAGGCTTCAAACACTTCTGCCAAGTGCTCCAGATGTTCTTCATATGTTTGATTCAATATGTTTAATGACCAGCACTCACTTTTGTAATGTAGGTTTGCGGTGCAAATAAAAGGGTCGAATGACCCACACAGCAAGTTAAGAGTTCAATTAATGCACTCGCACAGTTCTGTAGTTGCTTATAGTGAATTTATTTCAAAACATGAAAAGAAGGTGGTGACTTAGCAGGATGTTAACGTTTCGGCCTGTCACAGGCCTTTATCACAATGTCACTGAGGAATAAAACAAAAGGACTTTTTACAATCTTATAGGGTGAAGTATATAGAAGTGTAAACAAAGACAAATATATACAAAATTTTACAAATGTACATGGAGAACCAATTCAAACCCTGTTGTTAGCTAGAAATGTTATGGACTGATATATAAGGTAGAGGATTAGAGGATAGCTATACCAGGGAATATGAGAGATGTAAAGGTTAATGTACAATAGGGATAAGAGGTTATGGCTGGTTACCTGCCGTTGTATAACAAGAGGGGGATTTGTCCAGTTGTTGTTATATTGGATATAGGAATATGCCCATATTCTAAAGTGAAGAAATGGATTATTAGGTATAATATAGTCAAAAGAGAATAAAGTATGCTAAAGTTGCAGTTATAAGTACCTGTAAAAGATCCAAATAGTGGTAGATCCACTTATGGTTCTGTATAGTGGTGATCCCAGGGGTCCTAATGTCCTTTAGGGATTTGTATAGCGAACCTCTGTGGTAAAATTTGGAGTATACGTATCTGCTAGTGATGGGCGAGTCCTAAATTACTCGGAATCGCTTGACTCTAGCGAGTCCGAGCCCGGGACTCGCTACTCGTTGCGAGTCTAGCGAGTCCAATGTAAATGAATGGGGAAGCGAGAAATAGCGAGTAATGTGCGATTTACAAATTGCAGATGTGTCTCGGAAGCTTCAGGCTCTATCTGCTAGGACTCGTTACTCTGCGAGTTTCCCAGCGTTTACTCGCACAGTAACCAGCCCAATGCAAATCAATGGCAATCCTAGCTTTGTCAGAGACTCTGACAAAACTAGGATTGCCATTGTCTTGCATTGGACTCGCTACTGTGCCAGTGATAGCAGGGAAACTCGCAGAGTAAGAGCTCTAATAAAAAATTTTCTCTGTGTTGTGTTTTTTTAACCCTTTATTGGAGATTCTTAGTGGCCTGGTCAAACCTGGCCTGACATTAAGAATCTCGGGCTTAATACCAGCTTGTATAACAAAGCTGGTATTAACCCCTTTATTACCCAGCGTGCCACTGCCACCAGGGCCGCTGGAAGAGCGGGGTTCAGCGCCAGAGGATGGCGCTTCAATGAACGCGCCATCTTCTGGGGCGGCTGCGGGCTGCAATTTGCAGCGGGGGTTGCCCAGAAAGCTTGGGCCTCCCTGCGCTGCGGATTCCAGCCCCCAGCTGCTTAGCTGTACCTGGCTAGACATAGAAATTGCGCGGAGCCCCACGCATTTTTTTTTATTATTTCATGAAATTCATGAAATAATAAAAAAAGAGGGCTCGCCTATATTCTTGTGTCCGGCCAGGTACAAATAGGCACCTGGGGGTTGGGGGCAGCCCGTCACTGCCTGCTGGATCCGGCTGGTTCCAGAAATACGGCGAAGCCTACGTCATTTTTTTTCTGAAAAATCAATAAAACAATCCTAAAAAAGGGACTGCATCTTTATTAACCCCTCGCCCATGGTCCAGGGTTTAATAAAGATGCAGTCCCTTTTATTTACATTGTTTTATGGATTTGTCAGAAAAAAATTTGACGTGGGCTTCGCCGTATTTCTGGAACCAGCCGGATCCAGCAGGCAGCGACAGGCTGCCCCCAACCCCCAGGTGCCTATTTGTACCTGGCCGGACACAAGAATATATGGGAGCCCTTTTTTTTATTATTTCATGAAATAATAAAAAAAAATGCGTGGGGCTCCGCGCAATTTCTATGTCTAGCCAGGTACAGCTAAGCAGCTGGGGGCTGGAATCCGCAGCGCAGGGAGGCCCAAGCTTTCTGGGCACCCCCCGCTGCAAATTGCAGCCCGCGTTCATTGAAGCGCCATCCTCTGGCGCTGAACCCCGCTCTTCCAGCGGCCCTGGTGGCGGTGGCACGCTGGGTAATAAAGGGGTTAATACCACCTTTGTTATACAAGCTGGTATTAAGCCCGGGATTCTTAATGTCAGGCCAGGTTTGACCCGGCCACTAAGAATCTCCAATAAAGGGTTAAAAAAAACACAACACAGAGAAAATTTTTTATTAGAGCTCTTACTCTGCGAGTTTCCCTGCTATCACTGGCACAGTAGCGAGTCCAATGCAAGACAATGGCAATCCTAGTTTTGTCAAAAAAAGACATTAGGGACTCCATTTTTAATTAAAAAAAGTCCTCTTCCGTCCGACGTAGTCCAAAACGCGATGTCCTCTCTGCTACATCCCCTGTGCATAGATATAGATGTCTATGCACAGGGAATGAGCAGACTGAGAACAATCTCAGCTCTGCTACATCAGGCAGCAGGCGGGCTCTAGGACCCTGGAGCTGCACAGAGCAGACAGCTCTTACTCTGCGAGTTTCCCTGCTATCACTGGCACAGTAGCGAGTCCAATGCAAGACAATGACAATCCTAGTTTTGTCAGAGTCTCTGACAAAACTAGGATTGCCATTGATTTGCATTGGACTCGTTACTGTGCGAGTAAACGCTGGGAAACTCGCAGAGTACCGAGTCCTGCGAGTCCCTTACTACTCGCAGAGTAACGAGTCCTAGCGAGTAGATTCGCCAATCCCTAGTATCTGCTTATTCCTGCAACAAATATTGATAGGTGCTATAGACTAGAATATCTATAATTTTAATATACTTCATCAAGGATGCATGTTAATTACCCCAACAATGGGGAGCATACCACTATGCAGAAAATCGCGCCATCAGGCATGTGAATATATAGAAAAGAGGAAACCGCGACAGTTCAGTATAATGCAATATCAAATTTATTCAAGGTTAAAACCAGCGTGACAAGACATGGGAAACAGAGGGACCAAAGTCCACAACCCACAAGTGGAAGGCACCCACCAATTAAGACCAATAAACAGAAAGAACAATTAATTAATGGTATAAAGTGCTGGAAACCTGATTAGGTCACTAGAGAAAGATAGTTACAGCCCAGAATATGTAAACTACAAAAATTGGAATTTCGCATCTTTTTTGTAGTTTACATATTCTGGGCTGTAACTATCTTTCTCTAGTGACCTAATCAGGTTTCTTTTATTTTCCATGTTTTTATTAGGTTTGGTCTTTAGCTATTTAAGGGAGAACCGGATTTATTTCTATATCTCTGCTCAAAACCCATTATGTACTATGGATAAAGTCCCTACTGGATAACAACACTATGATATCGATCAATTGGATGAAGATCACCTAAGAGAATTCAATATTAATTGCGGATTCATACAAAACGGACTTCTCACATATATCATGCATGTCTACAAACACTATATTATATATGTAGTTAATAAGAATACTCTGGATTACATTGTACATTTGCATATCTTAATATATGTGGAATGTCTGTCTAGTTACACCATCCATACAACTGTCTCCATGTATTCTCGCTATCCATTAGTAGTAGCAGTATGGGTTAAAAATCACGTAGCTGATCTATCTACAGCACGGTGACGAGACGCGTCCGCCCTGTTACCATGGTGCTGCGGGCCGGCTGTGCTGCACCGCTCTGATTTGCTACGCACAGTCACGTGATCCACGTGACGACGTACGCAATGACGCGGTGCGCTCCCCGCCCCGCGACTTCCGGGAACAGCGTGCACACGATGGTGCGCACCGGACCCTAATCTCCCCTGGCTGGCCAGCCTTTTTAAAGAGCACTCTCCCCAGTCTTTAGTGACACCCTGACGAAGGTCAATCGAAACGGCTGTTGGGGTCGGCACCCATACTTTGGACCATGTACCATTAGGTAAGCTACCAACTGATAGAACTAGTGCTGGTTCTTTCTGCCCTTTTTTCTGCCGATTACCACCACTGTTCCCGTTCTCAGGGACAGTAATACTATGCACTTATTATAGCCTCATGCTTGTCAGCGCTCTCCAACTGAGGATCTAAACAGCAATCCTACTGAATTAGTTACTTGATAGCCCCTTTCAGCTTTTGGCTGTCTGTAAATGCTGGATACGTGTACATGTACATACTGGACCAATATAGTTCTGAATATAGCATGAATTAACTTGTGCATATGCAATTTTACATGTATATCTTCAGTTTGACCGCTGACTACTCAATATTCATTGAGCTTTAGGTTTATACAACAAATTAATTAATTTGCACTGTACCAGCACTTTATACCATTAATTAATTGTTCTTTCTGTTTATTGGTCTTAATTGGTGGGTGCCTTCCACTTGTGGGTTGTGGACTTTGGTCCCTCTGTTTCCCATGTCTTGTCACGCTGGTTTTAACCTTGAATAAATTTGATATTGCATTATACTGAACTGTCGCGGTTTCCTCTTTTCTATATATAGAATATCTATAAGTCTGGTAGATATTTGGGTAGTTTAGTGGTTTATTACCTATTGATCCTGTGGTCATCTACTTGTTCAAAAACCCTCTCTAATTCTTTAAGCAGCCCCCTTGTTAAGTAGGGTAAGATAGATTTAATCATGGAATGCAGTGTAGAGATTAGTCATATGTTGGATACTTAGCTTTAGGGATCATCTTAGGTGTCCACAGAACAGGTCCTTACTGGAGCGGTCCGTCTGCCAGCACAGTCTGTGCTTTGGCTGTGAATGACAGACTGTGTGTGTGGACGCAGGGCTTTAAGCACCCTATGCGGTCATGTGACCGGATGTGACGCACGGTGCGACCGCGCTTGTGCAGTAGCGCTTTGTACCCAGATAGGAAAACACAGAACGCTGTGTACAGGCGACGCTATGGCAATGCAAGCTATCATGTTATAAGCCAAATATACTATACAATAATGCTTAATAGGTAGCGATATGTCTCCCAAACAGGTGGCAAGTTTATTAGCTTATCATCTTGGGTTATTTTTAAATGAAATAGTGATTTTGTTATTCTGGGTTTTAATCCTTATGTGATCTCTCATGATGTAGCATATAAATGATCACATAGTGATGCATATGTAGTAACGCATTGTAGTTTATGATGTTTATATATCATCAGGGTCACATCATTTTTTAACATGTTAGGAGCATGGAAAGGTCATATTGTAAAATATAGTTTGGGTATAATAGCAAATCACACCTATTCGATGTAATTCTGTGAATTAGATCGTGTGAAATATACAGACTCCTTGCTAGGAAAGACCAGTGATATAATAATAGAATGATAACATGTTTCATCATAACAGATCCGTGTATCATTGTACTGTATGTCATATGCAAATTGACCATGTAATAAATAGATATCACATGTTAAACATAGGTCACAGGTAAAATACCTATTGGAATCCAAACCAAAATCCTAAATGATAACAAAAAGGGAGGAGAAAACATAAGGAAAGGAAACTTGTCAAGAACTTTAGGGAGGGAAGGGGAAGAAATTATCTTACCCAGTAGATAGATGTAGTAAAGGGCAAAGCATAGTTATTTAGGAATCTGGAGGAAAAAAACGGATCTAGGTTAGCCAATCTATTTCTCTATGGAGACCCTTAGGTGCTAGCGTATCCAGAGTATAAATCCAATAGCTTTCGCGTTTTTTTTTAAAATTTTAATGTGATTACCGCCACGTCGTGGTCCGGGGACTTGTTCTATAACCTGGAACCTGAGCTGAGCCACATTATGGTTTGCTTCCTTAAAGTAATGAGGAAGAGGTAGCCATGTTTTGCCGCAACGTATAGTGAAGTTGTGGCTTGCGATCCTATCTCTTATTGCTTGTGTTGTTTCCCTATGTAGAGGAGTCCACAGGGGCACTTCACTAGATGGACCACATAGCTCGTTCCACAGTTATAGAGGCCCCTGACCCGATATGACTTGCCAGTTCATGGGTGGACAACTTCCGTCCCTTTAATGATGTTTGAGCAACATAAACACCCTAGGCAGGGAAAGGTGCCGGTTCTAGAATCACCAGTCAGTGGTCTTGTTAGTGGTTTCTTGTTGGAACCTAAGTCAGCTCTGATGAGTTGATCCTTGAGATTTGGTGGCCTTCACTACACATATGTGGTTGGTTCTGGAAACATAATAGTTTTAGATGGGCCTTACCAAGTAGTGACCAATTTTTTCAGACTAGGTTATGTATTTTTGGCATAATAGGATGGAATGTACGCACAAAGGGTATTCTATCAGACGTTTTTTGTTTTACTGACGCATTGTCCAATATAGTCGTGTGTTTCTCTAGTTCTTTTTTAAGCAAGTCAGGGGGGTAATCTCTAGCTTTAAATTTTTCAGACATCTCCATTAATCTAGTGGATTTGGTGGTTTTATTGGATACTATTCAGGTCACTCGTTTGAATTGTGACCTTGGGAGGCTATTCTTCGTCGGTTTAGGGTCACAACTGTTGTATAATAGAAGGCCAATTTTGTCATTCGGTTTAGTGTATAGGTCCGTGGTTAGAGAGCCATGCGTGTCCCTTAATACCATTGTGTCTAAAAAGGAGATACTATTTGTATGTGAATTAAGTGTAAAGCTTAATTCAGATCTTACTGAATTCATATAGTCCAGAAATGTCAGTAAAGTTTCTTCGGTGCCTTTCCATATACAAAAGACATCGTTGATGTACCTGTACCAAACCTTAGCATGTTCTTTGAAGATGTTAGTTGGATAAATTTATGTCTCCTCAAAATTGGCCATGTAAATATTTGCATACGCAGGGGCTACGTTTGAGCCCATCGCTGTACCACATGACTGTACATAGAAATTGTCCTCGAACATAAAGTAGTTTTCCCTTAAAACCAGGTTTAAGAGGTCAAGGCTGAGGTCCTTGACGTTGGTATCTATACCAGCTAGGGTTAGTATTTGATCGACTGCTTCTATACCTTTGTCATGAGTGATTGAGGTGTAGAGACTGTTTACATCAAACGTACAAAGTAGACAGTCAGGAGTTACTGTATTGATGTTTCTCAGTTTTGTAAGGAAATCTCCTGGGTCTAGGATAAATGATTTTGTCAATCTCGTGTGAGGTGTCAAAATTTTCTCAAGAAAAATAGACAAAGGACTAAGGATAGAATCAGTACCTGCTACGATGGGGCGTCTTGGTGGATTTTGGAGATCTTTATGAATTTTGGGTAGGATATATGGACAGGTGTTACAGGATTTTCATTGATAAGAATTTTTTTTGTTTTTGAGTCAATTGTGTTGTTATCATAATATTTATTCACTAACCTATGTATTTTGGTACGTATACCAAAGATTGGGTCATTTTCTGACTTTTTTGTAAGTTGTTTCATCGCTGAGTTGTCTATAGATCTCTTTGACATATTGGGCCTTATCCATGACAACAATGGATGTCTGCTGGTTTAATTGTGATGTTTTTATTTTCTTTAAGTGAGGTAATGGCTTGTCTTTCAAGGGGAGTCAAGTTGGTGCGTACAGGGAGGAGGCCCATTTGTTGTTCATGAATGAGGTCCTTAACGTCTTTTTTAAGGAAGTTGATATATGTTTCCACAGCATGGTCTGTTTTGGGAGGATTAAAGTTACTTGGGTTTCTCAAACCTTATGACATTGATGGTCATCTTATGTGGTGGGGTATGGTCATGTACTGTGCCTAGTGCGTTTGGCCCAGTCGGTATTTGTTGTCTGAAATGTGATTTAAGCCTAAGAGAGCGATAGAATCGTTCAAGGTCGTTTTCTAGTTGAAAGGAGTCCCATCTTGGAGTGGGACAAAATGACAAACCCTTATTAAGCACAGATAGTTCAACAGGGGAAAGAGAGTAGAAATATTGATGACTAGGTTTGGATTCCTACCTGTGACCGTAGAACCATTTGGCGGTCTGGATCCCGTCCGCTTGGACCTCCTAGTGGCCTCCATCTTGGCTTAAAAAAAGGGGAGCTGGTCGGGGCAGTGATGAGCCCCGGTGTCGCTTCCAGAACCGGCTGATAAACCTCCCGTTGGTGTCGATCCGCTGGTGGTTGTCCTCCTGTTGGTTTCTTTGGTTTTGGCCATGGTCGTCATGGTTGAGTTTCGTCCCATCTGTAGACCTTATTATTGAGGTAATCCTCCGTGTCCCTCTGAAACTTTTTTCTTTTTCTCTCCTGTAGAGTTTTGGTGTGGGTTGCTATGGCTGATTCAACCTTGCTTTTCAGGTTTGCAAATTCTGTGCTGCTAAGAGTTGAAGCCAATCGGGTCTCAATGGCAGTGACCTTGAGTTCAGATTCTTTAATAGCTTCTTGTAAGTGTTCAATTGTACGAAGTATCAGATCAAGTGAGCATTTATTGAGGATTTTCTGAAAGGTGGCACAATACTTTTCGTCATCTGAAAAAAGGGTAGGTCGTAGGTTGCACCGTAGTCCCCTCGGGATCTTGCTTTGAAGGTGATACTCTCCCAGGGTAGCACAATGCAAATCAAACAAGATCAATTTCTTCCTTTCTTTCTCCCAATCCTTGGTTTTGATATCCTTTGTGGGAACTCTGAGGAAGTTGGTATCAGTCCTGATGCGGGTTAGTATTGAAGTGCTAGCAGACTCGTTGTAGCCAAAGGTTTCCGACATTGGTTCTGGTGGTGCTGTAGTCAAAGTAGATAATGCTTCAATATGTTTAATGACCAGCACTCACTTTTGTGATGTAGGTTTGCGGTGCAAATAAAAGGGTCGAATGACCCACACAGCAAGTTAAGAGTTCAATTAATGCACTCGCACAGTTCTGTAGTTGCTTATGGTAAATTTATTTCAAAACATGAAAAGAAGGTGGCGACTTAGCAGGATGTTAACGTTTCGGCCTGTCACAGGCCTTTATCACAACGTCACTGAGGAATAAAACAAAAGGACTTTTTAAAATCTTATAGGGTGAAGTATATACAAGTGTAAAGAAAGACAAATATATACAAAATTTTACAAATATACATGGAGAACCAATTCAAACCCTGTTGTTAGCTAGAAATGTTATGGACTGATATATAAGGTATATAAGCAACTACAGAAATGTGCGAGTGCATTAATTGAACTCTTAACTTCATATGTTTGGAGCAGACTATGACGTCATCCAGTTACAATAAGACAGTTTCAAAGTTCTTGTGCCCCAGGCACCACTCCATCAGCATTTGAAATGTTCCCGGTGCGTTACAGAGTCCGAATTGCAAACAATTGAACTCACAGAGGCCCATTGGTGTGGTAAACGCCGTCTTCTGTCGGTCCGCCTCTGCCACAGGAACCTGCCAATACGCACTGGTAAGATCTAAGGTGAAAAAGTAGTTAGCAGTTTCCCTAATGCAGCTAGTGATTCTTCAGTTCTAGGTAGTGGGTATGCATTCTTATGTGTAATGCAGTTGACCTGTCTGTAATCCACACACATCCTCATTGTACCATCTTTCTTTCTAATCAGGACTAGAGGAGCTGTCCAGGGGCTACAACTATCCCTTATCACCCCAGCCTCCTTCATTTCCTTTAACATGTCTTTGGCACATTGATAGTGAGCTGGCGGTACAGGCCTATATCTCTTTTATGGACGGATGATCTACTGTGGTTATGCGATGATCCAGTCATGAGAAGAAAAGCAGCACTCGTGCGTCCTGATACAAACCGGCTTTATTGATTCATCGTGCAAAGAAGCGGAAGTGTCCGCAAAACGGTCACCGTCGTCTCCAACTTCTCTCTCCCTCCCCGAGAGCACCTTCCTGTAACAAGTTTTGCACGATGAATCAATAAAGCCGGTTTATATCAAGACGCACAAGTGCCGCTTTTCTTCTCATGACTGGATACTCAATTGATTGCTGCGCAGCTGAGCAACGTGCTCCAACCCTCATCTTCCGAGTAGCAAGAGGATCAACAGGTCAGTGCCCGGTTTTCTTACTCTTCCACGGACATTGTGCTTATGCGATGTTCAACCCCTTTTACCTGCCCAAAGTCTAACGGATGTTTACTAAAGACTTGTACATACTCTCTCACTACCCGGTATACTCCATGTTTTTGATGGGAGGGTGTAGAATTGGTACCTACATGCAACTTCTGGCACCAATCCTCCAGCTTTTCCTCAGAGCCATTGCCCTCCGCCTGTTCAGATGGGTTCAAGGGTTCTACTGCCTGAATGGAGTTGTTATTGACAGTATACAATTTAGCAATGGTAGCATACTTTGGCAGTGTGACTTCCTCTTCACTACAATTTAAGATGCCTATTGGTACCCTTCCTCGGTGTACATCAACTACCCCTCTGGCTGTCAGGACAGTGGGCCTACTGTCTGAGTACACGGGCTCCACCAGGGCTTGGTAATCTCGCCCTCTAAGGACTATTGCTGCCCTACACCAGACCACATTTCACTTTTCGGGGATATTGCAATGGGTGCCAGGATCACTTACTCTTACACTGCCGATTTCTCCTCCGGACAACTCTACCTGCTGTCTCAGCATCAGTGCTTTTATGTCTCTCCGCAGGACTCGCTGCTGTCCACTATTGGCAGTTTCGGCAACATCCTGTAACAAGACAATAATCTTTGCAAGACAATTTCCTATTACATTAGTACCCAAAGTGATCATTGGATTATGCTCATGCCAGTCAACATCAACAATAATCAACCCTTGGTTCTTCAATTCCACCCGCCCCACTTTTATGGTGACTTCTTTAAACCCAATCTGTGGCACAGGTTTACCGTTACTTGCTACGATAGTATAATTATCAATTGGGCCATGTGAAATGTCAGAGTCTGCCCAGTACCTGTTAAAAAGGATATACGGGGGGGCGTGTCCAGCTGCTTATGGCGCCGGTCGCAGTTTAGGAGAGCCCCGACGGCCTGTCCACAAAAACGGCATTTCAACGGCTCTTCCCAGCTCTAAAATCGATCACCGGCTTCTGTATACCACAGAGAACGATCCTAAACGATGCCTAAACCGTCTCAAGCAAAGCGCTGGACCGAGCACAGGCTGACCGAGTACTTCGGGTCTGAGCGGCAGTGTGACTCCCCGGACAAAATGGCGCCGGCTCGAGCCCACAGGAAAGGTCCTCACACGATCTGCGCTCCCAAAGGTCCTCAGAGAGGTCCTCAGACAGAAGGGACCCGACCACGAGCAGCGACGTCCCGGTTACCCAGGCAGTCCTGCAAGACAGTCTGGCAACATTTAGAACATCCCTCATGGCAGACATGGCTGCATTGATCGGCACTATGAGGGAAGACCTGGGGGCCCTTACAGCTAAGACCTCGCACCTGGAAAGCAAGATAGGAGAGGTTGCTAAGGCCCATAACGCCCTGGCAGATAATTACACAGATCTGGACCGCGAGATGGGATCGTTATCGGGGGCCCTGAACCACATTGAGGACTGGCTCCGGCGCAATAATTTCAAGATACGTGGGATGACGGAGGAGAACAATGTGCCAGACGCGCGGGTACTGGCTGCCGCTTTCCTGACAGCGGTTTTCCCTGACTTGCCTACATCGGAGCTGGCCATGGAAAAGGCTTTCCGCATCCACATACCTCAGAACCTACCTCCGTCGGTTCCCAGAGATGTACTGGTGCAAATGAGGTGCTCTGGGATCACGGACATGTTGTTCAGACGGTTGAGACGGGGCCCGCCGCTGCCTAGCCCATGCGAGGTGCCGGAATTTCGCATCCAGCTGTAAGATACTGAGGGACAGGGAGATCCCACATGCCTGGGGGTCCCCTGTGTCTCTTAACTTCAGGTTTGATGGCAGGCGACACTCCTTTGCGTCGCCGACCCTGCTGAGGAAGACACTCCGAGCATGGCGACTGACCTCTGCCCTTACACTGCAGTGTCCAGAACCCGGCAAGAGAGATCCCTGCGGGGGACGATGGAGAGGAGGAGGTTGCTCCCGAATAGATCTGCACAACTCTGGATGTCTGGGAATTCTGTGTTCTTTTTATTTTCTTTGTGGATCGCCAGCGGAGAACTCTGATGGGTTTTACCCCACAAGGTACTGTACATCTTAAGGGTTCCTGGTGGTTCCCTGTCTCCCCCTGGGGTGATAATCTGTGGAGAGGGATGGGATGCTATGGGGAACCCCCCCCAAGAACTTGACTCCGATTTTGGGAGTCTCTGTGCAAGTTTACGATTAGTGTACGTTTTTTGTGTATACCTCTCTTCTTCTCTTCGTTTTACTACAGACCCTGCCCCCCTCCCCCTCTGTGGGTGTTTTCCTGTCTTTTGGGAACATCCCCCCGTTCTGTCTTCCCCTTCTGATTCTCCCAGACTTCTCCCACGACTCAACCCTTTTCTCCCCCCCTCCATCTTTACCTTATCTCCTTCTCTCTCTCCTTTTATTTCTCCTCTTTTCTCTGGTCTCCCCTGGGCCCCGCGATGCCGCTAAAAGTGCTGTCACTGAACGTGAACGGCCTCAATTCCCCCGCCAAAAGGTCTTACCTTTGGAGGGAGGCCAGGTCCTCTAGGACTGACATCCTGTGCTTCCAAGAGACCCACCTACTCGAGGCTGACAATGTGCGGCTTCGACATCCAGATTACCCACATAGTTTTTTTGCAAATGCTCCTCAAAAGAAGGCGGGGGTCTGCATTTTTGTCAGCCATAAGTTACAGTTCTCTCTCATTTCCTCCTTCACTGACGGTGCGGGGAGATTTGTAGGTGTGAGGTGCGACATCGGGGGAACCCGTTACATGATAGTTACGACTTACAGCCCAATTGTGGGACAAGTGAAATTTCTGAGACATCTATTCGGCCGCATTCGAGGGGAGGCAGAGGGAAGGCTCATCATCTGCGGCGACTTCAACGCGGTGATGGAGCCCCGCATTGACTCCTCATCCCCTCTATCCAGGGGTAGGAGTTCATTTGGAGACCTCTGCAGGGAGTTCCACCTCCACGACGTCTGGAGATACCAGCACGCGGAGGAGAGGGACTATTCCTTCTTCTCCCCGGTGCACAAATCCTATTCCAGGATAGACTTGTTTCTGCTCAATGACGTAGCCCTGGATAGGTGCAGGTCATCGAGGCTTGGTGTGATCACTTGGTCGGACCATGCCCCGATCGAACTGGAAATGGATCTAGACGTCGGGGGTGGAGCTTCAAGGTCTTGGAGGCTTCATGCGGGTCTCCTGACCGACTTGAAGGTAGCCGATTGAAGGACTACTTTGACCTGAACGATGTAGACCAAGCTCCGGACGATGTGCTTTGGTACGCGCACAAGGCGGTGATGCGTGGTCTGTGCATACAAAAAGCATCGATTGCGAAGTGTCGCAGAGAGCGTCTTCTTAAAGACTGGACAGCGGAATTGTCTCGTTTGGAGGCACTTAATAAAACATCGCCGTCTTGTGCGCTTGTGTCACAGATAGGACGGCTTCGTAACGATCTCCGCGCACTGTTTCTTAAACAACATGAGACTGGTCTTAGAAAGCTCCGTACCAGATACTATGAGGCCGGAGACCGTGCTGGCAAATTGCTGGCCCGCAGACTAAAAAAGAAAACGGCTAAGGGGATGGTGACGGCTATACGAGATGCTGGGGGGAACCTGGTTAGGAACCCCTCAGAAATAGTGGAGGTCTTTGCCTCGTATTATGAACGACTATAAAACCTCCGGCTTGACCCGCAGACTCCGCAACCCACTACAGAGGCCATACGCACCTTTCTAAAGACCCTCGACATCCCCACTCTCTCAGCTGACTCAATGCCCCCTTTACTGAGCTTGAAATTCATGGGGTTCTGAGGGGCTTGAAGAGCAATAAAGCACCGGGCCCCGATGGACTGATCAATGAGTACTATGGACTCTATGGGCAGATCCTTACGCCTTATCTTCTCCGTCTTTTCAACACATGGCAAGCGTGGGGCTGCATCCCCTAAAGTGCGCTGGAGGCCACGATATCGACAATCCCCAAAGCGGGAAAGGCTCAGGATCGCCCGGAGAATTTTCGACCCATATCACTCTTAAACACAGACTTGAAGCTGTACGCTAAACTTTTGGTCCACACGCTTGAGCAGTGTGATCCCTCTCCTGGTGCATCACGACCAGGTTGGGTTTGTGCAAAGTAGGCAAGCGAATGACGGGACAAGGAGAATGCTGGACTTGATAGAGGTAGCAGAGAGGAAGGGCGCCCCCAGTGTATTCTTGTCGTTAGACGCCGAGAAGGCGTTCCATAGGGTACACTGGGGATACCTCAGGGAGGTCCTCTCAGCTTTCGGTATTACGGGCACTATCTCGACAGCGATTCTTGGGCTCTATTCAAACCCGTGTGCAAGAGTCTTGTCCTATGGATATAAGTCCAGGCTCTTCCGTATCACCAATGGCACCCGCCAAGGATGTCCCCTATCGCCTCTGGTCTTCGCTCTGGTCATGGAGCCACTGGTGATATCATTGAGGGCGGACCCGACGATTACTGGAATTGTGGTGGGCCGACATAAGCATGTAGTCGGTTTGTATGCCGATGATGTCATTGTGGTTACGGAAGAGCCCCTTTCCTCTCTCCTGGGATTGTACAGAAGCTTGACTGTTTCGCACAGACATCATACTATAAGCTCAATGCAACTAAGTCTGTGCTACTCCCTATTGGACTATCAGACGAGGACATGACTGCCCTCACCGCCTCGTTTCTTTTGAATGCTCATCAACGGGTATACCATACCTGGGGATTATTCTGTGTCCCTCCAAACACGCGTCGGCGAAAAACATGGACCGCCTCATAACTGACCTTGGGAGAGGCCTTTCGGACCTTCCACTGGACTCTATGTCGTGGATAGCCAGGATCCAGGCGGTGAGGATGTTGTGGCTTCCTAAAATCTTATATCTCTTCAGATGCGTCCCGATTCACTTCTCCAAGAAGCAACTACTGCGCCTTCAGCGCATGATCTTTAGATGTGTTTGGGGGTCTGCACCGGCTAGAGTTAGGGGTTCCCTACTGTATCGCCACCTGACAAGACGAGGGATGGGGGTGCCGGATGTGGAGAAATACCGGAGGGCGGTGGTTTTGGAGGCGGCGGGGAAGTGGTGGCACAATGAGGACTCCCAAGGATGTAAATTGATAGAGGAGGGCTCGCTGGGGAAGGGCTACTTGCGATCTCTCCTTGCGGCGAACTCAGTGAGTCGCTCTGCCAGACACTGATTTTCTCAATTCAATTTCTGAACTACTAGCGGTCCACCGCTCACTACAGGGAGAGTGGACCAAAATCCCTCCTGGAGATTACCCGTTGGAGGCGTTCTGCTGGTTGATCCCTACATTTTCGGTGTCGCCTTGGAGACACGCGGGCCCTAGAACCCTCGCGGATCTTTACGGGGTACGGGTGCTCACTCTGGAGGAATGGCTGTGCAAGTACCCGGACCTTAAAACTACCTTTCTACACTTCCATCAGATTGTGCACTTCATGCGCTCCCCCGTCTTCTCTCACGACCTGGGCCCTCCGGGGGCTCCCTCGACGTTGCGACACTCCCTGACGCCAATATCCAGACCACCGAAATGGTTGTCGGCCTTGTATTCAGACCTGATTGACAAAGACGCCCCTCCGAGACTATCCTACGCAATTATATGGGAACAAGACCTCTCATTCAGGGCGACAGAGGAGGATTGGGAGGATGCTATACACTGTGTGAGGGAAGCATCCAGATGCATCAACCACGTTGAATTGCTAAAAAAATTCCACCTACGATGGTACACCAGCCTGACGAGATTGGCGAGCTTCGGCAAAGGGTGCTGGAAGCAATGTGGAATGCAGGGAGATTTATCCCACATGTGGTGGAGTTGTCCTAGGGTGGCACAGTTCTGGCTGCTAGTGTCGGGGCTTTTGGAATCGGTCACGGAGACAAGGATCCCATTGGAGCTGCAGGTTGCGGTTCTTCATGTGGGGGTCATGATATATCCTCCGGTGATACGTCGGATATTGACGTATGTTCTGACAGCGGCCAGGATGTGTATCGCCTCCAAATGGAAGCAACCCTCTCCCCCGACTATAAGCGACCTCACTGACAAGATAAACTCAATCTTTTGTCATGAATATTACCTAGCGCTGGATCACGGTGCACGGCGTTACGTGTCCGAGGCTTGGGATTTATGGGGAGCACACCCGTTGGCCCAACGACCCCCGCTGTAGGAATTCGACATTCTATTCCCCGATCCCTGTCTCGTGACGTGGGTGGTGCGGGCCCAGGGGCGGACCAGCCTACTTTCCCGCCGGCCCGGATGCGGCTGGTTTGCTTTGGCCTGCCGCTCACCGGGTATTGGTGGCTTTATCTGTTCCCTCCCCTCCTTCATATCCTCCTGTACCCCCTCCTCTAGCTCCCTTCTCCCTCCTTATCCTCCCGCTACCCACCTTTTTTCTTTTTGTTTATTCTCTCGTTGCAATTCTATTTTTTCACCCCCTTCTTGTTCCCCTCACCTACACGACCTTCCCAGTTTGACTGTGAAAGTTTACTACGTTGCCCCCGTTTGACTGGGAATACCTCTCCTGTGATTCCTTTCCAGTATATAACTTAGACGATCGGCTTTGAGTCGTCTTGCAGAAGTCAGCTTTAAGACTCGCATTAAGAGCCTTTATCAAAAAAGAGTTAAGCAAAGATGCGACTCGAGACATGATTGCCTCTGCGGAGACCGAAACTGCCTCTTCCATACCGAACCCTCTGGACTCTCTAGGGCCACGTCACACACACAGATAATTGTGCAGATATTGTTCGCAGATCTCTGGTTGCAGTGAAATCAAGGACTCATTGTTCCATTTGTACACAGCCACAAAATGGGACAATCTGTCCATGATTTCACTGCAACCATAGATCTGCCAACAATATCTGCACAATTATCTGTGTGTGTGACGTGGCCCTACCACACGGAGTTGCACGCATCAATAATGCTCTACTAAAATGAGACACCCTGGCTGACTTCGTTGAAATAACACATGGGATATTATTCTTTCCCCTTCCCTTCCCCTCCTTTTCCCCCCTCCCCTATTTCTGATTCTGTTGAAATACTGCATTTCCTGTATTGTTGTCATTTGTTTATATGTGAAAAATGGATAATAAACATCATTTATGAGAAAAAAAAAAAAAAAAGGATATACGGTATGGATGTCACCTGTGAACCAGTGTCCAACAAAGCATTCATGGGGATTCCATCTAGCATGACAGACAGGACTGGGCGTCCTCCCACATACCTTTCACGCCAGTTTGGTGGGCCTGGTGGTATTATTCCTGAGGGGCGGCCTGATGCCCCAGGGTTTTCTCGTTTAAAGTACACTCCCTGGCAAAATGACCTGAGATGTTGCAGCGCCGCAGATGGGCTGTCCATCAGTGTCATAGCGATTGCTGGGTCGTCCTCTGGGCGTTGCGTATCTTCTGTCACATCCATGGGACGTCATCTATGCTGAAAGCTAACTCGATCTTCTCCACTGGCCTGGATCCTTGCAGCTTTTGCATAGCCTTAGCCATCTCTGTTACACTCTTAGGGCTTCCATTTTTAAATGTAGAGCCTCATTGGTGATAGAACCCATAGTCGGTGCACTAGCCCCTGCCATGACCTGTGGGTCCTGTGCCCCTTACTGATGATAGGTGATTTTTTTCCTGCAATATACGGATAGCTCTGTCCTTAAACTGCACAAAGTCCAGATCAGGGTTCTGTATAGCCATCTTGCGCAGTTGCACTCTATGAGCAGGGGATATAAGTCCATCAATAAACTGGTCAATCAACAATTTATTGTCTTCCTGCACCAGAGTAGGGTTTGTCTGTTTCAATGCCCTTCTGTAAATTTAATGCTAAGTTCTGTGCGCTCTCTTGTGGCTTCTGTCTACACCCAAAGAACCTTATTTTCACCTTGGCAGCAACACTGGTATCAAAAGTAACTTTCAGTCTGGCAATTACATGCTCAACAGTGTCTTTGCCGGTATCCAGCCAGGACTTTACCTCCCGCTGGGCTGCACCAATCAATTGTCTCATTAATATGCTGACTCGCTGATCTCTGTCAGGGGATACACTCTATAGTAACTGTCCAGTCTCTCCCTGAAGTCTGTCAGGATGTTTGGCTTCCCTGAGTATTGTGGCAACCATGCCGCTCCAACTGTGTACGGCATTAGGAACGGCATTACCGCTGACAGGGCTGGTGCCGTGGCGGCGGGTGCTCTGTCTACTGCTGGGCTGCATTTGGTAACGCAGGTTGGGCTGTGACCACCCCCGCACAGGCTCCTCTCTTCCCGGCTCTGACATTTTCCTCCCCTTTAGTGAATCTTAGCCCCCTCGGTCTTTCACTTCTATGGGGATGTACAACTTTAGTTCTGCCGTTGGGACAGGGTTTCCCCTCCCCACCAGATGTTGTCAGAAGCACAGGTTAGGCCTTGCTTCTTGCTCTATGGAGGTTACCGCCCATGATGACATACCCTCTCTGCTTCTTGCGCGTCTCGCGCTTCAGTAATGGTGACAGTCAAAAACACACAGTTCAATCAAGTTTGTGGCACACAGTACCCGTATACGTCTGGGCACGAGATCCTGTTTGTGACGCCAGAAGGCTGACCCACCCCAGGGCCGTAGGGTACTCGGGACCAGGCTATCGTACAGTTCCGGGGAGTCACAGGGATCGAGACTTGGCTCTGTGACCCTGGATTCAGCTTTAAAAGGGGACATCTGGCATGGCAAGCAAAGGGGTTGATGAAAAGAATAGTTATTTGTGATGCCATCCGTGGTATGTGGCTATGAGTGGCCACTGCTGCTGCCGAACCTCCGGGGATGATGGATGGGCAGCTGGGAAGGGAACAGCTCCCCACGGGCGGAGTAGATTGCCCGGGGCAGTGGATAAAGTAAGGGTGTAGGGTGCAGGGTGCAGGATGGCAAAGCAACAAACAGACTCATGGTTTGTTGGTTCTGCAGTCCTTTTACTGGTGTAACGGTAGTACTGACAGGCGATGTTGAGCAGCACTTGACCATGGGGTGCCACAGTCACATTCTTAATGGGCGGAGCTCAGTTTAAGTGTATTTCTGCAGCACCCCTCTTAATCTTTTTTTTGTTGTTTAAAATTGTTTTTTTGCAACAGCTATTTCAGTGTGATATATGTAATAACTGATGTACACAGTAATATTTTGCAGGTTTATTGTACTAACCAAAAATGTGAAATATGCATTATTTCAAAATTTGACAGGTGCCAAAGTATGGGCACCCTTCTGATTTTCATGATTTGAATACTCCTAACTACTTTTTACTGACTTACTGAAGCACTAAATTGGTTTGGTAACCTCATTGAGCTTTATTCTTCATAGCCCGGTATATCCAATCATGAGAAAAGCTATTTCAGGTGTCCACTTGCAAGTTGTTCTCCTAGTTGCATCTTCTCTGAGGAGTGGTATCATGGGCTCCTCAAAACAGCTCTCAAATGATCTGAAAAAAAAGATTGTTCAACATAGTTGTTCAGGGGAAGGATACAAAAAGTTGTCTCAGAGATTTAACCTGTCAGTTTCCACTGTGAGGAACATGGTAAGGAAATGGAAGACCACAGGGACAGTTCTTGTAAAGGCCAGAAGTGGCAGGCCAACAAAAATATCAGAAAGGCAAAGAAGAAGAATGGTGAGAACAGTCAAGAACAATCCACAGACCACCTCCAAAGACCTGCAGCATCATCTTGCTGCAGAAGGTATCACTGTGCATGGTCAACAATACAGCGCACACTGCACAAGGAGAATCTGTATGGGAGAGTGATGTGAAAGAAGCCGTTTCTGCATGCACGCCACAAACAGAGTTGCCTTAGGTATGCAAAAGCACATTTGGACAAGCCAGTTTTATTTTGGAAGAAGGTCCTGTGGTCTGATGAAACAAAGATTGAGCTGTTGGTCATACAACTAGGCGTTATGCATGGCACCACAAAAGCACAGCATTCCAAGAAAAACACTTGCTACCCACTGTCAAATTTGGGGCAGGGTCCATCATGCTTTGGGGCTGTGTGGCCAATGACGGCACCGGGAATCTTGTTAAAGTTGAGGGTCGCATGGATTCCACTCAGTATCAGCAGATTCTTGAGAATAATGTTCAAGAATCAGTGTCAAAGTTGAAGTTACGCCGGGGATGGATCTTTCAGCAAGACAATGATCCAAAACACCGCTCCAAATCTACTCAGGCATTCATGCAGAGGAACAATTACAATGTTCTGGAATGGCCATCCCAGTCCCCAGACCTGAATATCATTGAACATCTGTGGGATGTTTTGAAGCGGGCTGTCCATGCTTGGCGACCATCAAACTTAACTGAACTGGAATTGTTTTGTAAAGAGGAATGGTCAAAAATACCTTCAGCCAGGATCCAGGAACTCATTAACAGCTACAGGAAGCGACTAGAGGCTGTTATTTTTTCAAAAGGTGGATCTACTAAATATTAATGTCACTTTTCTGGTGAGGTGCCCATACTTTTGCACCTGTCAATTTTTGAAATAATGCATATTTCACATTTTCGGTTAGTACAATAAACCTCATTTCAATCCTGAAATATTACTGTGTCCATCAGTTATTGCATATATCACACTGAAATAGCTGTTGCAAAAAAACAATTTTAAACAAAAAAAAAAGAGTAAGATTAAGAGGGGTGCCCAAACTTTTTCATATGACTGTATACTTGACACATCTGTTGTGCTATTGTCTTGTGATGGTATCCTCCCTCTTTTACCTGTTGTCTATTATTTCCCCATACTGTATCTTGATTTTCTTCCTTTCTATTTCTGTCATCACTGCATATAATTTGAACATTTAAAAAATATTTTAACAAAAAATGGTCACTTAGGTTATCTATGGAATTGCTATTTCTTCCTTTGGCGTGTCAAGCAAGACAATGGCAAAAATATAATACAAACAACACTACGGTATATGTTATGTATTTTTATTGTACAGGTGTTATGTGATTTTATACATGAATATACAATATAAAATTAATACTGCCATAATTCAATTGTACTTTTGGTAGTTTTAGTGTTATAGGAGTAAAAGTTAATCTGATTACGTCTAGTGAAAATGTTTGTTTATAAACAAGTAGTCACAATGTTAAGGATATTGGCCATTGCACTTGATATTAAGGAGTTATTTCTGCTGATGTTACACAGGGGCAGATTGATACGCATTACCTTTTGATAGCAAGACTAGCTTCAAATGGTGCAAAAAAGGAGTCTTCTTTTCAGCATATTCCCTACTTATATTAAAAATGGTTGTCCGCTACTTGGACAACCCCTTCTCTCTCCCCATGTTTGGCCACATTAAAATAAAAAAAGCTTATACTCACCTCCCATACTGGTGCCATCTCAGCAATGCCAGTGCTTGCATTCCTAGGGCTCACACGAGTTTGCGACTCTACGTGAACCATGCTTCCAATCACTGGCGGCCTCTCCCCGCCTTCGGACTTATGAGTAATCAACAGGATATGAGACCACTCACTTCCTGGTGAATACTCATAAATCCAAAGGCAGAGAACAAGAAGCTGGCAGTGATTGAACACAGGGCACATATAATGTCAGAACCTCATATATGTTTATATGTTTTTTTATGTTAATGGAGCTAAAATTGGGAAACAGAAGGGGTTGTCCTAGTAATGGACAACTCCTTTAGGTATATCTTTTTTATACAAATTTGTGCCTTCAAAATTAACATGATCAAATCGGACTGATTATTGTCAGTTTTTTTTTAATTATAACTGACTTTCTTTTCATGCAGAGTAAAAGTTTGCAGTTAGACATAATTCCAGGCAGTGCACCGGGATGTGAAGTAAAGCTTCGAGATGCTGCACATGAGCTTAATGAAGAAAAAAGAAAGTCTGCTCGTAGAAAAGAGTAATGTATTTTTAAATTTTATGTTTTATTGTTGTTCCATTTTTTTAAATTAAAAATGAAACTGCTATCAGATTAATTCTGCCTAAATCATACGCAGCATGAATCAGACACTGGCTATTGCAGCCAAGTATGCTTTATCCTAAAATGCTGTGGAGATTGGCTTTACAAAAAATGTATCTCAATCAGGGGTTATATGTGTCGGATGACTAATATTAATAATAACAGAATTTTATCAGAATTTTATGCTATATCCAGTGACACAGAGCCTTAAGATTTAAGAAAAAATGTTTTCCTTCTTTTTCATTTGGATGACTAGCACTAGGCAGATACCTGGCTGTATTTTCACCATCCGTCTCCAATTTTCTGAGTGATTTCTTCCTGTGTGTTTTCATAGGGAGAGACATGTCCATAAGGGTACCTTTACAAGCCACAATTTTTGGCGGCGAAAGGAAGCAATCTAACGTGCGTGTGCACATTTTTCATGGTCGCCTCCGAAGCTTCGCGCGCAATTTTGTCCTCAACCCAAGACGATTTTTCGCCCCGGAAATCGCAACACCAACAGCGGGAAATATCCGGTACACTCCCGTCGCCGCTGCACACGCCGCAATCCCCAAAGAATGTGGGCGTGCACGTTCAGCGCGGTGAGAACATAGGCATGCCAAATAGTTTTACACCGCGCCCCAAACACGCTCATTGGACAACGCCATAGGGTCATGATTGGCCAGCCTGCGCTGGAAGGCTGGCTAATGCCTGATGCCATTGCCATTATGTGGTGGTGAGTGGACAGCTCTTCAAATATGGGCCCTGTGAAGTGACAGCCAATGGAAACACAGTAGCCACCACCAATCATTGCTGACGGAGCGCGGACTCCAGCACCTGTAGCACGCCTACGGGAAATCAATAGGCGACGCAGATTCCATCACTATCGCCCGTTCACACGCCAAAAGCCGTGAATCTAAGCCACCATGATTGCCTCTGATTTTGGAGCAGTGCTCTGTAATCGGAACCAGGCGACATGTTTTTTATCGCCGCCAAATTCCCAAATAATACACCGCAACTGGGAGGCAAGTTGACGACGATGGTGCCGGGGCGACATATCGCCGGTCAGATTCCTCGCACACTGGTTGAATATGTATGTATATGTATATGGTTTATATGTATTCTTTAGTGATTTACAGTTAAACATACATATACAATTGAGCATGCAGCCAGTGTCTGTTTCATGCTTCACCTGGCTTAAGCAACATGAATTTCTTAACCGATTCTTTTTAAGTTACAACACTCTGTAAGCACAAACTAAGTCTTTAAACCAGGTACAGGCGCACAGTACATCATTGCATGCCCGAACATTTATGTGCTTCTTACGATATGTTTGTTTTCCCTCTTTGTCTACTCTCCCCTTTTCTTTGATTGACAGCTCTGTCTTCATAGAGCCAAACTTGGGTGCTGATAGATATAAAACAAGCCAATGTGAAGGTGCACTTAAATGCGGTCATGCATGATGCACTGATTGCCTGTGCTTGATTTGAACAGTCATTTTGTGTTAAAAGTTAAAAAAAATTATATATTTTGTGCTATTTTACTAATAGATCATTAAAGGGAACCAACCACCCAGATGACGACTATAAGCTGTTAATACATGTCCCTGCACCCTACCTACACCATTCCACCTATGTTTTTCTTAAGAATATTGATAAATGTAAACCGAAATATACACTTTATAAAATTACATGCCTGTGTACTTCTGGGTGTCTCCTTCTGGGTCAGTTACTAGAGGGCTGTGTCTCCAGCAGCATGACTGGCTTCTCTAGCCCTCCCTCTTACTTTGCAGGACGTCACATGAAGGGCGTGATGTTATCTATCAGTGGGCGGGCATGCAAGGCAGCTCCCGTCCCTTCATGTGACGTCCTGCAAAGTAAGAGGGAGGGCTAGAGAAGCCAGTCATGCTGCTGGAGACACAGCCCTCTAGTAACTGACCCAGAAGGAGACGCCCAGAAGTACACAGGCATGTAATTTTATAAAGTGTATATTTCGCTTTACATTTATCAATATTCTTAAGAAAAACATAGGTGGAATGGTGTAGGTAGGGTGCAGGGACATGTATTAACAGCTTATAGTCGTCATCTGAGGTGGTTGGTTCCCTTTAAGATCAAGAGCATTTATCAATTATTCTTTACAGAAAGGATTTGAAAATTAGGCCTTTTCCAAGTCCTAAGCAGTTTCCAACCCTCGCAGGGTAACGTACAACAAACAGAACAATAAAGAGCTATTTGTTTTTATTGTTCTGAAAAATTTCTTTTACATGATTCCTACATATGTCCACAACAAAAAAATATTATCCTGAAAGGCTTAACATTTATTCTCAACAATAATTACTTCATATACCTAGGAAAATGTTATCATCAGATCAAAGAGACTGCAATAAGGCCAAAGGTTGCATGCTGTTAAGCTATTTTATTCATGGGTGCATTTGAAAATATATGTAGCTATTATAATACAAAAATGGTATTTTCATTTACAAAAGGGACATAGATGACATTTTTATCATTTGGGATAATTAAAAAAAAATATGAATTTATTAATGGGGGAAATTTATCAGAATATTTTGGGTGTTGAATTCATAAAACACACCCATTCCAATAGCATAGATTTCCTTTATTTACCAATTTTTATCTAAACACATAATTGCCAGTTTGGCACTGTACGCAAATCCCATAATGCACCGCGACACTTTCACGCCACGAACTGCGCCTCCACAAGTGAAATACACGGCTGCCACTCACCACTATTGCGCCGGCAGAGATCTCCCGGCGGTGGCAGCCGCTCATCTCCTGCCACCGGGAGGTCAGCGGCGTCCGACGCTTATCTTCCGGCGAAATAGCAGTGAGCGGCCACCCACCGGGTGATCAGCAGCGCTCGCTGCTAATCTCCCGGCGGTGGCAGCCGCTCATCTCCCGCCGCTGGGAGGTCAGCGGTGCCTGCCGCTAATCTCCTGGTAAAATAGCAGTGAGTGGCGGGCACTTTTATATCTCTCGCCAATACCGCGCAACAAATCAACTGAGCAGCACATTATTGGCAGGAGATTGAAAAATGACCACCAGCCACCATTCATCTGGGGATGAGCGGCGGCCAGCTTTAAATCTCCCACCAATACCACTTAGCTGATTGGGCAGCGCTGGACCATTCAGCTGAGCAGCGCGGTATTGGCGGAAGAATTAAAGCTGGCCACTGCTCATGATGGCTCAGTGTGAGCTCTGTATGGTGGTTCAGTGGTTAGCACTGTATGATGGCTCAGTGGTTAGCACTGTGTGGTGGCTCAGTGGTTAGCACTCTGCGGTGGCTCAGTGGTTAGCACTGTATAGTGGCTCAATGGTGAGCACTGTATAGTGGCTCAGTGATGGGATGCAGGGACACGGGAAGCACAAGGCACAGCGGAGGCAGGGGCACAGGGGGAGGCAGAGTCATAGTCAGAGACAGCGCACACAGGGGCTGAGAGCACACAGAGCAGAGAGAAAGGCACAAGTAAGACAGAGCACATAGGGGTGGAGAGAGCGCACAAGGAGAGACAGTCACAGAGACTGTCCTCTCAATGCAATAGCATCAGGCTTATTTCTAGTTTCTAATAATCTCTTATCCACTAAAAAATGTGTTTGTTTTTTAAAGTTGACATCAACAGTTATTAAATTCACTATAATAGTAGCCATTATAATAAATGGTTGATTAATATCTCTATCAACCAGTTCAAGAGGATAAGAAAAAATTGTAATAATTATGCTAATTTCCATATTCAAGCGAATATTTTGAATTGTAAATTTGTAGCATAAAAATATCTTAGAACATAATTGAAAGGACTTTTGCACAGACTGAGTGGAATAATCATCCCTTATGTCTAAAAATTTGAAATAAATGCAAACAAGAAGCATGAATTTAATTTTACCACCACTTATAATAAGTACCATAAAGACATTTAAAAATATTTTGTGTGACTATTCACCAATCATTTTAGGTGTACTCCTTCCTTTGTAAATTAGTCATAACTTCTCTGCTTACATTCCATAAAGGCACCGATTATCAGAAACATTGTAGCCTCCGGTCAACTCAGACTACTGCAAAAAAGCCCTTTGAACACCTTGAGCATTGGCCCTTGTAAAGGCATATTTAGATGTACTGTAATATGGTCAATTGTCTTGGCTACATTCATTGAAGAATTTTTTTTTCTCCACATCTATGGGAGGATCATTAAAAATTGATTATCACCTTAATTGCTCCTCTAATTATGTCGTCTGTTTTATGAAGAGTGTTTGCTCCAAGCACAAAATAACCATTTCATAAGCGTCTGAACTCCCATAGAGTGAATATTAAAAGGACATTGTCAGGTCATTTTTCAGTATCTACTATATAATCGTCTAATGTTCTCTGTCTGTCACGGAAATCACGCGCTAGCGCTGATTGGTCCGCCCGGCTCAACCAATCACCTCCAGCACGCGATTTCTGTACACAGAAAGAGAACAAAAGATGGTGGCCGCGGATTCTCGCCGCAGCCTTACCACAGCCTCATGTCCCCGCAACCCCCGCCACGAGCCGTCCACTGACACAGGGGACCGGGGGCTGCCGTGGTCGGGGTTCTCAGGGTGCAGGGAGTGCGCATCGTGCAGCTCCTCCTCACTCTCCTCCTTCCTATGGCCGCACAGTCTGTCACAGACTGTGCGGCCATAGGATGACACCGGGTGTCAGCCGCCTCCTGTCAGTGCAGCTGGGTGGCAGCAGCACATGCCAGCCAGGGCCCAGCTGCACTGCCAGGAGGAGGCTGACACCCGGGATCATCCTGCACACTGCGCCTCTGTGCCGGCCTCCTCCACACCTACTCTCTGCAGGACAACACCAGCATGAGGGCCAGCACTGGGACAGCCAGGGGACGGCAGGTGAGAGCCCATATGTGTGTGTGGCTGTGAGTGTGAGTCTATGTGTGTCTGTGTGTGTGTATGTGTGTGGGTGTGAGTCTGTGTGTGGGTGTGTGTGTCTGGCTGTGGGTGTGAGTCTATGTGTGTATGTGTGTGGGTCTGAGTCTGTGTCTAGGTGTAACTCTGTGTGTGGGTGTGAGTCTGTGTGTGAGTCTGCCCCTTCCTCCCCCTGCCTGTGCTGCTTCGTCCTCCATCCTCTGTCCTCCCCCACCCCACCGCTTCCTCCTCCTTCCTTTGTCCTCCTCCCCTCCGACACTCCATCCTCCATCCTCACCCTGCCTGTGCTGCTCTGGCCTCCCCCACCCCGCTGCTTCGTCTCCTCCTCCCCTGCTACTCTGTGCTCCATCCTCCCCCTTTCTGTGCCGATTCATCCTCCCCCACCTCACTGCTTCCTCCTCCCTCCTTTGTCCTCCTCCCCTCCACCACTCCATCCTCCGTCCTCCCCCTGCCTGTGCTGCCCTGTCCTCCCCCACCCTGCCGCTTTGTCCTCTGTCCTTCTCCACCCCGCTGCTCTGTGCTCCGTCCTCTAACTGTCTGTGCCGCTCCATCCTCCCCCACCCCACCACTTCCTCCTCCTCCCTTTGTCCTCCTGCACTCCGCCACTCCATCCTCCATCCTCCCCCTGCCTGTGATGCGCCGTCCTCCCCCACCCCAATGCTTTGTCCTCCGTCCTCCCCACCGCCGCTTTGTGCTCTGTCCACCCCTGCCGCTCCGTCCTCCCCTGACTGTGCAGCTCCATCCTCCCCCACCCCACCGCTTCCTCCTCCTTCTTTTGTTCTCCTCCCCTCTGCCACTCCATCCTCCATCCTCCCCCTGCCTGTGATGCTCCATCCTCCCCAATCCCGCTGCTTCGTCCTCCGTCCTCCTCCCCCCTGCCGCTCTGTGCTCTGTCCTCCCCTGCCGCTCTGTCCTCCCCCTGCCTGTGCCGCTCCATTCTCCCCCACCCCGCCGCTACTGCCTCCATCCTCCATCCTCCATCCCCCCTGCCGCTCCAGACTGTATATGCACGCAGCCTGTATATAAAATTTGGTTTTCCTGCAGACATGCAGCGTGTGTATCTGCTGAGCAAATGATTAAATATTCTTATAATCACATAGAAATATCTCAGACTGCACACACTGCACATATGTCTCATATGCACAATGGCCTGAAGAGCTGCAGCTAAATTTCCCCCCCCTCCCCCCCCTCCCTCCTCTGTCTGCTGGATTGTCACACAACAGATGTGCACCTGACAGTGCAAGCTTCCCTAGGACACTAAATTATTTCCCCCAGCGAGTAACCACTTTCACCCAACACCTTCCACCCCAAGCCTGTAGGGGGGGCCCAACTAGTTGCCTTAAGCCAGTTCCCCCTATAAATACAGGTGCTGGGGGCGGAGTCAGACAGAGTGTGTGCAGACGCCAAGCTGCAAGGAAGCTCAGAGACTAGTGAGCTGAACTGGTACCGGAGCCATGCTAGGCCCAAACCGGTACACACCAGAGCCAGTGTGAGGACCCGCAGAGTATGTATCGAAGGCAAAGGCGAGAAACACTTTACTGGGGGCAGAGGAGCTATCCCAGCTCACCCCATCAACCCGAGTCTGTAGGGGACAGAGGAAATAGACCCAGCAAAGAAACCAGCATCCCAAGGAGGCTTAGCTTCCCGGACACCCGCAGCACCAACAATTGAGAGCCAGGGACCATGGGGAGAGAGACGGCGGTGGCCCATGAGAGAGCCCTCAATGCAGCAACACGGGTGTGCAGAGAGAGAAGTAACGGTCCGGTAGGTTCCATACCTGCCAGACTCAGAACAGGAAAGCAGAATACGGAGGCCTACAACTCTACTCGCTGTGGAGATCCCAAGGTGTTTTCCTTCACTCCGGACGAGTGTACCTGTAACCAGTCATCAGTAAAGATACCAAAAGACTTTAATGTGTGCGTGTCCCTGCTTTCATCTATCCTGCACCATACTGACTACGCTCCCCTACTCCAACCCTGTGCAGCAACGACTGTGCTGCTGTACTCCACCATCCATTCCTACTTCCAATGCCCAGGGGACTCTGCTCCTCTTGTAGGGGGCCAATCAATCTTGCTGCGCCCATCATCCCAGAGGCCCAAGCAGCGTCAGTGCCTTCACCGTAATCTACAGGTGGCGTCACAACCGACAACCCCCTATACCTGTAAATACACCCTTTTCATTGTCGCCCAAGGGCACAGGCTCGGGCGCGGACCGCCCGTGACATCCCCCGCAACTGACCACCCGGGACCTGGGTACCCCATTCCCTTATGGCCCCAGACAACTCTGGCATCACGAACAGGATCCTGTGCCCAGTGTAACCGGGTACTGTGTGCCTTACATAGACTGTGTTTGTGAACTGTTAAGCCGCCACAGAGTGGGAAAGAAAGGGGGCATTACAGTGCAAGGGCGCGAATATAGGCCCCGCCCCATGCTCTGACGAGAACCGCCAAACGCAGCAGTCGGATCTGGAAATACCCGAGGTGCTCCACTACCCCCCGCCGAGTCGACTACTTACTATCATTTTTCAGAGACTGGCAGCGATTCACTATTGAGGAGCGAGAATGAGTGCCCCAGGCCCAAACGATGCAGCGGTCCCGATCGTGAACCAGACTGCCGCCGTTAGCAGAGCCCCGAACGGACAGCTCATAGTTGCCAATCCACCCGGCGGCGCAGTACCGTTACCGGCATCTGCACCAGTAGCTCCAGTAATGCCGATCTCACTGCCGTACGCCCCAATGCAGCCTGGTTACCCAAGTATGACGGCCAGCCAGGCACCCTGGATTCCAGAGAAAGATATGTAATGTACTGGACATGTACGCGATGATGGGTAAGCAGAGAGCATCAGTAGTGATGGGACAGTTAACAGGTGCAGCAGAGCTGGAAACCCGGAACTGGTCTGAGGAAGATCAGGGGTCTGTTGTACAAATATTTGAGAAATTAAAGAGAGTTTTTAACCATCATACTGAGACTGAATTAAGACTGTTGTTTTACCATTGTAAACAAGGGGCACAAGAAAGTGTCCTAGATTACTCCTTACGCCTACAGGGTGCGCAGAGACTCCTTAAACAAGTTGATCCCAATGGCATCCGTGATGAAAATAAAATGCTCATTGAACAGTTTGTAAGGGGCCTCAAGTTACCAGATGATAGTAAACAAGCGCGCTGGTGGGCTCTCCAAAACCCTGATGTAGAGTTTGCTACCCTAAAAGAACTAAACATTAAGGGACAGCAGCTCCCACCAGTGCCAGACTTAACCCCACAGCCGCGATGGGTTAAAACCCCTCTTTCCAGAAGCACCTTCTTTATCCCCTGCAGCAGAGACCAACATGCAGGCTGTGACCCCTGACCGGTTTGACAGCCTATGTTCCGAGGTGCGCCAGCTAAGCAGAGAGATGGCCAAACTCCGAGGTGCTAGGCAGCCCAAGACAGAGACACAGCCACCAGCAAAGATCCAGCTCGCTGACAGCCCGGATGACGTTCCATGGATGAAGAAGAGGACACCACCGCTTCGAGGGAAGATCACGGATCGCTACAGTGCCAGTGGACAACCCATCTGTCGCAAGTGCAATAAAGAAGGGCACATCTACTGGTTCTGCCCTTTAAACGAGCAACCCCTGGGGCCGGGGACCCAACCCCAGGAGTAAACTGTCCAGGCCCATCCAATTGGCTGCGCAGGTATGTGGGAGATAGTCCGTACCTGTCCATCATCATAGATTGCATCGCTACCACTGCATTGGTAGACACTGGATCCCAAGTGACCACCATCCCGAGTATCCTTTACAAACAGTTCTGGTCTGAACTAGAGCTTGAACCTCCAAACCCTGACTTGAACATTATAGCAACCAATGGGTTGTGTATTGATGTAGAGGAGCATTGGGAGGCAACCGTAAAGGTGGGGAGGGTGGAATTAAAGAACCAGGGACGCATTGTGGTTGAGGATAAACCAAACGAGTGGGATCCACATGTGATACTTGGTACCAATGTGATGGTTAACTGTCTAGATGAAGCGCTGTTTTTGCCTGAACAGAGTACAGATACTGCTACTCCAGGAGAAAGGAGGGTTCTTCAGAAAGAGGTCCGAGCTCTCGTGTACCAGCAACAGGTAACACTAACAAGTGGTGAAATTGGTACCGTAACGTGTAGCAGACCCAATTCCTATTGTAGTCCACCGAGAAGTGAAATGATGATCTGGTGTCGGGCAGCAGTAGGCCTCAGAGGGCAGGACTACCAGGCAGTAGTGGAGGCGGCAGTGTCTGACAGTAGTTCTACACTCCTGACAGCCAGGGGGGTTGTTGATGTATGCAAAGGAAGGGTACCAATACGTGTATTAAATTATGGTGATGACGAAAAAAAGCTACCAAGGTATTCCACTGTTGCTAAACTGTACCATGTAGATAACAGCTGCATACACAAAGCTGAATCACTAGCTCAGTCAGTGTCAGATGAGCCTCACGATTCCAAGAAACAGCTAGAGAAATGGTGTCAGGAGCTCAATGTAGAAACTTACAACACATCTTCTCACCAGAAACACAGAGTTTATCGGGTAGTTCAGGAATATGAACAAGTGTTTAGCAAGCATCCACTTGATTTTGGCAGGATTAAAGGGGTACAACATCACATACCCACAGGAAATCATCCATCCATCAAAGAAAGATACAGGCCTATACCACCAACATACTACCAGAAAGCAAAAGAAATGCTACAGGACATGAAGAATGCAGGGGTCATCAGAGATAGTTGTAACCCCTGGGCAGCACCACTGCTCCTGGTTAAAAGAAAGATGGTAGTATGAGGATGTGTGTAGATTATAGGCTATAAAGTAACACACAAGGACGCATACCCGTTACCCTGTATAGAAGAATCACTTGCTGCATTATAGTCTGCCAATTACTTCTCAACCTTAGATCCTACTAAGGATCTAAGTACTGGCAGGTCTCTGCTGCAGAAGAAAACAGTGAGAAGACAGCCTTCACGACACCAATGGGGTTATGTGAGTTCAACAGCTTGCCATTCGGGTTATGCAACGCACCAGGAACATTCCAGAGGCTAATGGAGTTTTGCCTAGGCCACAGAAACTTCGAAACCATACTGCTATACCTGGATGATGTCATAGTGTACTCCAAAAACATATGAAGACCACTTGCAACACTTGAGTGAAGTGTTTGAATCATTGTCCAAGTATGGTAATAAATTAAAACCTTCAAAATGTCACCTGTTAAACCCAAAGTCCAGTACCGTTGGGCATGTGGTCAGTACAGAAGGCGTAGCACTGACCTGGACAAGGTCACAGTCATCAAGAACTGGCCAGCGCCAACCACCTTCAGAGAGGTACGTCAATTCTTGGGACTGGTCGGGTACTACAGGAGGTTCATCAAGGCCTATACAAAAATGGCAGCACCCATGCAAGATCTCCTGGTGGGTCAATCAAAGAAGGGCAAGATCAGAGGTCCTCCATTCGGTGGGGACCAGAACAAGAACAGTCTTTCCAGCAGTTGAAAGATGCCCTGACTGAAGAAGAGATCCTGGCCTAACCCGATTACAGCCTACCATTCCTGTTATACACCGATGCCAGCAACGAGGTCTTAGTAACTGTCTTGGCACAGAGCCAGAAAGTCAAGAGAAAGGAATAGCCTATGCCAGCCAGAAGCTCCATCCAACAGAGAGGAATCCAAAAATTATACTTCCTTCAAGTTGGAATTCTTAGCCTTAGTTTGGGCAATCACAGAACAGTTCAAACACTACCTGGCGTCCTCCAAGTTCACGGCTTTCACCGACAACAAACTTCTAACCCATTTAGAGACTGCAAAGCTGGGAGCCATGGAGCAGCGTTGGATGGCCAGATTATCCAATTACAACTTCACTATCAAGTCGGCAGGTCATAAGAACAGCAACGCTGATGTCCTATCCAGAATGCCTAATCTACCAGACGTGGGAGAAGACGTGGATGAGCTAGAAGAAGTAGATTTACCAGCCTTCCACTGTCCAAGCCCATCTTCATGTCATCAGGCAAGCCAACGACGGCAAGAGAAAGCAGTAAACCCGTTATCTCACCATAGCTGGCAAGAGACCCAGGACAGTGACCCGGCTGTTAGCTTAATCAAAGAGCTCATAACCAAAGAACACCCTGTCTAAGTCCAGATGCTCCACAAGATGCCAAGCGCCTATGGAAGGAAAAAGGAAAAATTGTTCATCTATCAAGGTAAACTGTGCCAACGTCATCTTAATTCCAGAACCCATGAACTGATCTGGCAAATCGTGGTTCCAAAAAGAGATGTACAGATGGTACTGGAAGCTTATCACAATTATGCAGGACACTTTGGTTGGAAACTGGAGATGCTGCTGAAAGATCGCTTTTACTGGGTCGGCATGAGAGGTTCCATTGAAAGATGGTGTAAGAACTGTGGACCGTGTCACCTGAGAAGGAAATACCAGCAAAGCCAGAAAGCTCCACTACAGCCAATCATTACCAAGAAGCCTCTTGAGATTGTTGCTCTAGATCATGTGAAGCTAACACCCAGCAGAACAGGGTATACCTATGCTCTTACCATGGTTGACCACTACTCTAGGTTCTTAGTTGTAGCACCAGTTAAGGATTTAATGGCAGAAGTAGCAGCCAAGACCTTCCAGAATTGTTTCTGTCGATCACACGGGTACCCAGACCAGGTACTAACAGATCAAGGTTCTGCATTTGAATCACAACTATTCCAAGAGTTCCTAGGATTGTATGGTTGTAAGAAAATAAGAACCACACCGTATCATCCACAAACAATCGTCTTTGTGAGAAAATGAAACAACATAGTCATCGACATGTTAAAGACTTTACCACTTGAGGAAAAGAATCAGTGGCCAGAAAAATTACCTGACTTAGTGGATATCTACAACCACATCCCTGTCAGTTCTACTAACTACTCACCAGCATACTTGATGCGAGCAAGACCTGGAAAACTCCCAATTGACTTGGTCTGGTTCTACCGTTCCCATTACTAAGATACTTCAGAAGAAGACTGGAATTATCACCATTAACAACTGTGCAAGAAAGTTCAGGAATGTGTGGAAAAGAATTTAGAACAAATCATAAGTAAACAAGAACATGACTTCAACAAAAATGCTACAGCTGAACCCTTAATAGCCGGTGAACTAGTTCTCAAGACAAAGAGACAACAAACTAGATGACCAATGGGAATCTGAACCCTATACTGTTATGCAATCCAACTTTGACAACTCAAAAACCTGTGTAATTAGCCGAGATAAAGGTAGAACCACTGAAACAGTATCCAGGGATCATCTTAAGAAATGTCCTGACCAATTGAAATCACAAGAAGTAAACTATCCCTTCACACCAGTTACAAAAACAAAAGAGAGAGTAATCCATACTGAACTATGAGATTTCCCAGAAGACTGGCCTCAATACAACGAAGTAGTCATAGTACCAGTGCTCTCATTTTATCAACCAGTAGAAAATCAACTTCCAGTTCAACCTGTAGAAGAACCAAGAAGACCAGTAAAACCCGTTCAAGTACAAGACGTACAGCCTGTTGTACCGGAACCAGAGATTCCTACAATCGGTGACCCTGCAAGTCCTACAGTAAGACTAAGGCCTCGCAGACAGTTACCCACCTTACCACCGCAAATAGAAGTGAGTACACAACATGAAACACCTAGTCCACGAAGGTCATGTCGCAGTACCCAAGGACAGGCCCCATCTAGGTATGGAGAGTGGATATAAACATGCTAAAGTGTAAAGTAGAAAGTTAAATAGTGACTTCTGTAAATGGATAGTAAATAGTAGTGTATAGAAGGGTGGAGGAACTGGGCACAGCCCCATGTACATTAAGTTGGGAATAGAAAGTGCCTGGGGTAGAGAGAAGGTAAGACCCGGCCTCCTAAGCATAGACACCCATAGGGAAATTGTGTAAAGTGTAAAGTGTGTTAACCTGTCATGTGTTTGAAGCCATCAGAGACTTTACTGCTTGGCTTTACCCTTTTCCCTGGATTTCCTGTTTGCTTAACCCTGACCTACAGCCAGAGGACTAGTGGTGGCTAAAAACAGGTTTTCCTTAATTTTCACAGCCTGCGGCGGATGGACTAGTGCCATAAGGACTGCTTTTCATATGTTTTCCCATTTTTATCAAATTTTCTGTGGTTTTTGTACATATTGGAGTTTTAGACTCTGTATATATTTGTTATTATTATTGTTCATATGTTTAGTTTATGTACAAAATGCTTTGCTCAGTCCGGGAGTACTGAGGTTAACTAGGGGGGAATGTGGCACCCTGTACCAGGTGGCCACAGGTTTCCCTAGGACACTGAAGGATTTCCCCCAGCGAGTAACCACTTTCACCCAACACCTTCCACCCCAGACCTGTAGGGGGGGCCCAACTGGTTGCCTTAAGCCAGTTCCCTCCTATAAATACAGGTCCTGGGGGCGAAGTCAGACAGTGTGTGCAGACGCTAGAAGAGCTGCAAGGAAGCTCACAGACTAGTGAGCTGAACTGGTACCGGGGCCGTGCTTGGCCCAAACCAGTACACACCAGAGCCAGTGTGAGGACCCGCTGAGTAGGGATCAAAGGCAAAGGTGAGAAACACTTTACCGGGGGAAGAGGAGCTATTCCAGCTCACCCCATCAGAGTACCGGTCACTGGAGCCTGAGTCTGCAGGGGACAGAGGAAATGGACCCAGCAGAGAAACCAGCATCCCGAGGAGGCTTAGCTTCCCGGACACCTGCAGCACCAACAATTGAGAGCCAGGAACTGAGGGGAGAGAGACGGTGGTGGCCCATGAGAGAACCCTCAGTGCAGCAACACGGGTGTGCAGAGAGAGAAGTAATGGTCCGGTTAGGTTCCATACCTGCCAGACTCAGAACAGAAAAGCAGAATAAGGAGGCCTACAACCCTACTCGCTGTGGAGATCCCAAAGTGTTTTCCTTCACTCCGGACGTGTGTACCTGTAACCAGTCATCAGTAAAGGTACCAAAAGACTTTAATGTGTGCGTGTCCCTCCTTCCATTTGTCCTGCACCAAACTGACTGCCCTCCCCTAATCCAACCCTGTGCAGCAACGACTGTCCTACCAAACTCCATCATCCATTCCTACTTCCAACGCCCCGGGGACTCTGCTCCTCCTGAAGGGGACCACTCCATCTTGCTGCCGCCCATCACCCCGGAATTTACAGGTGGCGTGGATGACTGACAACCCCTATCCCTGTAAATACACCTTTTATTTTCACCCAAGGGCATAGGCTCGGGCACGAACCACCCGTGACATCCCCCATAACTGACCACCCAAAACTTGAGTACCCCATTCCCTTGTGGCCCCAGACACAGACAGATCAGAGAAGGGGCAGGATAGTGTCATGAAGCATGAATATTCAATCATTGAGTGGGAGTGGGCAGCAGAGAAATCACTGTGAGTGACAAAGGGAATTAATCTTTTATTTTGAAGTTTACAGAAGATAGGAGGGGAGTATAAATAATAGAAATACATGAACAGAGAGAGCTTAAAGAAATGAACTAGAAAATGATAGCTGTTACATATGGATTTTTGGCCTGACAGTTTTTCTTTAAGTGAGGTTTCTTAAAACATAGCTCCTTCTTAATTAATTTTGCCAATGTCCATAACACAGATAGAATACATAGTCTAAAGAATGAAAAAAGACATCATTAGTCAAAAGATGCGGCTCTGTGCAATTATGATATACAAGAGAATAGGAGCTACATGCATACTTAAAAGTACTGATCAAAAATAATAGTCCAACTAGTAAATGCAAGTGCTTAAAGGGAACCAACCACCTCAGATGACGTCTATAAGCGGATAATCCATGTCCCTGGACCCTACCTACACCATTGCAGCTATCTTTTTGCTAAGAATATTGATAACAGCAAACCGAAATAAACAGTTTATAAGCTTACATGACTTCACTACGAGAGGGCGTCTCCCTTGGGCTCCAGTACGAGAGGGCTGTGTCTCCAGCAGCTTGAGTGACTTTCCTCCCCCTCCCTCTCTGTTTGCAGGACGTCACTGAAGGACGTGATATTATCTTTCTGTGGGCGGGCACGCAAGCCAGCTCCCGTCCGTGCCCGCCCACAGAAAGATAATATCACGTCCTTCAGTGACGTGCTGCAAACAGAGAGGGAGGGGGAGGAAAGTCACTCAAGCTGCTGGAGACACAGCCCTCTCGTACTGGAGCCCAAGGGAGACGCCCTCTCGTAGTGAAGTCATGTAAGCTTATAAACTGTTTATTTCGGTTTGCTGTTATCAATATTCTTAGCAAAAAGATAGCTGCAATGGTGTAGGTAGGGTCCAGGGACATGGATTATCCGCTTATAGACGTCATCTGAGGTGGTTGGTTCCCTTTAACGTTTTTATTTGACACAAGTTGAAAACGTAAAAAAACGTGACAAGTGTACAAATAGTTACAGACCATACATTTCAGGTACTGTAGGGGACAGACAGGCCTGTATAACAACCAACCTTGGCTATACAAGGAATAGTTACCAGCATAGTCGTGTGATATATTAGACAATCCTACTATGTAATCGTCTAATTCTGTCTGTCTCTCTGTAACGGAAATCTCGCATCGTTAATTGGTCGCACCCGGCCAGCCGCGACCAATCAGCGACATGGGATTTCCGTTACAGAGAAACAGACAGAATTAGCCGCAGATGGCCCCACCCACTACTCCCTGCCAGCTCGGCTGCAATAAATGGCGCAGCTGTGGAGCAGTGCTGTGAAATGGAAACCAGGCGACATTGGTTTTATCGGCACCAAATTCCTGAAATACACGCCGCAATAAGGAGGCAATTTGGCGGCGATAATTCCAGCGAGAAATAGCGCCGCCAAAAATGTCTCCCCTGGTTGCGGCGTGAGCTGGTACCCTAAGGGTACCTTTACACGCGTGAACTTTTCTAGGAATTTCACTGGCAACTTACTGGTTGCAGTGAAATCAAGGATACATTGTTCCATTTGTATACAGCAACAAGATAGAACAATGTCTCCATGATTTCACTGCAACCAGTAAGTTGCCAGTGAAATCACTAGAAAAGTTGTCGCGTGTAAAGGTACCCTTATGGTGGGTTTACACACACCAACTTATCTGTCCAACTTCTGAACAACTTGCTGGTTGCAGTGAAATCATGAACACATTGCTCCATTTTGTGGCTGTGTACAAATGGAACTATGTGTCCATGATTTCACTGCAACCAGCAAGTTGGTCAGAAGTTGGACAGATAAGTTGGTGTGTGTAAACCCACCATTAGAGGTATCCACAATGAGTTGATCTTCTTGGATGTTCGCCATGTAGCCAAGGACTCAAAAAACGATGCCACACATCTAAGACCCTTAGACTGTGAAGGTGAAAAAAATACAAAAATATTACATACACTCCCAATAAAAACTGGATCATGAGGCAGAAAAAGTCGGATCATAGCAGCATGAGGAAACCTCTCCCTCAATATATTGCATGACCCCATTTGTGGTAATATCATGGGTGAGTGAAGCAACCAATTTAGGCTAGGGTCACACTTGCATTTATTTTTTAAAATCCTGATCCGGTTTTGAGCTTTGAAAAAGCTCTTAAAACCGGAGCAGGAAACGCTCCTCATAGGAGCCCATTATAAATACCGGATTGCTTTACAAGCAATCCGGTTACGGGCTCCGGCTCTGCAGCCTGCATGAAAAATCATGCAGGCTGCAGTTTTCGGAGCGGTTTCTGACCCGCAATGCAGTAACCAGAATGCTCAGGATGTGTAATCCTGAGCAATGCTGTAACCGTATATACTTTGCTTATCCCAGCTGCCGCCGCCGGTATAAGCAAAGTGCTTGACTGTAACATAAAGCTTTAATATTAATAATAATTATGCCCTTCATGTCTCTATAGGGTGCCCACCCCCCTAGAGACATGCTGCCCACTCAGGTGGGCATGTCATGTGTTAAAACCTCCTGTACAGTAAGCCGGCTATTGTCGGCTCTGTGCAATTTTATGAATGAAGCCGCAGCTCCCCTGTGAGCAGCGCACATAATTATACGTAATGTATGTATAGTATGTGCGCTGTCTGAGGTCCTGTAGGATTTTACAGTAGATCTATGGCGCTGCGCAGCCCATACATCTATTGTAAAAGCCTTCAGGACCTCGGACAGCACACATACTATACGTACATTATCTAATCTATAATTGCCGTAGCGCACTTCCGTCATATTCGGCACCACTTCCGTCGTCGTGGATGTGGCTGCCAAACATACGGAAGTGCGTTAGGGACACTCACACACACACACACACACTCACATACAGACACACACACACTCACACACACACACATACACACACTCACACACACTCCAGTATACTTTCCCCGCCGCCATCCCGCTACACGGCTCCCGGCGTGGCTCCGCCCACCTCGCGGCGCTCCCGCCGTGGCTCCGCCCACCTCCCGACACTCCCGACGTGGCTCCGCCCACCTCGCGTCACTCCCGCCGTGGCTCCGCCCACCTCGCGTCACTCCCGCCGTGGCTCCGCCCACCTCGCGTCACTCCCTAGGTGGCTCCGCCCACCTCGCGTCACTCCCGCCGTGGCTCCGCCCACCTAGCCTGCGCTGACCACAGAGCCGCCGTCCTGCGCTGACCACAGAGCCGCCGTCTTGCGTTGACCACAGAGCCCCCGTCCTGCGCTGACCACAGAGCCGCCGTCCTGCGCTGACCACAGAGCCCCCGTCCTGCGCTGACCACAGAGCCCCCGTCTTGCGCTGACCACAGAGCCCCCGTCCTGCGCTGACCACAGAGCCCCCGTCCTGTGCTGACCACAGAGCCCCGTCCTGCGCTGACCACAGAGCCCCCGTCCTGCGCTGACCACAGAGCCGCCGTCCTGCGCTAACCACAGACCGCCATCCTGCGCTGACCACAGACCCGCCGTCCTGCGCAGACCACACACCCGCCGTCCTACGCTGACCACACACCCGCCGTCCTGCCCTGACCACACACCCGCCGTCCTGCCCTGACCACAGACCCGCCGTCCTCTGCTGACCGCAGAGCCGCCGCACTCACTGCTGACCACAGAGCCACCCCACTCACTGCTAACCACTCACCCCCGCACTCACTGCTAACCACAGAGCCCCGGTCCTGCGCTGACCACAGAGCCCCCGTCCTGCGCTGACCACAGAGCCCCCGTCCTGCGCTGACCACAGAGCCCGCGTCCTGTGCTGACCACATAGCCCCCGTCCTGCGCTGACCACAGAGCCCCGTCCTGCGCTGACCACAGAGCCGCCGTCCTCTGCTGACCACAGAGCAGCCGTCCTCTGCTGACCACAGAGCCGCCGTCCTCTGCTGACCACAGAGCCGCCGCACTCACTGCTGACCACAGAGCCGCCGTACTCACTGCTGACCACAGAGCCGCCGCACTCACTGCTGACCACAGAGCCGCCGCACCCACTGCTGACCACAGAGCCGCCGCACTCACTGCTGGCCACAGAGCCGCCGCACTCACTGCTGACACTGAGCCGCCGCACTCACTGCTGACCACTGAGCCGCCGCACTCACTGCTGACCACTGAGCCGCCGCACTCACTGCTGACCACTGAGCCGCCGCACTCACTGCTGACCACTGAGCCGCCGCACTCACTGCTACCCACTGAGCCGCCGCACTCACTGCTACCCACTGACCCACCCCACTCACTGCTACCCACTGAGCCACCCCACTTACTGCTAACCACTCACCCACCGCACTCACTGCTAACCACAGAGCCCCCGTCCTGCGCTGACCACAGAGCCCCCATCCTGCGCTGACCACAGACCCCCCGTCCTGCGCTGACCACAGAGCCCCCGTCCTGCACTGACCACAGAGCCCCCGTCTTGCGCTGACCACAGAGCCCTCGTCCTGCGCTGACCACAGAGCCGCCGTCCTGCGCTGACCACAGAGCCCCCGTCCTGCGCTGACCACAGAGCCCCCGTCTTGCGCTGACCACAGAGCCCCGTCCTGCGCTGACCACAGACCCACCGTCCTGCGCTGACCACACACCCGCCGTCCTGCGCTGACCACACACCTGCTGACACAGAGCCGCCGCACTCACTGCTGACTACAGAGCCGCCGCACTCACTGCTACCCATGAGCCACCCCACTCACTGCTAACCACTCACCCACCGCACTCACTGCTAACCACAGAGCCCCCGTCCTGCGCTGACCACAGAGCCCCGTCCTGCGCTGACCACAGAGCCCCCGTCCTGCGCTGACCACAGAGCCCCCGTCCTGCGCTGACCACAGAGCCCCCGTCCTGCGCTGACCACAGAGCCCCCGTCCTGCGCTGACCACAGAGCCCCCGTCCTGCGCTGACCACAGAGCCGCCGTCCTCTGCTGACCACAGAGCCGCCGTCCTCTGCTGACCACAGAGCCGCCATCCTCTGCTGACCACAGAGCCGCCGCACTCACTGCTGACCACAGAGCCGCCGCACTCACTGCTGACCACAGAGCCGCCGCACCCACTGCTGACCACAGAGCCGCCGCACTCACTGTGGCCACAGAGCCGCCGCACTCACTGCTGACCACTGAGCCGCCGCACTCACTGCTGACCACTGAGCCGCCGCACTCACTGCTGACCACTGAGCCGCCGCACTCACTGCTGACCCACTGAGCCGCCGCACTCACTGCTGACCACTGAGCGCCGCACTCACTGCTACCACTAGCCGCCGCACTCACTGCTACCCACAGACACCCCACTCACTGCTACCACTGAGCCCCCACTACTGCTGAACCATCACCCCTGCACTCACTGCTAACCACAGAGCCCCGTCCTGCGCTGACCACAGAGCCCCCGTCCTGCGCTGACCACAGAGCCCCCGTCCTGCATGACCACAGAGCGCCCGTCTGCCTGACCACAGAGCCCCCATCTGCGCTGACCACAGAGCCCCCGTCCTGCGCTGACCACAGAGCCGCCGTCCTCGCTGACCACAGAGCCGCCGTCCTGCGCTGACCACAGACCCCGTCTTGCGCTGACACAGAGCCCCGTCCTGCTGACCACAGACCCGCCGTCCTGCCTGACACCACCCGCCGTCCTGCGCTGACACACACCTGCTGACCACAGAGCCGCCGCACTCACTGCTGACTACAGAGCCGCCGCACTCACTGCTACCCACTGAGCCACCCCACTCACTGCTAACCACAGAGCCCCCGTCCTGCGCTGACCACAGAGCCCCCGTCCTGCGCTGACCACAGAGCCCCCGTCCTGCGCTGACCACAGAGCCCCCGTCCTGCGCTGACCACAGAGCCCCCGTCCTCTGATGACCACTGAGCCCCCGTCCTCTGCTGACCACAGAGCCGCCGTCCTCTGCTGACCACAGAGCCGCCGTCCTCTGCTGACCACAGAGCCGCCGCACTCACTGCTGACCACAGAGCCGCCGCACTCACTGCTGACCACAGAGCCGCCGCACTCACTGCTGACCACAGAGCCGCCGCACTCACTGCTGGCCACAGAGCTGCCGCACTCACTGCTGGCCACAGAGCCGCCGCACTCACTGCTGACCCACTGAGCCGCCGCACTCACTGCTACCCACTGACCCACCCCACTCACTGCTACCCACTGAGCCACCCCACTCACTGCTAACCACAGAGCCCCCGTCCTGCGCTGACCACAGAGCCCCCGTCCTGCGCTGACCACAGAGCCCCCGTCCTGCGCTGACCACAGAGCCCCCGTCCTGCGCTGACCACAGAGCCCCCGTCCTCTGATGACCACTGAGCCCCCGTCCTCTGCTGACCACAGAGCCGCCGTCCTCTGCTGACCACAGAGCCGCCGTCCTCTGCTGACCACAGAGCCGCTGCACTCATGCTGACCACAGAGCCGCCGCACTCACTGCTGACCACAGAGCCGCCGCACTCACTGCTGACCACAGAGCCGCCGCACTCACTGCTGCCACAGAGCTGCCGCACTCACTGCTGGCCACAGAGCCGCCGCACTCACTGCTGGCCACTGAGCCGCCGCACTCACTGCTGACCACTGAGCCGCCGCACTCACTGCTACCCACTGACCCACCCCACTCACTGCTACCCACTGAGCCACCCCACTCACTGCTAACCACTCACCCACCGCACTCACTGCTAACCACAGAGCCCCCGTCCTGCGCTGACCACAGAGCCCTCGTCCTGCGCTGACCACAGAGCCCCCGTCCTGCGCTGACCACAGAGCCCCCGTCCTGCGCTGACCACAGAGCCCCCCGTCCTGCGCTGACCACAGAGCCCCCGTCCTGCGCTGACCACAGAGCCCCCGTCCTGCGCTGACCACAGAGCCCCCGTCCTGCGCTGACCACAGAGCCCCCTCCTGCGCTGACCACAGAGCCGCCGTCCTCTGCTGACCACAGAGCCGCCGTCCTCTGCTGACCACAGAGCCGCCGCACTCACTGCTGACCACAGAGCCGCCGCACTCACTGCTGACCACAGAGCCGCCGCACTCACTGCTGACCACAGAGCCACCGCACTCACTGCTGGCCACAGAGCTGCCGCACTCACTGCTGGCCACAGAGCCGCCGCACTCACTGCTGGCCACTGAGCCGCCGCACTCACTGCTGACCACTGAGCCGCCGCACTCACTGCTACCCACTGACCCACCCCACTCACTGCTACCCACTGAGCCACCCACTCACTGCTAACCAACTCACCCACCGCACTCACTGCTAACCACAGAGCCCCCGTCCTGCGCTGACCACAGAGCCCTCGTCCTGCGCTGACCACAGAGCCCCCGTCCTGCGCTGACCACAGAGCCCCCGTCCTGCGCTGACCACAGAGCCCCCGTCCTGCGCTGACCACAGAGCCCCCGTCCTGCGCTGACCACAGAGCCCCCGTCCTGCGCTGACCACAGAGCCCCCGTCCTGCGCTGACCACAGAGCCCCCGTCCTGCGCTGACCACAGAGCCTCCGTCCTCTGCTCACCACAGAGCCGCCGTCCTCTGCTCACCACAGAGCCGCCGTCCTCTGCTCACCACAGAGCCTCCGTCCTCTGCTGACCACTGAGCCGCCGCACTCACTGCTGACCACTGAGCCGCCCCACTCACTGCTGACCACTGAGCCACCGCACTCACTGCTACCCACTGAGCCACTGCACTCACTGCTGACCACTGCGCCACCGCACTCACTTCTGACCACTGCGCCACCGCACTCACTGCTACCCACTGAGCCACCATATACTCTGCTACCTACTGAGCCGCCTGTATACACACAATTAATTTCACCGCACTCCCCTAACTATTACTAAATAAACTATATATAGATTCTAGACTACCCGATTCTTTAGAATCGGGCTCACAGCTAGTGTATAATATGTGCACTGCTCACAGGGGAGCTGCGGCTTCATTCATAAAATTTGCACAGAGCCGACAATAGCCGGTTTACTGTACAGGAGGTTTTAACACATGACATGCCCACCTGAGTGGGCAGCATGTCTCTAGGGGGGTGAGCACCCCCTAGAGACATGATTCTCACAATTATTATTAATATTTTATCTCTTTTAACAGAGTTAACCGTTTTCTCATCCCTGCGGCAGCAGAGATGAGCAAACTATACGGTTACTGCATTGCTTCGGATTACACATCCAGAGCAATCAGGTAACCGCATTGCGGTTTACCACACACATTTTGCAAGCAAATCTGGATGCAGTAACCGCACTTACTATTCCAAATGTGACCCTAGCCTTAGTCTGATCAAACACTTTATGATTCATGAGGGCTACAATGCACAATTTACATTTGATATGGTTATACTTTACAAGCATTGTTGACAAATGTATGTCTGATTGTCCAATATATCATATGACTATGCTGGTTTGCACTTTTATGTAATTACTAGCTGTGAGCCCGATTCTAAAGAATCGGGAGTCTAGAATCTGTATATAATTTTTTTAAGAGTTGTAACTAATAGACTTAAACACCAGATATATGACAAAGTAGGCGATGTAGGCAAAACTGTGAGGGTAGCAATATAGTGGAGGTGTAGAAAGAGTTAATGTCCGACTAACAGGACTATAACAGAGTAGGAACTTATAATGATATCAAAAATGTTATAGAAGGAGTTAATGTCCCACAGGCACTCCCACAACAGACTCAGCGCTGTAAATTATATCCAAAATGATGTTCAAGGGGTTAATGTAGCAGTGGCAGTAGTTATAAACACTACTAAATATGCAGTTAATGCTGAACTGGTATATAATGGGTTAATTTCGCAGTGTGATTACAACTATACAGTGTGTAATAGAAATAACAACAATAATGGAATATAAGGGGTTAATGATCCTACTGGAGTAGTAATAGAGACTACAACGTATGGAGTTAAGGCAGAAATGGTATATAAGGGGTTAACTTTGTAGTGACAGTACAACTACACACTGTTATAGAAATTACAGATAAAACGGAATGTAAGGGGTTAATGTTGCTACTGTCATGAGTACAATGAGAGAAGCGCCTCACATCCCATTGAGATACATGGAGGAGTTTGAGTTTGAAATTTAGTGGTGTAAGTGAGGCGCGAAGGTCATTGGTCGGTGTGTGCTGGCGCCGACCAATGAGCTTCGCGCATAACTTACAGCGGTAAATGTGAAACTAAAAGTCCTCTATGTATTTGAATAGGAAGGGAGGCGCGAAGCTCATTGGTCGGTGTGTGCTGTCGCCGACCAATGAGCTTGGTGCCTCACTTACAGGAGAGAGAGAGAGAGAGAGAGAGATTTAGTAATAGGGGAGTGCGGTGAAATGAATTGTGTGTATAGAGGTGGCTGAGTGGTTAGCACTGCACGGTGGCTCAGTGGTTAGCACTGCGCGGTGGCTCAGTGCTTAGCACTGCGCGGTGGCTCAGTGCTTAGCACTGGGCGGTGGCTTAGTGGTTAGCACTGCTCGGTGGCTCAGTGGTTAGCAGTGAGTGCGGTGGCTCAGTGGTTAGCAGTGAGTGCGGTGGCTCAGTGGTTAGCAGTGAGTGCGGTGGCTCAGTGGTTAGCAGTGAGTGCGGTGGCTCAGTGGTTAGCAGTGAGTGCGGTGGTTCAGTGGTTAGCAGTGAGTGCGGTGGCTCAGTGGTTAGCAGTGAGTGTGGTGGCTCAGTGGTTAGCAGTGAGTGCGGTGAGATTGGTCAGTGCAGCGCCGTGGGTAGAGTGGTCAGCGCAGCACGTGGCAGAGTGGTCAGTGCAGCGCCGTGGGCAGAGTGGTCAGCGCAGCGCCGTGGGCAGAGTGGTCAGCGCAGCGCCGTGGGCAGAGTGGTCAGCGCACCGCCGTGGGCAGAGTGGTCAGCACACACATACACACACATACAGACACTTCGGTATACTTAGCAGCGGCCCTGCGTCTTCCCCGCCACGTGGATCCTGAGTCGACATGTCGCCGCCCCCGGACGACTGGATCCAATATTGGGTCTGGGAAGTCTGGCGAGACTTCCCGGACGCCATCTTGGACAAAGTATGTTGGCGGCCCCGGACGACTGGATCCAATATGTCCGGGAAGTTTGGCGAGACTTCTTGGACGCTATATTGGATCCAGTAGTTCGGGGGCGGCGAGATGTCGACTGAGGATGCAGGCGGCGGACGCAGGGCCAGTGGTAAGTATAGCGGAGTGTGTGTGTGTTTGTGTGTGTGTGTATGTGTATGTGTGTGTACAAAGTGACGGAAGTGCGGACAAAGTGACGGAAGTGCGGACAAAGTGAGGGAAGTGGATACATACACACACATATATACACATACTGTACATTGCATATGGAGGGGTGAGGAGAGCGGAGGCTGGAGGGGTGAGGAGAGCAGAGGCTGGAGGGCAGAGGACAGGGGAGGCTGGAGGGCAGAGGACAGGGGAGGCTGGAGGGCAGAGAACAGGGGAGGCTGGAGGGCAGAGAACAGGGGAGGCTGGAGGGCAGAGGACAGGGGAAGCTGGAGGGCAGAGGACAGGGGAGGCTGGAGGGGCGACATCACGCCACCTATCCTCCTCCTACAGGCTGCATACCTCTCTCCCTCAGTGTAGGCTGCACAGCAGCGGTGTCCGTATCCCCGGGGCTACTTGGCCTCCTGCCGTCCGGCAGAGGACTGAGCCCCGGAGGCTGGTGGCAGTGCAGGAGCGGAGGGTGATCTGTGCGACCGCCATTGCGCAGCCCCGGGCGCCGGAAGTGAGGGGGAGGAGCCAGGACTTGTGAAAGGAGCCGGAGGTAATGGCGGTCGTCTCCCGAAGTGGTGTGTGGCGGACAGGAGACAACCGGCTAAAGCCGGTCGTCTCTCGGCCGTGATGTGTGGGTGTTTTGGGCAGTGTTGGGGCGGCCGTAAGCGTGGCGGGGCTGGGTGAGTCCCACTCTGCTTACGGCCGGCATCTTGGTCCACCCTGAGCGGGTGTAGTGCCCAAGGCACTTGCGTCCGGTGACGTAATTGTTGTCACTTGAAGTCGGAAGTGGCTTTGGCTTTTATATATGGCGGGCCGATTGTAAAGAATGGGGTAGTATAGAATATGTATGTAGTTTACATACTGTGATTGACAGAACTTGTTAAGTCAACATGAGCGAAGTACATATATATATATATATATATATATATATATATATATATATATATATATCTACTAGCTGTGAGCCCGATGCAAATGCATCGGGATTCTAGAACGTGCGTTAATTAGATTATAGTAGCTATATTATTTATTTATTTTTTTTTTTATTTACATTTTTTTTTAATAACTTAATGTTATGAATATTTTATTTATTAGTTTTATTTTATTAGAATTAGTTAATGTTATGAATTTTTATATGGAATATTTTTTTTTATTATTTTATTATTGTAATTATTTATTATTTAATATTTTTAGAATATTATTATTTTTTTTTTAATTGATTTTTTTTTTATTTGAGTAATTTGATTTTCTTAGAATTAGTTAATGTTATTAATATTTTAATTATATATATTTTTTTTATTTTTTTTTTATTTTGATTTATTTTAATATTTATTATTTTTATTATTTGTATATTAATTTTTTATTTTAATGACATTTATTTGTATTAGATTATTTTTTTTATTTTAATTAGTTAATTTAATTAATATAGCAACATTATTTGCATTAATAGCATTATTATTACCATTAATAGCATAATTATTAGCATTAATAGCATAAATATTATCATTAATAGCATAATTATTAGCATTAATAGCAATATTATTTGCATTAATAGCATAATTATAGCATTAATAGCATAATTATTAGCTAAAGCATTAATAATAGCATTAATTGCAATTATTTCATTAATAGCATTAATAATTAGCAATTATAGCATATATATTATTAGCATTAATAGCATTAATAATACATTAATAGCAATATTATTTGCATTAATAGCATATATTATTAGCATTAATAGCATAATTTTTAGCATTAATAGCAATATTATTTGCATTATAATATCATTAATTATTAGCATTAATAGCATAATTATTAGCATTAATAGCAAATTATTAATTAATGCAATATTAATAGAATATGCAAAGCATTATTAATTACAATTAATAGCATTAATATTAGCAATAATTATAATAATAGCAATATTATTTGCATTAATAGCTAAATTATTAGCATTATAGCATAATAATAGCATTAATAGCAAATTATTTGCATTAATAGCATTATTATTACCATTAATAGCATAATTATTAGCATTTAATAGCATAAATTATTAGCATTAATAGCATTAATAGCATTATACAATATATTTGCATTAATAGCTTAATTATTAGCATTATTGCATTAATTATTAGCATTAATAATAGCATTAATAGCATAATATTAGCATTAATAGCATTTAAATTATTACATTAATAGCATAATTATTAGCTTTATAGCATAATTATTAGCATTAATAATACCATTAATAGCAATATTATTACATTAATAGCATAATTATTTAATGCATTAATAATAGCATTAATAGCAATATTATTTGCATTAATAGCGATTATTATTACCATTAATAGCATAATTATTAGCATTAATAGCATAAATATTAGCATTAATAGCAATATTATTTTTTGCATTAATAGCATAATTATTAGCATTAATAATACCATTAATAGCAATATTATTAGCATTAATAGCATAATATATTACCATTAATAGCATTAATAATAGCATTAATAGCAATATTATTTGCATTAATAGCATTATTATTACCATTAATAGCATAATTATTAGCATTAATAGCATAAATATTAGCATTAATAGCAATATTATTTGCATTAATAGCATAATTATTAGCATTAATAGCAATAAATTATTAGCATTAATAGCATATTAATATGCATTAATAGAATAATATTACATTAATAGCATTATTATTACCATTAATAGCATTATTTATTACCATTAATAGCAAAAATTATTAGCATTAATAGCAATAATAGCATTAATAGCAAATTATTGCATTAATAGCATTATTAATAGATATAGGATATTTATTTTTAATTTTTATTTTATTAATACTGTATTATTATTATTGTAATTATTTATTAATAGCTATAGATAATAATTTTTTTAATTCATTTTTTAATTATTTATTTTTATTATTATTTTTATTTAAGTGGCCTGATCGTACTTAGTTATTCCTATAAGCTCATTTTAGTAAATTACTATAATAGGACTGTATTGTGGTTATTTTAGTAGAGCTACAGTGTCCATTAGTCGCTCAATATGGATGAGAACTGCGGAATGCAACATCAATGGCGTTTTGGAAAGCATTAATCCGCCATGTATCTCTATGAGGGGTTGGAGCGGACCTGAATGGAAACTGTGTTTACAAAGAGTCTCCATTCAGGGCCGCTGAAAGGGCTCATTGAGTAACATAGCGGATAATGCTGGACGCTGATTGGTCCTTCTTCCCATAGAGAAACATGGCCATGTTTCTCTATGGGAAGAAGCGACCAATCAGCGTGCAGCATTATCCGCCATGTAACTCTGAGCCCTTTGAGCGGACCTGAATGAGAACTGTGTTTTAGAAAAGACTCAGTTCTCCTTCAGGTCCGCTCGAAGGGCTGATAGTTACATAGCGGATAATGGTGAGGCTGATTGGTCGTGGACCTGAAGGACGACCCGGAGCTCGGTGGAGGAAGAGAGAAGAGCGCCGGATGGAAGAGTGTTAGCCGGGCTGAAGGAAGAGGATGCGTGGGCCGAAGGAAGGACTGGACCTGGACCTGAGGAAGCAGATGTCATGAAGACAGGTAAGTGATCTACGGCGTCGGGGAGGGGGGGGGTGTGCGGACTAATGAAGGTGTGTGCGGACATATGGAGGGGGGGGTGTGCGACTATGGAGGGGTTGCGGACATATGGAGGGGGGTGTGCGGACATATGGAGGGGGGGGTGTGCGGACATATGGAGGGGGGGGTGTGCGGACATATGGAGGAGGGGGTGTGCGGACATATGGAGGGAGGTGTGCGGACTAGGAGGGGGGTGGTGCGGACATATGAGGGGGAGATATGGAGGACGGGTGTGCGGGCATATGGGGGGGGGTGTGCGGGCATATGGAGGAGGGGGTGTGCGGGCATATGGGGGGGTTGGGCATATGGGGAGGGGTGTGCGGACATATGGAGGGGGGGTGTGCGGACATATGGAGAGGGGTGTGCGGGCATATGGAGGAGGGGGTGTGCGGGCATATGGAGGAGGGGGGTGCGGCATATGGAGGAGGGGTTGCGGGCATATGGAGGAGGGGGTGTGCGGGCATATGGAGGAGGGGGTGTGCGGCATATGGAGGAGGGGGTGTGCGGGCATATGGAGGAGGGGTGTGCGGGCATATGGCGGGGGGTGTGCGGGCATATGGGGGGGGGCATGGAGGGTGTGCGGGCATATGGAGGAGGGGTGTGTGCGGGCATATGGAGGGGGGGTGTGCGGGCATATGGAGGGGGGTGTGCGGAATATGGGGGGGGTGTGCGGCATATGGAGGGGGGGTGTGCGGGCATATGGAGGAGGGGGTGTGCGGCATATGGAGGAGGGGGTGTGCGGGCATATGGAGGAGGGGGTGTGCGGCATATGGAGGAGGGGTGCGGGCATATGGGGGGGTGTGCGGGCATATGGCGCGGGGTGTGCGGGCATATGGGGCGGTGTGCGGATATGGCGGGGGTGTCGGGCATATGGAGGAGGGGGTGTGCGGGCATATGGAGGAGGGGGTGTGCGGGCATATGGAGGAGGGGGTGTGCGGGCATATGGAGGGGGGGTGTGCGGGCATATGGAGGGGGGTGTGCGGGCATATGGGGAGGGGTGTGCGGGCATATGGGGGGGTGTGCGGCATGGGGGGGTGTGCGGGCATATGGGGGGGGTGTGTGCGGGCATATGGAGGAGGGGGTGTGCGGCATATGGAGGAGGGGGTGTGCGGGCATATGGCGGAGGGGGTGTGCGGCATATGGCGGCGGGGGTGTGCGGGCATATGGAGGAGGGGGTGTGCGGGCATATGGAGGAGGGGGTGTGCGGGCATATGGAGGAGGGGGTGTGCGGGCATATGGGGAGGGGTGTGCGGGCATATGGCGGCGGGGGTGGTGCGGGCATATGGAGGCGGGGGTGTGCGGGCATATGGGGAGGGGGGTGCAAGGGCGGGCTTATGGCGGAGGGGGTGTGCGGGCATATGGAGGAGGGGGTGTGCGGGCATGCGGGCATATGGAGGAGGGGGTGTGCGGGCATATGGAGGAGGGGGTGTGCGGGCATATGGGGGAGGGGGTGTGCGGGCATATGGAGGAGGGGGTGTGCGGACATATGGAGGAGGGGTGTGTGCGGGCATATGGCGCGGGGTGTGCGGGCATATGGCGGGGGGGTGTGCGGGGCATATGGCGGCGGGGTTGTGCGTGCATATGGCGGAGGGGGTGTGCGGGCATATGGAGGAGGGGGTGTGCGGGCATATGGAGGAGGGGGTGTGCGGGCATATGGAGGAGGGGGTTGTGCGGGCATATGGAGGAGGGGGTGTGCGGGCATATGGGGGGGGTGTGCGGGCATATGGCGTGCGGGGGTGTGCGGGCATATGGAGGCGGGGGTGTGCGGGCATATGGGGGGGGGTGTGGGGCTAGGCGGCATATGGCTGGCGGGGGGTGTGCGGGCATATGGAGGAGGGGGTGTGCGGGCATATGGAGGAGGGGGTGTGCGGGCATATGGAGGAGGGGGTGTGCGGGCATATGGAGGAGGGGGTGTGCGGGCATATGGCGGCAGGGGTGTGTGCGGGCATATGGCGGCGGGGGTGTGCGGGCATATGGCGGCGGGGGTGTGCGGGCATATGGCGGCGGTGGGTGTGCGGGCATATGGAGGAGCGGGGTGTGCGGGCATATGGGGAGGGGGTGTGCGGGCATATGGAGGAGGGGGTGTGCGGGCATATGGAGGGGGTGTGCGGCTAGGGGAGGGGGTGTGGCATGGGGATTCGGCTATGGAGGAGGGGGTGTGCGGGCATATGGCGGCGGGGGTGTGCGGGCATATGGCGGCGGTGGGTGTGCGGGCATATGGCGGCGGGGGTGTGCGGGCATATGGAGGAGGGGGTGTGCGGGCATATGGGGGGGGGTGTGCGGGCATATGGGGAGGGGGTGTGCGGGCATATGGAGAGGGGGTGTGCGGGATATGGAGAGGGGGTGTGCGGACATATGGGGGGGTGTGCGGCATATGGCGGCGGGGTGTGCGGCATATGGCGCGGGGTGTGCGGGCATATGGCGGCGGTGTACGGGCAGTGAGAGGGGTCTTGGTGCAGCGTTGTGGGTGTGCGGGCTAAGGGAGCGGTGGTGGTGTGTGGATCGGTGCGGGCATTGCGAGTGGAGTTACAACGGCTCGCAATGGCCGCTTCGCCATTCCACATGACCACCCGGAAGTTGCGCCGAGAGGGACGGATTTCGATTCGCGATTATATAATAGATATATATATAGCAGTACGATGGTATATGGTGGTAATTAGAGCACATGTATAGCAGCACTATAGTATATGGCGGTAGATTATAGTAAATGTATAGCAGCACTATAGTATATGGCGGTACATTACAGTACATGTATAGCAGTGCTATGGTATATGGCGGTACATTACAGTACATGTATAGCAGCACTATGGTATATGGCAGTACATTATAGCACATGTATAGCAGCATTATGGTATATGGCAATACTGCGGTCACCGCGGTCCCCCACTCCTCCTGGCCCCCGGTCGTCCACAGTAAAATTAAAAAATCCTCAGTGAGGATACTCACCTGTCCGGCGGCTCGCCCCATCTCCGCCTTGTAGGTCCTACAGGCCTTTAGGACCTGTAGTTGCCTGTGCAAGCGATCAGCTGAGGAGGGGAGGGGGGGCAGGATTGTGTTGGGGGGGCAGAATGGAGCGAGTGGGGCAGGATGGAGCGAGCGGGGCAGGATGTAGCAGGAAGGGGGGGCAGGATGGAGCGGGAGATGGCAGGATGGAGCGGGGAAACAGTATGGAGCCGGGGGAAACAGGATGAGCCGGGGGAAAGAGGATGGAGCCGGGGGAAACAGGATGAAGCCGGGGGAAAAGGATGGAGCGGGGGGAAAAAGGATGGAGCCGGGGGAAGGATGGGCGGGAGGAACAGATGGGGGCGGGGGAACAGGATGGAGGCGGGGGAGGGGGCAAGAATGAGCGAGGGGGCAGGATGGAGCGGGAGCAAGAGAGCGGGGGCAGGATGGATTGAGCGGGGCAGGATGGAGGCGGAGGAGCAGGATGAAGCCGAAGGGGCAGGATTGAGCAGGATGGAGCCGGAGGAGCAGGATGGAGGCAGATGAGCAGAATGGAGCAAGCGGGGCAGGATGAGTAAGCGTGAGGGCAGGATGGAGGCGGGGGAGCAAGAACAGCGGGGGTGAGGATGGAGCGAGCAGGGCAGGATGGAGTGAGCGGGGCAGGAAGTAGCGAGTGGGGCAGGAAGGAGCAAGGGGGGCAGGATGGTGGGTGGCAGAGCAGGATGGGGTGGCGGAGCAGGATGGAGGGGGCGGGGCAGGATGGAGGGGGCGGGGTAGGATGGAGGGGGCAGGGAGGATGGAGGCAGAGGGGAGGATGGAGCCGGAGGGGCAGGATGGAGCAGGAGGGGCAGGATGGAGGTGAGTGGCGCAGGATGGACGGAGCAGGCAGGATGGAGAAGGCGGGGCAGGATGGAGACGGCAGGGCAGGATGGTGGCGAGGGGGCGGGGGGAGGATGGAGGCGGCGGGGCAGGATGTTGGCGGGGGGTGAGGATGGTGGTGGGGGTGCGGGATGGAGTCGGGGGGGCAGGATGGTGTTGGGGGGGGCAGGAATGGACAGGGGGGCAGGATGGAGGCGCTCCTCCTGACCCCCTCCGCTCCCCGCGGCACCCGTCCCTTTGGGCCTCCAGTCTCTGGGCCCCCCTCCCTCTGGGGCTGCACACACCCCTCCCCCGCTCCTTCATGGTGATAATAAAAATAAAAAAACCTCAGTGAGGATACTTACCCTGCGGTGGCTCGCTCCACCCGTCTTGTAGGTGGCAGGACAGGACCTGTCGTTGGCTGGGAAACAATCTGCTGGGGGTCAGTGGGCAAAGCGGGGGTCAGTGGGCAGAGTGGGGGATGAGTGGGAAGAGCAGGGGTTAGTGGGCAGAGTCATTGGACAGAGCAGGGGTCAGTGGGCATAATCAGTAGTCAGAGCAGGGTCAGTAGGCAGAGCTGGAGTCTGTGGGCAGAGCTGGGGTCAGTGGGCATGGTCAGTAGCCAGAGGGGGGGTAAGTGGGCAGAGCAGGGTCAGTGGGCAGAGCGGGGGTGAGTGGGCAGAGTGGGGGGTGAATGGGCAGAGCAGGGTCAGTGAGCAGGATTGTGGGGTCAGTGGTCAGAGCAGGGTCATAGCGGGGGTCAGTGGTCAGAGCAGGGGTTAGTGGGCAGAGTGATTGGGCAGAGCAGGGGTCAGTGGGCACAGTCAGTAGGCACAGCAGGGGTTAGTGGGAAAAATCAGTGGGCAGAGCAGGGGTGAGTGGGCAGAGCAGGGTGAGTGGGCACAGTCAGTGAGCAGAGCGAGGTCAGCGGGCAGAGCGGGGGTGAGTGGGCAGAGCAGGGTTTAGTGGGCATAGCAAGGGTTATTGGGCACAGTCAGTGGGCAGAGCAGGGTTTAGTGGGCAGAGCGGCGGTCCAGTGGGCACAGTGAATGGGCAGAGAAGGGTCAGTGGGTAGAGCATGGGTGAGTGGGCACGGTCAGTTGGCAGAGCAGGGGTCAGTGGGCATGGTGAAAGGGCAGAGCGGGGGGTGAGTGAACAGAGAGTGGTCAGTGGGCAGAGCAGGGTCAGTGGTAAAAGCAGGGGCGAGTGGGCAGAGCGGGGGTGAGTGGGCAGAGCGGGAGTAAATGAGCAGAGCAGGGTCAGTAGGCAGTGTGAGGGGTCAGTGGCAGAGCATGGTCAGTGGCATGGAGGGAATGGCATAGATGTTCAGTGGGCAGTGTGAGGCACTGAGGCTCAGTGGTTAGCAGTGAGTGCGGTGAGATTGGTCAGCACAGCGGCGTGGGCAGAGTGGTGAGCACACACATACATACATACACACACACACACATACACACACTCTGTTATAGTTAGCACGGACCCAGCGTCTTCCCCGCCGCTTGGATCCAGAGTGGACATGTCGCCGCCCGCGGACGACTGGATCCAATATGGCATCCGGAAGTTTGGCGAGACTTCTTGGACGCTAAATTGGATCCAGTAGTTCAGGGGTGGCGACATGTCGACTGAGGATCCAGGCGGCTGATGCAGGGCCGGTGGTAAGTATAGCGGAGTGTGTGTGTGTGTGTGTGTGTGTGTGTATGTGTGCGGACAAAGTGAGGGAAGTGCGGACAAAGTGAGGGAAGTGCGGACAAAGTGACAGAAGTTACTACATACACACATATATACACATACTGTACATTGCATATGGAGGGGTGAGGAGAGCGGAGGCTGGAGGGGTGAGGAGGGCAGAGGACGGGAGGCTGGAGGGCAGAGGACAGGGGAGGCTGGAGGGCAGAGGACAGGGGAGGCTGGAGGGCAGAGGACAGGGGAAGCTGGAGGGCAGAGGACAGGGGAGGCTGGAGTGCAGAGGCTGGAGGGGAGAGCGGAGGCTGGAGTGGAGAGCAGAGGCTGGAGGGGGAGAGCAGAGGCTGGAGGGGCGAGCAGAGGCTGGAGGGGAGAGCGGAGGCTGGAGGGGAGAGCGGAGGCTGGAGGGGAGAGCAGAGGCTGGAGAGGAGAGCGGAGGCTGGAGGGGAGAGAGGAGGGTGGAGGGGAGAGGCTGGAGGGGAGAGCGGAGGCTGGAGGGGAGAGCGGAGGCTGGAGGGGAGAGGCTGGAGGGGAGAGCGGAGGCTGGAGGGCAGAGCGGAGGCTGGAGGGCAGAGCAGAGGCTGGAGGGCAGAGGCTGGAGGGGACAGGGGAGGCTGGAGGGCAGAGGACAGGGAGGCTGGAGGGCAGAGGACAGGGGAGGCTGGAGGGCGGAGGCTGGAGGGGAGAGCGGAGGCTGGAGGGCAGAGTGGAGGCTGGAGGGCAGAGCGGAGGCTGGAGGGCAGAGGCTGGAGGGCAGAGCGGAGGCTGGAGGGCAGAGCAGAGGCTGGAGGGCAGAGGCTGGAGGGGAGAGCGGAGGCTGGAGGGGAGAGCGGAGGCTGGAGGGCAGAGCGGAGGCTGGAGGGCAGAGCGGAGGCTGGAGGGGAGAGCGGAGGCTGGAGGGGAGAGCGGAGGCTGGAGGGCAAAGGCTGGAGGGCAGAGGCTGGAGGGGAGAGCGGAGGCTGGAGGGCGGAGGCTGGAGGGGAGAGCGGAGGCTGGGAGGGCAGAGGCAGTGTAGGGGAGTGCGGAGGCTGTAGGGGAGTGCGGAGGCTGGAGGCAGAGGCTGGAGGCAGTGGCGTAGCAGGCGTGCTCCGGGTCCTGGGGCAAGATCAGCACCCAGGACCCCCATGTGAGGACCGGGGGGTTGTGGGGTGCTGGCAGACAGATGTGAGGCCCTGGGGGGGTGCAGACTCACCGCGGCCGGCGTGCGTCTGCTGTAGGAGGAGAGGAGGGGCGGGCAGAGCTGCTGGACAGGAAGTTCCGTCCTCCCTCCTCTCCGGGCGGGCGCGCGGCTGCTGTCAGCACGGGGCCCCTCATGCCCTCCTTACCCCCCGCTAGCTACGGTACTGGCTGGAGGGCAGAGGCTGGAGGGCAAACGGAACTTCCGAGAGCGGAACGTTCCTCCGCCGCTCCCTGTAGCCGGGCGACCCCGCACTGGTGACGTCAGCAGCATGGGTCCGGAGGCCATCACGGAAGTACCCTTCGGGTTTTCCGGAAGTGGCCTTCGGCTTTTATATATTAGATTTATAGATTTATATATTAGATATATATATCTACTTACATAATTGCCTTGTAACTTCCGGTTCCATCTGGTTGTAACCCTATCCCACAATCTACCGTGCTTACCAGAAGTGGGCTGGATGCCATATTGGAACACCCAAGTGATGGGTCTTCCAATACAGCGATCGCCGCACTCCTGGCCGACACCCCACTGTACCCACCTCCACCACCCGACACCCCACTGCCCACCTCCAACCCGTCTGCCCCTAGCAGTCTGTAGCCCTCCCCTCCCGGCCCTGCACTCAGCCTACACTTACCTCACACTCAACCCTGCACTCAGCCCATGCTCACCTCATACTCAGTCCTGCACTCACCTCACATTCAACCCTGAACTCATCCCCCACTCAGCCATGCACTAATCCCACACTCAGCCCTCCACTCATCCATCACTCAGCCCTTCACTCAACTCACACTCAGCCCTGCACTCACCTCACACTCAGCTTTACAATCAGCCCTGCACTCACCCTTCACTCACCTCAACTTCACTCACCTCACACTCAGCCTTGCACTCAGATCTGCATTCATCCCACAACCAATCTCCCCTCACTCTCCCTTTACTCACCTCACACTCAGCCCTTCACTCACCCTGCATTCACCCTTTACTCACACTCAGTCCTGCACTCACCTCCCACTCAGCTCTGTCAGCCCTGCACTCACGTAACACTCAGCTCTGCACTTATCCCGAACTCAGCTCTGCACTCGGTCCTGTAACTCAGCCCACAATCACCTCACATTCAACCCTTCACTCATGCCACACTCAGCCATGCACTAATCCCACACTCAGCCATTCACTCATCCAACACTCAGTCCTGCACTCACCTCACACCCAGCTCTTTCAGCCCTGCATTCACCTAACACTCAGCCCTGCACTCACCTAACTCAGCCGTGCACTCACCTAACTCAGCCCTGCACTCACCTAACACTCAGCCCTGTACTCAGCTCACACTCAGCCCTGCACACTCAGCCCCACACGCACCACTCACCTCCCACTCAGCCCTGCACTCATCCCACACTCAGCCCTGCACTCATCCCACACTCTCCTCACACTCAGCCCTGAACTCATGCCATACTCAGCCCTGCACTCAGCTCTGCACTCAGCCCTGCATTCACCCTGCACTCACCTCACACTCAGCTCGCACTCACCTCACACTCAGCCTTGCACTCACTTCAAACTCACCTCACACTCAGCCCTGCTCTAAGTCCTGCACTCATCCAACTCTCAGCCCTGCATTCACCTTAAACTCAGACCTGCACTCATGTCCCACTCAGCTTTCAAGTCACACTCAGTCCTGCACTCACCCTGCATTCACCCTTTACTCACACTCAGTCCTGCACTCACCTCACACCCAGCTCTGTGAGCCCTGTACTCACGTAACACTCAGCCCTGCACTTATCCCGAACTCAGCCCTGCACTCAGTCCTGTACTCAGCCCACAATCACCTTACACTCAGCCCTGCACTCAGCCCACACTCACCTCATACTCAGTCCTGCACTCACCTCACATTCAACCCTGAACTCATCCCACACTCAGCCATGCACTAATCCCACACTCAGCCCTGCACTCATCTAACACTCAGCCCTTCACTCATCCAACACTCAGTCCTGCACTCACCTCACACCCAGCTCTTTCAGCCCTGCACTCACCTAACTCAGCCCTGCACTCACCTAACTCAGCCCTGCACTCACCTAACACTCAGCCCTGTACTCACTGCACACTCAGCCCTACACTCACCTCACACTCAGGCCTGCACTCATCCCACACTCTCCTCACACTCAGCCCTGAACTCATCCCATACTCAGCCCTGCACTCAGCTCTGCACTCAGCCTACACTCAGCCTACACTCAGCCCTGCATTCACCCTGCACTCACCTCACACTCAGCTTGCACTCACCTTGCACTCACCTCACACTCAGTCTTGCACTCACTTCACACTCACACTCACACTCAGCCCTGCTCTAAGTCCTGCACTCATCCAACTCTCAGCCCTGCATTCACCTTAAACTCAGACCTGCACTCACCTCACACTCAGCCTGACTCATCTCCACTCAGCTTTACATTTAGCCCTGCACTCACCCCTCACTCAGCCCTGCACTCACCTCACACTCTGCCCTGTACTCACGTCACACTCAGCTCTGCGCTCAGCTCCCAATCAGCCCTGCACGCAGCCCTGCACTCAGCCATGCACTAAGATCTGAACTCATCCCTCACTCAGCCCTGCAGTCAGCCCACTCTCACCTCACACTCAACGCTTCACTAAGCTCTGCACTCATCCCAACCTTAGCCCTGCACTCAGCCCTGAACTCACCTGACACTCAGCCTTGCACTCAGCCATGTATTCATCCCACACTCAGCCCTGCACCCACCTCATATTCAGTCATGCACTCATACCACACTCCACCCTGCACTTACCTGCACTCACACTCAGCCCTGCACTTATCCTGTACTCGCTCACACTCAGACCCTGCACTCACCTCACTCTCAGCTTTACACTCAGGCCTGCATTCAGCCCTGCACTCACCTCACACTCAGCCCTGCACTCACCTCACTCTCAGCCCTGCACTCATCCCACACTCAGCCCTACACTCATCCCACACTCAGACCTGCACTCACCTCACACTCAGCGCTGCACTCACCTCACACTCTGCCCTGCACTCACCCTTCACTCACCTCACACAAAGCTCTGCACTCACCTCACACTCCACCCTGCACTCACCTTGCACTCACCTCACTCAGATCTGCACTCTCCCTTAACTCACCTCACACTCAGTCCTGCACTCATCCCACACTCAGCCTGCAAACATCCCACACTCAGCCCTGCACTCAGTCCTGCACTCATCCCACAATCAGCCCTGCACTCACCCTTCACTCACCTCACACTCAGCCCTGCACTCAGCTCACACTTTGCTCTGCACTCACCTTGCACTCACCTCACACCCAGCCCTGCACTCACCCCATGCTCAGCCTTGAACTCATCGTGCACTCAGCCCTGCACTCTCCTTGCACTCAGCCCTGAACTCACTCCATACTCAGCCCTGCACTCAGCTTTACAATCAGCCCTGCACTCACCTCATATTCAGTCATGCACTCATACCACACTCCACCCTGCACTTACCCTGCACTCACCTCACACTCAGCCCTGCAAGCATCCTGTACTCACTCACACTCAGACCCTGCACTCATCTCACATTCAGCTTTACACTTAGCCCTGCATTCAGCCCTGCACTCACCTCATATTCAGCCCTACACTCATCCCACACTCAGCTCTGTACTCAACCCTCACTCGGTCCTGCACTTATCCCACACTCAGCCATGCACTCACCTATTGTCACGGGTGGCACGGATGACAGGGTGGAGGCCACGCGCAGACGATCCCAGCGTTTGGCCCACCAGCCATAATGGTGGAGGATGGTCCGTCTCTTTCAGGAGCATTTACCTTCTGTGTTGATGGAAAGAAGGTGTAATGAGATCTCTCTCTTATGGGGAGACGGCTGTGGAGGTCTTGCGCTCGGTCTGGTTTTATTCACCAATGTTGTAGGTCACTAGGACCCAGCAGACTCCTTCCACCTTTATAAGGAGGTTCATTGCCTTTCCTCGGTGCAGGTGATAGTTCCTTGTGCACACTTTATCCTTGCTCCAGCAGAAGCTGAGATGGTGGAGGTTGCTGTGTTCTGCTGTCAGATAAGTGTTTCCATTTCCCAAATGTCTGTCTTCCCTGGTGTTTGTCTTTAGTTGATAGTGGAGGGGTCTAGTGAACCTCTCCATCTGATCCTTAGATAAGATAGATCTAGGATCAGAGAGGGACGAGGTTCGTGGTCGGCGACAGTTGCGGAGACTGTATAGGGACGTCAGGGCAGACAGGGTCAGCTCTAGGAAGTCTAGGGGTCACCGTCTCCTTCTTGTGCCCTTAGCATTAGGGACTCCTGATCCCCCCCCCGTCGTTATCCTACGCTGGGTGTCTTCCCCACTCCCAGCGTGACATTATCACCTGCCATAACTGTAAGTGAAGGAAGGGGAGGATTTGATTTTCTTTCCTTTCCTTATGGATCCTGTGTCTGCTTTGGCCCAGCAGCTGCAGACCTTGTCTTTGGAGGTTGCGGACCTTCGGTCGGCTCTGCAGGGACCACAACCGCAAAATGGTGTCTTGGGGAATCAAGCAGTGGGTCCGGCCAGACCGGAACCTAAGGTTGCCCTCCCTGACAGGTTTTCAGGAGGCAGAGACAAATTTACTGTGTTCAAAGAGGCCTGTAAATTATACTTTAGGCTTAAGCCGTATTCCACTGGTGATGAGCAGCAGCGGGTAGGAATTATTATATCATTGCTGCAGGGGATCCCCAATCCTGGGCTTTCTCTCTGCCACAGGACTCTGCTTGTCTCCAGTCTGTGGATGGATTTTTTGACGCCTTAGGCCTCATATATGATGACCCTGACCGTGTCTCTTTGGCTGAATCCAAATTGCGCCATCTCCACCAGGGGACTCGGTCGGCGGAATCATATTGTTCGGAGTTCCGCAGGTGGGCTATGGACACACAGTGGAACGATCCGGCTCTCAGGAGTCATTTTTGCCAGGGTCTTTCAGAAAGACTGAAGGATGCCCTGGCAGTGTATGAGACCCCCCCGTCCCTGGAGGCAGCTATGTCGTTGGCTATTCGCATGGATAGACGCCTCCAGGAGCGGAGGGGTAGACCTCCTGCAACTGGGGGCCCTTCTCATGGTGGTTCCTTGTTGCCGGGTGGTCACTCGGAGGGCGAGTCATTTCTCCCGAGGGGGGAGGAACCTATGCAGCTTGGAGGAGCGGCGGCCTCGAGGCTCTCCTCCGGTGCCTCCCGGGGCAGGGGGAAGGGGGTCTGTTTTTTCTGTGGGAAAGGAGACCATTTTATCGGGGCCTGTCCCTACGCTCCTAAACGGACTGGGGTGCCGGGACCTCGGGTGACTATGGGGGGTGTGGAGGTGGTCGAGCGGGAGGTGTGTGTATCCTCCGTTTGTACTTCCCATTTTCTCCTGAGTGCAGAGGTGGCGCTAGAGAGCAAAACGGAAGGCATTTCTGTGTTTGTGGATAGTGGTGCGGGGATCTGCATGGTGGATGCTCGTTTTGTACACGCTCATGGGCTTAACCGCTGTTTATTGTCTCGCCCCATCCGTATCTATGCCATCGACTCAGCCCCTCTTGCTCAGGGTAGTCTCACACATATCGTACATAACATTAAGTTAACGGTTGGATCCCAACATCAGGAGACGTTATCTTGCTATGTCTTAGACGGTCTCCCCGCTCCCATTGTCCTGGGCTTGCCATGGTTGATTAAACATAATCCCGTAGTGGATTGGCAGTCCAGGGACATTGTGGAATGGAGTGATTTTTGTTCGGAGAATTGTTTGGCTACATCCCTTTCGGTGGTATCTGCTGAATCTCTGCCCCCATTCCTATCGGAGTATGAGGATGTGTTCTCAGAGAAGGGGTGCCGAGACTTGCCCCCTCATCGGGCATATGATTGCCCTATCAACCTCGTTCCCGGAGCTAAACTGCCCAAAGCTAGGATGTTTACTATATCTGGTCCCGAAAGACAAGCAATGAAGGATTTCATTTCCGAAAGTCTGGAGACGGGACACATTAGGCCCTCCACGTCGCCGGTTGCGGCTGGTTTCTTTTTTGTGAAAAAAAAAGATGGGGGCCTCCGTCCTTGTTTGGATTTTCGGGAATTGAATCGGATTACTGTCCGTGATCCATACCCCCTCCCTCTGATCCCTGATTTATTTAGTCAGGTTGTGGGTGCCAAATGGTTCTCCAAGTTGGATTTGAGGGGGGCCTACAACCTGATTAGGGTCAGAGAGGGGGATGAATGGAAAACTGCGTTTAATACCCCGGACGGCCATTTTGAAAGTCTCGTAATGCCGTTCGGGCTCACTAACGCCCCGCCGGTTTTCCAACATTTTGTCAATGATATTTTCCATCATTTGGTGGGTAGGTTTGTAGTTGTTTACTTGGACGATATCTTGATCTATTCTCCCGATATGGAGACGCATCAGTCCCATGTCAAACAGGTGTTGCAGGTCTTACGGGACAACAAACTGTATGCTAAACTCGAGAAATGTGTTTTCGCCGTTCAGGAGGTTCGTTTTTTGGGGTACCTCTTGTCGCCGTTGGGTTTCCGGATGGATCCGGAAAAGGTCCGGGCGGTGCTAGATTGGGAACAGCCGGACAATCTACGGGCATTGCAACGGTTTTTGGGGTTTACCAATTTTTACCGTAAATTTATTAAGAACTATTCGGTACTGGTGACGCCTCTTACGGACATGACTAGGAAGGGGACGGATTTTTCTGAGTGGTCTGATTCTGCTCGCCAGGCTTTTTCCTCCCTAAAGCGTTGTTTTGCTTCCGCGCCTGTTCTTTGTCAGCCCGATCTTTCTCAGCCCTTCATTGTGGAAGTGGATGCGTCTGAGGTGGGGGTGGGGGCTGTGTTGTCGCAGGGCCCTTCGCCTGGGAGATGGGTGCCCTGTGCGTTCTTCTCCAAGAAGTTGTCTTCGGCCGAGAGGAATTATGATGTGGGTAATAGGGAGCTGTTGGCTATTAAGTTGGCTTTTGAGGAATGGCGGCACTGGCTGGAGGGGGCTGTCCATCCCGTCACGGTTATTACCGACCATAAGAACCTGTCTTACCTTGAGTCCGCCAGGCGTCTCAATCCCCGGCAGGCCAGGTGGTCTTTGTTTTTCACGAGATTTAATTTTACCGTCACCTACCGTCCGGGGGTTCAGAATGTGAAGGCGGATGCATTATCGCGCAGTTTTCCGGGTGGTAGTACTCATGAGAGTCCCGTCCCCATCTTGCAGGAGGGGGTGGTTGTTTCTGCTCTTTGCCCTGATCTAGAGGGGGAGGTGTTGAAGGTTCAGGGGGGCGCCCCTGCCTCCTGCCCTTCTGGGAGGCTTTTTGTGCCGTTCTCTTTGCGCCTCAGGGTGCTGTCAGAGCATCACGACTCTGTACTGGCGGGGCATCCGGGCGGTAGGGCCACTTTCGATCTCTTGTCTCATCGCTTTTGGTGGCCGGGGTTGAGGAAGGACGTAGCGGAATTCGTATCCGCCTGTGGTGTGTGTGCACGTGCTAAGGTTCCGCATACCCGTCCGTCTGGGTCTCTCGTGCCATTGTCTATTCCTGAGAGGCCATGGACACACTTGTCAATGGATTTTATCACCGATCTTCCGGCGTCTGCGGGCAAGACGGTGGTACTGGTAGTAGTAGATAGATTCAGTAAGATGGTTCGCTTTGTGGCACTGCCCGCACTTCCTAATGCTCGGACTCTGGCACAGGTGTTCGTAAGTGAGATTGTGAAGCTTCATGGGGTTCCCTCCGATGTGGTTTCTGATCGCGGTACTCAGTTCGTCTCCAAATTTTGGAAGGCTTTTTGTACACGTTTGGGGATAACGTTGTCCTTTTCTTCTGCTTTTCATCCTCAGTCTAATGGTCAAACCGAACGTGTGAATCAGAATTTGGAGACTTACCTGAGGTGTTTTGTCTCTGACCATCAGGAGACTTGGGCAAATTATTTGCCCTTGGCCGAATTCGCCCTTAATAATCGTCTTCAGGAGTCCACTGGCAAGTCACCGTTCTTCGGTGCATATGGGTTTCATCCTCAGTTTGGTACTTTTAGCGGTACGAGTCCTTCCGGAGTTCCAGAGGAGGACCGTTTTACCTCGTCCCTCTCCTCGGTTTGGCGGGGTGTACAGCGTAGCTTGAAGCTCTTAGGTGACAGGTACAAACGTATGGCTGACAGGAAGCGTGCGCCAGGTCCGGACCTATGTGTGAATGACTACGTGTGGTTGTCTACCAAGAATGTGAAGTTGAAGGTGCCCTCTTGGAAGTTGGGGCCCAGGTTTATTGGCCCCTATAGGATAACCGCCGTTATCAATCCCGTGGCGTTTCGTCTTGCGTTGCCTCCTGCTCTTAAGATTCACGATGTGTTTCACAGGTCGCTCCTCAAGCCGTATGTGCCGTCGTCTAACCCATCTCCTTTGCCTCCTGAGCCCATCTGTGTGGCGGGGAATCTGGAATTCGAGATCTCGAGGGTGGTTGATTCTCGCATGTTGCGCCGTTCTCTTCAGTATTTGGTACACTGGAGGGGGTACGGTCCTGAGGAGCGGATGTGGGTGCCGGCGTCGGAGGTGTCCGCCGCAAGGCTGGTCCGCGCTTTTCACCGTTCCCATCCGGATAAGCCTGGTCCTGAGTGTCCGGGGGCCACTCGTAGGAGAGGGGGTACTGTCACGGGTGGCACGGATGACAGGGTGGAGGCCACGCGCAGACGATCCCAGCGTTTGGCCCACCAGCCATAATGGTGGAGGATGGTCCGTCTCTTTCAGGAGCATTTACCTTCTGTGTTGATGGAAAGAAGGTGTAATGAGATCTCTCTCTTATGGGGAGACGGCTGTGGAGGTCTTGCGCTCGGTCTGGTTTTATTCACCAATGTTGTAGGTCACTAGGACCCAGCAGACTCCTTCCACCTTTATAAGGAGGTTCATTGCCTTTCCTCGGTGCAGGTGATAGTTCCTTGTGCACACTTTATCCTTGCTCCAGCAGAAGCTGAGATGGTGGAGGTTGCTGTGTTCTGCTGTCAGATAAGTGTTTCCTTTTCCCAAATGTCTGTCTTCCCTGGTGTTTGTCTTTAGTTGATAGTGGAGGGGTCTAGTGAACCTCTCCATCTGATCCTTAGATAAGATAGATCTAGGATCAGAGAGGGACGAGGTTCGTGGTCGGCGACAGTTGCGGAGACTGTATAGGGACGTCAGGGCAGATAGGGTCAGCTCTAGGAAGTCTAGGGGTCACCGTCTCCTTCTTGTGCCCTTAGCATTAGGGACTCCTGATCCCCCCCCCGTCGTTATCCTACGCTGGGTGTCTTCCCCACTCCCAGCGTGACACCTATGCACTGAGCCCAAACTCACCTCACAATCAGGCCTACACTCAGCCCTGCACTTATCCCACATTCAGCACTGCACTCAGCCTGCACTCACCTTATACTAAGCCCAGCACTCACCTCACACTCAGCCCTGCACTCACCTCACACTCAGCCCTGCACTCACCTCACACTAAGCCCTGCACTCACGCCACACTCAGCTTTACACTCAGCCCTGCACTCACCCTTTACTCATCTCACACTCAGTCCTGCACTCATCCCACATTCAGCGCTGCACACATCCCACACTCAGCCCTGCACTCACCTCACACTTAGCCCTACACTCACCCCTCACTCACCTTCACTCAACTCACAATTAGCCCTGCACTCACCCTTAACTCACCTTACACTCAGCCCTGCACTCATCCCACACCCAGCCCTGCACTCAGCTCTGCACTCAGCTCACACTCAGCTCTGTACCCAGCTCACACTCACCTTTCACTCAGCCCTGCACTCACCCTTCACTCACCTCACACAAAGCTCTGCACTCACCTCACACTCCACCCTGCACTCACCTTGCATTTACCTCACTCAGCCCTGCACTCATCCCACACTCAGTCCTGCACTCATCCCACACTCAGTCCTGCACTCATCCCACACTCAGTCCTGCACTCATCCCACACTCAGCCCTGCACACACATCCCACACTCAGCCTGCATTGACCTCACTTTCAGCCCTGCACTCAGCCCACAATCAGCCCTGCACTCACCTCACACTCCACCCTGCACTCACCTTGCACTCACCTCACACCCAGCCCTGCACTCACCTCACACTCCACCCTGCACTCAGCCCATGCTCAGCCTTGAACTCATCTTGCACTCAGCCCTGCACTCTCCTTGCACTCATCTCACATTCATCCCAGGACACCCCTTACACTCAGCCCTGCACTCACTCACACTCACCCCTGCACTCACCTCACACTTAGCTTTACACTCAGCCCTGCACTCACCTCATATTCAGTCCTGCACTCATACCAAACTCAGCCTTGCACTCATCCCACACTCAGCCATTCACTAATTCCAAACTTTGCCCTGCACTCAGCCTTGCACTCACTTCTCTCTCAACCCTACACTCAGCCTTGCCCTCATCCCACACTCAGCCCTGCACTCAGCTCACACTCAGCTTTAAACTCACCCTGCACTCACTTCACACTAACCTTGCACTCACCAGACACTGAGTCCTACGCTTGGCCCTGCATTCATCACACACTCATTCCTGCCTTTAGCCCACACTCAGCCCTGCCCTCATCCCACATTCACCCTTTCACTCACCCCACACTCAGCCCTGCACTCACCACACACTTAGCCCTACATTCACCCCTCACTCACCCTTTACTCACCTCACATTCAGGCCTGCACTCAGCTCTGCACTCACCTCACACTCAGCTCTGCACTCACCTCACACTCAGCCTTACACAAACCTTCACACTCAGCCTTGCACTCACCTCACACTCAGCCCTGCACTAACCTCACTGTAAGCCATCCACTCATCCTGCATACACCTCACAATCAGCTCTGCACTAACCTCACACTCTGCCCCACAGTCACCCTCCACTCACCTCACACTCACCTCACACTCAGCTCGAACTCAGCTCTGCACTCAGCTCACACTCAGCTTTACACTCAGCCCTGCACTCACCCTTCAATCACCTCACAGTAAACTCTGCACTCACCTCACACTCCGCCCTGCACTCACTCTTCACTCACCTCACAATCAGACCTGCACTCATCCCATGTTCAGCGTTGAACTCACCTTGCACTCAGCTGTGAATTCACCCCATACTCAGCCCTGCACTCAGATCTGCATTCAGCTCTCACTCATCCCTGCACTCACCTTGCACTCATCTCACACACAGCCCAGGACTCCCCTTAAACTCAGCCCTGCACTCACCTCATATTCAGTCATGCACTCATACCACACTCCACCCTGCACTCATCCCACACTCAGCCATGCACTAATTCCACACTTAGTCTTGCACTCAGCCTTGCACTCACCTCACTCTCAACCCTGCACTCAGCCCTGCCCTTATCCCACACCCAGCCCTGCACTCACCCTGCACTCACCTCCCACTCAGCCATGCACTCCCCTCACACTCAGCTTTACACTCACCCTGCACTCACCTCACACTCAGCCCTGCACTCACCTCACTGTAAGCCCTGCACTCACCACACCTCACATTCAGCCCTGCACTAACCTCACACTCTGCCCCACAGTCACCCTCCACTCACCTCACACTTAGCTCTGCACTCAGCTCACACTCAGCTTTACACTCAGCCCTGCACTCAACCTTCAATCACCTCACACTCAGCTCTGCACTCACCTCACACTTTGCCCTGCAGTCACCTTGCGCTCACCTCAAACTCAGCCCTACACTCACCCCTCACTCACCCTTCACTCACCTCACAATCAGCCCTGCATTCATCCCACACTCAGCCCTGCACTCATCCCACAACCAGTCCTGCACTCATCCCATGCTCAGCCTTGAACTCACCTTGCACTCAGCCCTGCACTCTCCTTGCACTCAGCCCTGAATTCACCCCATACTCAGCCCTGCACTCAGCTCTGCATTCAGCTCTCACTCAGCCCTGCACGCACCCTGCACTCATCTCACACAGCCCAGGACTCCCCTTACACTCAGCCCTGCACTCACTCACACTCACCCCTTCAGTCACCTCACAGTTAGCTTTACACTCAGCCCTGCACTCACCTCATATTCAGTCATGCACTCATACCGCACTCCACCCTGCACTTACCCTGCACTCACACTCAGCCGTGCACTTATCCTGTACTCACACTCAGACCCTGCACTCACCTCACACTCAGCTTTACACTTAGCCCTGCATTCACCCCTGCGCTCACCTCACATTCAGCCCTACACTCATCCCACACTCAGCTCTGTACTCAACCCTCACTCGGTCCTGCACTTATCCCACACTCAGCCCTAAACTCACCTCTGCACTCACCTCACAAATTAGGCCTGCACTCAGCCCTGCACTTATCCCACACTCACCTTACATTCAAGCCCTACACTCACCTTACATTCAGCCCTGCACTCATACATGCACTAATCCCACACTCAGCCCTTCAATCATCCCACACTCAGCCCTGCACTCACCACACACTTAGCCCTACATTCAACCCTCACTCACCCTTTATTCACCTCACTCTCAGGCCTGCACTCACCTCACACTCAGCTCTGCACTCACCTCACACTCAGCCCCACAGTCACCCTCCACTCACCTCACACACTGCCCTGCACTCAGCTCACACTCAGCTTTACACTCAGCCCACACTCACCCTTCAATCACCTTCCAGTAAACTCTGCACTCACCTCACACTCCACCCTGCAGTCACCCTTCACTCACCTCACAATTAGCCCTGCACTCATCCCATGCTCAGCCTTAAACTCACCTTGCACTGAGCCTTGCACTCTCCTTGCAATCAGCTGTGAACTCCATACTCAGCCCTGCACTCAATCTGCATTCAGCTCTCACTCATCCCTGCACTCATCTCACACACAGCCCAGGACTCCCCTTACACTCAGCCCTGCACTCACCTCGTATTCAGTCATGCACTCATACCACACTCCACCCTGCACTCATCACACACTCAGCCATGCACTAATTCCACACTCAGCCCTGCACTCACCTCACACTCAGCTTTACACTCACCCTGCACTCACTTCACACTCAGCCCTGCACTCAATTCATACTCAGCCCTGCACTCAATTTACTGTAAGCCCTGCACTCACCACACCTCACATTCAGCCCTGCACTAACCTCACACTCTGCTTCACAGTCACCCTACACTCACCTCACACTCTGTCCTGCACTCACCTCACACTCAGCTCTGCAATCAGCTCTTCACTCAGCTCACACTCAGCTTTACACTCAGCCCTGCACTCACCCTTCAATCACCTCACACTCAGCTCTGCACTCACCTTACACTCTGCCCTGCACTCACCTTGCACTCACCTCAAACTCAGCCCTACACTCACCCCTCACTCACCCTTCACTCACCTCACAATCAGCCCTGCACTCATCCCACACTCAGCCCTGCACTCATCCCACAAAAAGTCCTGCACTCAGCTCTGCATTCAGCTCTCACTCAGCCCTGCACGCACCCTGCACTCATCTCACACAGCCCAGGACTCCCCTTACACTCAGCCCTGCACTCACTCACACCCACCCCTTCAGTCACCTCACAGTTTGCTTTACACTCAGCCCTGCACTCACCTCATATTCAGTCATGCACTCATACCACACTCCACCCGCACTTACCGTGCACTCACCTCACACTCAGCCCTGCACTTATCCTGTACTCACTGACACTCAGACCCTTCACTCACCTCACACTCAGCTTTACACTTAGCCCTGTATTCAGCCCTACAGTCATCCCACACTCGGCTCTGTACTCAACCCTCACTCGGCCCTGCACTTATCCCACACTCAGCCCTAAACTCACCTCTGCACTCACCTCACAATCAGGCCTGCACTCAGCCCTGCACTTATCCCACGCTGAGCCCTGCACTCAGCCTGCACTCACCTTACATTCAGCCCTGCACTCACCTACTTCAGCTACACATACAGCACTCATCCACTAGCCTGCATCACCTCACACTAAGCTCAACACTCAGCCCTGCACTCACCCTTCACACTCAGCTTTACACTCACCCTGCACCCACTTCACACTCAGCTCTGCACTCACCTCACACTCCACCCTGCACTCACCTCACACTCAGTCCTGCACTCACCCTTAACTCACATTTGAAGCCCCCTTGAGGGGCGTACATGACAGAAAACACCCAAAAGTGAAACCATTCCAAAAACTGCACCCCTCAAGCTACTCAAAACTCATTCAAGAAGATTATTAACCCTTCAGGTGCTTCACAGCAACTAAAGCAAAGTGGAAGGAAAAAATGGACATTTTAATTTTTCTAACAAAAATGTTCTTTTAGCCTCAATCCTTTCATTTTCACATGGGCAACAGGATAAAATGGATCCTAAAATGTGTTGAGCAATTTCTCTTGAGTACACCGATACCTCATATGTGGTCATAAACCACTGTTTGGGCACACGGCAGGGCTCAGAAGAAAAGGAGCGCAATTTGACTTTTGGAGCTAATTTTCCATTCAAAAAGTGAAATTGCGCTCCTTCCCTTCTGAGCCCTGCCGTGCGCCCAAACAGTGGTTTATGACCACATATGAGGTATTGGTGTACTCAGGAGTAATTGCCCAACAAATTTCAGGATGAATTTTATCTTTTTGCCTATGTGAAAATTAAAAAAGTTAGGCTAAAAGACATTTTGTGAGAAAAGAAAAGTAGTTTTTCATTATTATGGATCAATTTGTGAAACATCTGAGAGTTCACAGTGCTGATTTTGCATCTAGATAAGTTCCCTGGGGAGTCTAGTTTCCAAAATGGGGTCACTTGTGGGGAGCTCCAATGTTTAGGCACACAGGGGCTCTCCAAACGCGACATGGTGTCTGCTACCAATTTGAATGGAAAATTAGCTCAAATTGTTAGCGGACACCATGTCGCGTTTGGAGAGTCCCTGTGTGCCTAAACATTGGAGCTCCCCCACAAGTGACCCCATTTTGGAAACTAGTTTCCCCCCCTAGGGAACTTATCTAGATGGGTGGTGAGCACAAATTGATCCATAATAATGAAAACGTACTTTTTTTCCACAAAAATTTCTTTTTTGATTTTTACAGATTCATTTGTAAAGCACTTGGGGCTTCAAAATGCTCACCACCCATCTAGATATGTTCCCTGGGAGGTCTAGTTTCCAAAATGGGGTCACTTGTGGTGGAGCTCCAATGTTTAGGCACACAGGGGTTCTCCATGCGTGACATGGTGCCCGCTAACAATTCCAATTGTTAGTCGATACCATGTCGCGTATGGGGAGCCCCTATGTGCCTAAACATTGGAGCTCCCCCACAAGTGACCCCATTTTAGAAACTAGATCCCCCCAAGGAACTTATCTAGTTGCATAGTGAGCACTTTGAACCCCCAGGTGCTTCACAAATTGATCCGTAAAAATTAAAAAAAGAAAATTTGTGTGAAAAAAAAAAAGTTATTTTTCCTTATTACGGATCAATTTGTGAAGCACCTGGGGGTTCAAAGTGCTCACTATGCATCTGGATAAGTTCCTTGGGGGTTCTAGTTTTCAAAATTGGGTCACTTGTGGGGGAGCTCCAATGTTCAGGCACACAGGGAGGGGCTATCCATACGCAATATAGTTTTCGCTAACAATTGGACCTAATTTTCCATTGAAATTGTTAGCAGACACCATGTTGTGTATGGAGATCCCGTGCGCCACCAGCACAAGGGCAACTGGTAGAGTTGGGGTACAGCACCAGAAAATGGCGCCTCTAATGAATACGCTATTTTTTGGGGTGGCTTTGGGTTGCAATTTGCAGTATGGGGGCCAACATTTTGCTCTCTACACGCTGAGGATTCCAAACCCCCAGCTTCCAAGTTGTATCTGGCTGGCAACCAAAAATACAGTGGCCTTTTTGTTTTTTATATTTCTAGAACTGATTTTAGAAAAAAAAAATGACATGGGGCTCTGCCATATTTTTGGTCCAGCCAGGTTCAACTTGGCATCTACGGACTGCCACCAACCCCGAGCTGCCTCGTTGTACCTGGCTGGCAACCAAAAATACAGCGAAGCCCATTTTTTTTATTTCTAGAACTAATTCTAGAAAAAAAAATGACGTGGGGCTTCGCCATATTTTTGGTCCAGACAGGTACAACTAGGCAGCTGGGGGCTGGAATCCTCAGCATGGAGAGGCCCAAGCGTTCTGGGCCCCCCATGCTGCGAATTGCAGCCCTCAGCCGCTCCAGAAAATGGCGCATTCATTGAAGCACCATTTTTTGGCGCTGTACCCAGGCTCTTCCAGTTGCCCTGGTGCCCTTGGCAAACTGGGTAATAAAGGGGTTAATGCCAGCTTTTTATTGGCAGCTGGCACTAAGCTCGAGATTCATAATGTCGGGCCAATGTTAGACCTGGCCATTAGGAATCTCTAGTAAATAGTCAAAAAAAACACCACACAGAGAAAAATCTTTTTATTTGAAAAAAAACAAACAAAATTCGGACTCGATCTTTATTATAAAGATCCGATGTAGTCCACAACGAAGGTCCCACGACGCTCGATCGCTTCCGACATAGTCCAAAAAGATTTTCCCGCGACACTCGATCACCTCTGCTACATCTAGAGACTGCAGCAAGGGATCAAGTGTCCTCTTCCCACAGTCCCTGGTGTTACACTGTATGACAATGATCTGTCATACAGTGCACCATGACTCTGACCCCAGAGACTACAACAAGAGGACACTTCATCCCTTGTTGTAGTCTCTGGGGTCAGAGTCATGGTGCACAGTACAGCAGATCATTACCATACAATGCATCATGACTGACCCCAGTGTTGCAACAAGTGGACACTTGATCCGTTATTGTAGTCTCTGGGGTCAGAGTCATGGTGCATGGTACAGCAGATCATTGCCATACAGTGCACCATGACTGACCCCCGTGACTGCAACAAGTGGACACTTAATCCCGTGTTGTAGTCTCTGGGGTCAGAGTCATGGTGCACGGTACAGCAGATCATTGCCATACAGTGCACCATGACTGATCCCACTGACTGCAACAAGTGGACACTTAATCCCGTGTTGTAGTCTCTGTGGTCAGAGTCATGGTGCATGGTACGGCAGATCATTGCCATACAGTGCACCATGACTAACCCCAGTGACTGCAACAAGTGGACACTTGATCCCGTGTTGTAGTCTCTGGGGTCAGAGTCATGGTGCACTGTATGGCAATGATCTGCCGTACCGTGCACCTTGACTCTGACCCCATCCATCCATCATCCATCCATCAATCCATCATCCATCAACCATCCATCCATCGATCATCCATACATCATCCATCATCAATCCATCATCCATCCATCCATCACCCATCTATCCATCAATCATCCATCCATCAATCATCCATCCATCACCCATCCATCCATCTCCCATCCATCCATCACCCATCAATCAATCAATCCATCGCCCATCCATCCATCCATCAATCATCCATCCATCACCCATCCATCCATTCTCCATCCATCCATCAGCCATCCATACTCGCCTCACTGACAGATCCCTTGCAGATCCTGTCTGGCAGCTCCTCCTGTAACAGATCAGCCTGCACAAAGGAGGAGCTGCACAGTGCAGAAGCCCGGCAGCGGAGGATGTCGCCAGCAGGGAATGGAGGTATGGGGGCAGCATGGGGGGAGGATGGTGGAGGAGAGGAGGAAGAGGGACAGGACCGGAGCAGGAAGGGGACAGGGGGCGATCAGGGACAGGGGCAAGCAGGGGACCAGAGTTGGAGCAGGAAGATGATATGGGGGAGGAATTAGGAGGAGATCAGGAATAGAAGGAAGGAGCAGGGCGCCGGAGCATGGGGGAGATCTGGAGGGGCGGTGGCGTGCAGCGGATGCAGGGCGGCTATGGAGCGGCTCCAATGAGGGTGATCCTCGCATCAGATCGCTCTGATAGAAGCGATTTGATGGAAGGATCACTCCCATCAGAGCCGATCAATAGCCCTTTCCATAGGAGGCAGTGGATCACGGTGATTGACTGTTCAAACAGCCAATCACGGTCATCCTGGGGGCGGGGTGGGGTATCCACTTCCCTGACGTCAAGTCCTAGTGTTCATTGATAAGGATCACTGAACATCGGGGCCCAATGACGGTTACCGTGGCAACGGAGCCGCAGTAACCGCCATGACGTTGTACAACGTCAAAGGTCGGCAAGGCACCGACTTTCATGACGTTGTACAACGTCAAAGGTCGGGAAGGGGTTAAAAAGCCTACGGTGGATGGACTAGCACCGTATGGACTTACCCGTTTTTCTACTTTTCTATCTTTTCAATATTTTTTATAGTGTCTTTTTGTAATTTTTTAAATATGTACATATGTTATAATTGTTATATCTTTGTTTACACAAACATTGCTCAGTCCAGGAGTACTGATGTTACCTACGGGGGTGTGTGGGTTTCCACAGCAGGTACTACTACGAACAACACCTTCCACCCTGGCACAGTAAGGGGAGCCCAACCTGCTGCGCTTAGGCAGGGTCCCCTATACATACTGCTGCTGGGGAGGAGCTAGTCAGAGTGTGTGCAGACGCTAGAAGAGCTGCAGGAAAGCTCTGGTTATCGGTGCCACGTGTAGGCCCGAGCCAGTAACCCAGAAGTAGCCTTTCAGCATCCCACCAGCCTAAGTGGGACTGAAGGCGAGGAGTTTAGAGGAGAAGCAGAAGCAAGGAACAGGTAGCTCCAGCCGTGAGTTCGTTCCAGAAAGAGACAGAGAAAAGCTGGATATTGAGGATCCGCACCAGTGGAGAACTACAAGTCCCACAAGAAACCCCTTGGCACCGAGGAAGCTACAGCTACCCGGTCTTCTGTGAGAGTTAAGAAAAGGGAGCCAGGAGCAGTGGCCACTGAAGAATTAGAGAAGATTGTCACAGAGACCGCACAGGAGGGAAGGAGACACAGGCAGGAGAAGAGAGCTTCTCAGCTCTGCACTCACCTCACACTCTGCCCTGCACTCACCTTGCACTCACCTCAAACTCAGCCCTACACTCATCCCTCACTCACCCTTCACTCATGTCACAATCAGCCCTGCACTCATCCCACACTCAGCCCTGCACTCATCCCACAACCAGTCCTGCACTCATCCCATTTTCAGCCTTGAACTCACCTTGCACTAAGCCCTGCACTCTCCTTGCACTCAGCCCTGAACTCACCCCATACTCAGCCCTGCACTCAGCTCTGCATTCAGTTCTCACTCAGCCCTGCACTCACCCTGAACTCATCTCGCACACAGCCCAGGACTGCCCTTACACTCAGCCCTGCACTCACTTCATATGCAGTCATGCACTCATACCACACTCCACCCTGCACGTACCCTGCACTCACCTCATGCTCAGCCCTGCAGTCATCCTGTACTCACTCACACTCAGACCCTGCACTCACCTCATACTCATCTTTACACTTAGCCCTTCATTCAGCCCTGCACTCACCTCACATTTAGCTCTGTACTCAACCCATACTCGGCCCTGCACATATCCCACACTCAGCCCTGCACTCAGCCGGCACTCACCACATACTCAGCTCTGTACTCATCCCACACTCAGTCCTGCACTCAACCCGCACTCACCTCAAACTCAGCCCTGCATTCACCTTACATTCAGCCCTGCACTCACCTTACATTCAGCCCTGCACTCATACATGCACTAATCCCCACACTTAGCCCTGCACTCATCCCACACTCAGCCCTGCACTCACCTCATACTCAGCTCTGCACTCATCTCACACTCAGCCCTGCACTCACCCTTCACTCACCTCACACTCAGCCCTGCACTCACCTTGCACTCACCTCACACTCAGCCCTGCACTCACCCTTAACTCACCTCACACTCAGCCCTGCACACATCCCACACTCAGCCCTGCGCACATCCCACACTCAGCCCTGCGCACATCCCACACCCAGCCCTGCACACATCCCACACTCAGCCCTGCACACATCCCACACTCAGCCGTCCACATATCCCACACTCAGCCCTGCACACATCCCACACTCCGCCCTGCACTCAGTTCTGCACTCATCCCACACTAAGCCCTGCACTTACCTCACACTCAGCTTCACACTCAGCCCTACACTCACCCTTCACTCACCTCACTCATCCATGCACTCACCTCACACTCAGCCCTGCACTCACCTCCCTCACACTCAGCCCTGCACTCACCCTGCACTCACCTCACAATCTGCCCTGCACTCACCTCACACTCAGTCCTACACTCACCGCTCACTCACCCTTCACTCACCACACAATCAGCCCTGCACTCACCCTTAACTCACCTCACACTCAGCCCTGCACTCATCTCACACCCAGCCCTGCACTCATCCCATGCTCAGCCTTGAACTCACCTTGCACTCAGCCCTGCACTCTCATTGCACTCAGCCCTGAACTCACCCCATACTCAGCCATGCATTCAGCTCTGCATTCAGCTCCCACTCAGCTCTGCACTCACCCTGCACTCATCTCACACTCAGCTCAGGACTCCCCTTACACTCAGCCCTGCACTCACCTTACACTTAGCTTTACACTCAGCCCTGCACTCACGTCATATTCAGTCCTGCACTCATACCACACTCAGGATTCCACACTTAGCCCTGCACTAACCCCACACTCTGTCCCACAGTCACCCTCCACTCACCTCATGCTCAGCCCTGCAGTCATCCTGTACTCACTCACACTCAGACCCTGCACTCACCTCATACTCATCTTTACACTTAGCCCTTCATTCAGCCCTGCACTCACCTCACATTTAGCTCTGTACTCAACCCATACTCGGCCCTGCACATATCCCACACTCAGCCCTGCACTCGCCTCTGCACTCACCTCACAATCAGGCCTTCACTCAGCCCTGCACTCATCCCACACTCAGCCCTGCACTCAGCCGGCACTCACCACATACTCAGCTCTGTACTCATCCCACACTCAGTCCTGCACTCAACCCGCACTCACCTCAAACTCAGCCCTGCATTGACCTTACATTCAGCCCTGCACTCACCTTACATTCAGCCCTGCACTCATACATGCACTAATCCCCACACTTAGCCCTGCACTCATCCCACACTCAGCCCTGCACTCACCTCATACTCAGCTCTGCACTCATCTCACACTCAGCCCTGCACTCACCCTTCACTCACCTCACACTCAGCCCTGCACTCACCTTGCACTCACCTCACACTCAGCCCTGCACTCACCCTTAACTCACCTCACACTCAGCCCTGCACACATCCCACACTCAGCCCTGCGCACATCCCACACTCAGCCCTGCGCACATCCCACACCCAGCCCTGCACACATCCCACACTCAGCCCTGCACACATCCCACACTCAGCCGTCCACATATCCCACACTCAGCCCTGCACACATCCCACACTCCGCCCTGCACTCAGTTCTGCACTCATCCCACACTAAGCCCTGCACTTACCTCACACTCAGCTTCACACTCAGCCCTACACTCACCCTTCACTCACCTCACTCATCCATGCACTCACCTCACACTCAGCCCTGCACTCACCTCCCTCACACTCAGCCCTGCACTCACCCTGCACTCACCTCACAATCTGCCCTGCACTCACCTCACACTCAGTCCTACACTCACCCTTCACTCACCACACAATCAGCCCTGCACTCACCCTTAACTCACCTCACACTCAGCCCTGAACTCATCTCACACCCAGCCCTGCACTCATCCCATGCTCAGCCTTGAACTCACCTTGCACTCAGCCCTGCACTCTCGTTGCACTCAGCCCTGAACTCACCCCATACTCAGCCATGCATTCAGCTCTGCATTCAGCTCCCACTCAGCTCTGCACTCACCCTGCACTCATCTCACACTCAGCTCAGGACTCCCCTTACACTCAGCCCTGCACTCACCTTACACTTAGCTTTACACTCAGCCCTGCACTCACGTCATATTCAGTCCTGCACTCATACCACACTCAGGATTCCACACTTAGCCCTGCACTAACCTCACACTCTGTCCCACAGTCACCCTCCACTCACCTCACTCTCTGCCCTGCACTCACCCACACTCAGCCCTGCACTCACCTCACACTCAGCTTTACACTCAGCCCTGCACTCACCCTGCACTCACCTCTCACTCAGCCTTGCACTCACCACAGACTCAGCCCTGCACTCACCTCACATTCAGCCCCACAGTCACCCTCCACTCACCTCACACTCTGGCCTGCACTCACCTCACATACTCTGCACTCACGCTTCACTCACCTCACACTCACCCTGCACTCACCTTCACTCACCTACACTCAGCCTACACTCACCCCTCACACTCAGCCCTTCACACATCCCACACTCAGCCCTGCACATATCCCACACTCAGACCTGCACTCACCTCAAACTCAGCCCTGAACACATCCCACACTCAGCTAACACTTAACCCTGCATTCACTCTGCACTCACCTAACTCTCAGCCCTAACCTCGCCCCTCACTCTCGCTTCACTCACCTTACAATTAGCCCTGCATTCACCCTTCACTCACCTCACACTCAGCTCTGCACTCATCCCACACTCAGTCCTGCACACATCCCACACTCAGCCCTGCACACATCCCACACTCAGCCCTGCACACATCCTACACTCAGCCCTGCACTCACCTCACTGTAAGCCCTGCACTCCCTGCACACACCTCAAACTCTGCCCTGCACTCACCTTGCACTCACCTCACACTCAGCCCTACACTCACCCCTCACTCACCTCACACTCAGCCCTTCACACATCTCACACTCAGCCCTGCACACATCCCACACTCAGCCCTGCACTCAGCTCACACTCAAACCTGCATTCACTCTGCACTCACCTCACTCTCAGCCCTCACCTCACCCCTCACTCTCGCTTCACTCACCTTACAATTAGCCATGCATTCACACTGCACTCACCCTTCCTCACCTCACACTCAGCTCTGCTCTCACACTCGGCTTTACACTCAGCCCTACACTCTCCCTTTACTCACCTCATACTCAGCCCTGCACTCACCTCACACTCACATCACACTCAGCTCTGCACTCATACCACACTCAGCATTGCACTTATTCCACATTAAGCCATTTACTAATCCCACACTCAGCCCTGCATTCACCTCACACTCACCCTGCACTCACCTCACACTCAGCCATGCACTCCCCTCACATTCAGCCTTACACTCACACTGCACTCACCTCACACTCAGCCCTATGCTTAGCCCTGCATTCATCCCACGAACATTCCTGCCTTTAGCCCACACTCATCCCTGAACGCAGCACACAGTCAGCCCTGCACTCATCCCATGTATCGCCCCAGGGTATGGGGACTCGGATGTCTGGGCCATCAGCTTTGGTGGGGGATCTCACTGGTGGCCTGCCCAGACCCGTGACCTCACACTCAGCCCTGCATCTCATCTCCCTCTCAACCCTGCACTCAGTCCTGCCCTCATCCCACACTCAGCCCTGCACTCACCCTGCACTCACCTCACATTCAGCCATGCACTCCCCTCACACTCAGCTTTACACTCACCCTGCACTCACTTCACACTCAGCCCTGCAGTCACCTCACACTCTACCTTGCACTCATCCCACACTCAGCCCTGCCCTCATCCCACACTCAGCCCTGCCTCAGCCCTGCACCACCACACACTTAGCCCTACATTAACCCCTCACTCACCCTTTACTCACCTCACACTCAAGCCTGCACTCACCTTCACTCACCTCACACTCAGCCTTGCACTCACCTCACACTCAGCCTTGCACTCAACTCACTCAGCCCTGCACCAACCTCACTAAGTCCTCCACTCACCCTGCACACACCTCACATTTAGCCCTGCACTAACCTCACACTCTGCCCCACAGTCACACTCCACTCACCGTCACTTTCTGCCCTGCACACACCTCACATTCAGCCCTGCACTAACCCCACACTCTGCCCCACAGTCACCCTCCACTCACCTCACACTCTGCCCTGCACTCACCTCACACTCAGCTTTACAGTCAGCCCTGCACTCACCTCACACTCAGCTCTGCACTCACCTCACACTCCATCCTGCACTCACCTCACACTCAGCCTGCACTCACCCTTAACTCACCTCACACTCAGCCCTGCACTCACCTCACATTCAGCCCCACAGTCACCCTCAACTCACCTCACACTCTGCCCTGCACTCACCTCACACTCAGCTCTGCACTCAGCTCACACTCAGCCCTGCACTCACCCTTCACTCACCTCACATTCTGCCCTGCACTCACATTTCACTCACCTCACACTCAGCCCTACACTCACCCCTCACACTCAGCCCTTCACACATCCCACACTCAGCCCTGCACATATCCCACACCCAGCCCTGTACTCACCTCAAACTCAGACCTGCACTCATCTCACACTCAACCCTGCATTCACTCTGCACTCACCTGACTCTCAGCCCTAACCTCGCCCCTCACTCTCGCTTCACTCACCTTACAATTAACCCTGCATTCACCCTTCACTCACCTCACACTCAGGTCTGCACTCATCCCACACTCAGCCCTGCACTCATCCCACACTCAGCCCTGCACACATCCTACACTCAGCCCTGCACACATCCACACTCAGCCCTGCACACATCCCACACTCAGCCCTGCACTCACCTCACACTCAGCCCTGCACTCACCTCACCTGTAGCCCTGCACTCACACCCTGCACTCACCTAACTCACACTCTGCCCTGCACTCACCTTGCACTCACCTCCCACTCAGCCCTTCACACATCCCACACTCAGCCCTGCACTCAGCTCACACTCAACCCTGCATTTTCTATGCACTCACCTCACTCTCAGCCCTCACCTCGCCCCTCACTCTATCTTCACTCACCTTACAATTAGCCCTGCATTTACCCTGCACTCACCCTTCACTCACCTCACACTCAGCTCTGCTCTCACACTCGGCTTTACACTCAGCCCTACACTCTCCCTTTACTCACCTCATACTCAGCCTGCACTCACCTCACACTCAGCTCTGCACTCATACCACAATCAGCCTTGCACTCATACCACACTCAGCTTGCACTTATTCCACATTAAGCCATTTACTAATCCCACACTCAGCCCTGCACTCACCCAACACTCGGTCCTACACTTATCCCACACTCAGCGCTGCACTCATCCCACACTCACCCCTGCACTCACCCTGCACTCACCTCACACTCAGCCATGCACTCCCCTCACATTCAGCCTTACACTCACACTGCACTCACCTCACACTCAGCCCTATGCTTAGCCCTGCATTCATCCCACACACATTCCTGCCTTTAGCCCACACTCATCCCTGTACGCAGCACACAGTCAGCCCTGCACTCATCCCATGTACCGCCCCAGGGTATGGGAACTCGGATGTCTGGGCCATCAGCTTTGGTGGGGGATCTCACTGGTGGCCTGCCCAGACCCGTGACCTCACACTCAGCCCTGCACTCACCTCACTCTCAACCCTGCACTCAGTCCTGTCCTCATCCCACACTAAGCCCTGCACTCACACTGCACTCACCTCACATTCAGCCATGCACTCCCCTCACACTCAGCTTTACACTTGTCTGACACCAAGCCGGTGGTCGGGACTTCACGGGGCAGGCCTTGCTTCTTCCTCCTGTCACGGAACCGCGCCTGGACCCGGTGGTGCAGATTCAAAGGAATGTTGGCTGAACAGATTTAAAGGTTGTTTAATTCGTGATGCCACCTGTGAGTGTTCCGGTGATGTCCACCGGCGCTGCTTGGGCATCCGGGGGATGGGATGCAGCAAGATGGAACGCTCCCCACAGGCTGAGCGGTGATCCCCGAAGCCAGGAGCTGCACAAGATGTTCTGAGGCAGCTGCAATTACCTTCCACTTGCGGAGATGGACAGTTCTAAAGAAAGCACAGACACTGAAAGTCTCTGTAACGGGTACTTTACTGTAACCAGCAGGTGATACATGGCATACAGTTCTCGGGTAACGGACCGGGTGGACTCAGCAATGACCAGTGTTTCTCAGAGCCCGCGGTGTTCCTCCAGTCTAACTAGTTTGTGTTGCCATTGTCGCCCTGAGGTGCCACATCGGGTACAAGGAGGCTGCTTCAATTTCCCTACCGGGGAATTCTTGCCGGATTTGTGGGGAGCCTTGGGTCCTTTTGGTGGGATACTCCGCTGGCTAGACGACTTTGTGTGTGCAGCAGTGGTGGGGTGCTCCTATAAAGCGGTCCCTCCACTCCTGGTTTGCATGGCAGTGATAAACGACTCCCAGCTTCGGAACCAGTAATCCGGCTGTAAGTGGGCACGGGGATGTTTTGACCCGTATGCATTTGGCCAGAGTCCGGTTGTTGAGGCACCGGGGTAATGGTGCCCAACCGGGGTGATGGCCAGGGGGCTGCACGGGACTGTGCAGGCCCCCTCTCCTAGGTTGCAGAGCTTGTTCTTTTTGCTCCCTTCTCCTACGTTGCCTTTTCAGTTCTACTTACACACTACCTGTACACTCCGCCCACCAGGACCTGATTGGCCCTCTATGCTGATGTGCATGTAGGGTATGGAGCTCTGAGTTTTAACTGTCTCATTGCTTAGTCAGAGAATATTGCTGCTGCTGTCTTGGCTGCAATACACTCCTGTGACACACACTCGTTGCGGGGCGCCACACACTCACCCTGCACTTACCTCACACTCAGCCCTGCAGTCACCTCACACTCAGCCCTACGCTTGGCCCTGCATTCATCCCACACTCAGCCCTGCCCTTATCCCACACTCAGCCCTGCCCTCATCCCACACTCAGCCCTTCACTCATCCCACACTCAGCCCTTCACTCATCCCACACTCAGCCCTGCACTCACCACACACTTAGTCCTACATTAACCCCTCACTCACCCTTTACTCACCTCACATTCAGCCTTGCACTCACCTCACACTCAGCCTTGCAGTCAACTCACTCAGCCCTGCACTCACCTCACACTAAGCCCTCCACTCACCCTGCGCACACTTCACATTCAGCCCTGCACTAACCTCACACTCTGCCCCACAGTCACCCTCCACTCACCTCACACTCTGCCCTGCACTCACCTCACACTCTGCTCTGCACTCACCTCACACTCAGCTTTACACTCAGCCCTGCACTCCCCCGTCACTTACCTCACACTCAGCCCTGCACTCCCCCGTCACTTACCTCACACTCTGCCCTGCACTCACTTTGCACTCACCTCACACTCAGCCCTACAGTTACCCCTCACTCACCTCACATTCAGCCCTTCACTAACCTCACACTCAGCCCCACAGTTACCCTCCTCTCACCTCACACTCTGCCCTGCACTCACTCACCTCACACTCTGCCCTGCACTCACCTCACACTCTGCCCTGCACTCACCTCACACTCTGCCCTGCACTCACCTCACACTCAGCCCTACAGTCACCCCTCATTCACCTCACATTCAGCCCTTCACTAACCTCATACTCAGCCCCACAGTCACCCTCCTCTCACCTCACACTCTGCCCTGCACTCACCTCACACTCTGCCCTGCATTCACCTCACACTCACATCACACTCAGCTCTGCACTTATTCCACATTAAGCCATTCATTAATCCCACACTCAACCCTGCACTCATCCCACACTCAGCCCTGCACTCACCTCACACTCAGCTCTGCACTCAGCTCACACTCAGCCCTGCACTCACCCTTCACTCACTGCACACTCTGCCCTGCACTCACTTTGCACTCACCTCACACTCAGCCCTACACTCACCCCTCACTCACCTCACACTCAGCCCTACACTCACCCCTTCACACATCCCACACTCAGCCCTACACACATCCCACACTCAGCCCTGCACTCACCTCACACTCAGCCCTGCACTCCGCTCACACTCAACTCTGCATTCACTCTGCACTGACCTCATTCTCAGCCGTAACCTCACCACTCACTCTCGCTTCACTCACCTTACATTTAGCCCTGCACTCACCCTGCACTCACATCACACTCAGCTCTGCACTCATACCACACTCAGCTTACACTCATTCCACATTAAGTCATTCACTAATCCCACACTCAACCCTGCACTCATCCGACACTCAGCCCTGCACTCATGTCACACTCAGCCCTGCACTCACCTCACACTCAGTCCTCCACTTATCCAACACTCAGCCCTGCATTTATCCCACAATCAGCCCTGCACTTGTCAAGCCCCAGGCTTTGGGGTGCTCGGGTATCAGGCTCCAAAGGGTTAACGCTGCTGTTGTCACGGGGAGTGGTGGCCGCGCCTAATCCCATGTCCTGGGGCACTTCTATGAAAAAGGGTTATTTACAGGAAATTCTATATACAGTTGTCGTGATGCCACCTGTAGTTTCTGGTGATGGGTCACCAGCGCCGCCACAGTCCGCTGGAGGTAGATGGTAGTGCGGCTTAGTTGGTATAGTCCCCTACAGGTAGGGTTGGACCTCCGGGGAGCGAAGTGTGTAGGGGCAGCATGTAGTGGAGCTGTGGATGGGATGGGGAGTATTGGAGCAGTGTATGAGGGGCACAGGGAGTGGAGAGGAATGACATGCACACTGCAGAAGTCTCTTTTACCTTTTACTGGTGGTACACAGGTAAAGATGTCCAGGGGACTGACAGGTGACCAGGTTGCACAGTGGGTCCCCACGGCAAGTGGGTATAAGTAGGGATGGGCGAATCTACTCGCTAGGACTCGTTACTCGGCGAATAGTAAGGGACTCGCAGGACTCGGTACTCTGCGAGTTTCCCAGTGATTACTCGCACGAGTCCAATGCAAATCAATATCAATCCTAGTTTTGCCAGAAACGCTGACAAAACTAGGATTGCCATTGTTTGCATTAGACTCGTGCGAGTAATCACTGGCTACTGTGCCAGTGATAGCAGGGAAACTCGCAGATAACTGCTGTTTCTTTGCGAGCCGAGTCCAGCTGTCTTCTCTGTGCAGCTCCAGGGTCCTAGAGCCCGCCTGCTCACAGACATTATGTAGCAGTGCTGAGATTGTTCTCAGTCTGCTCATTCCCTGTGTACAGACATGAATGTCTGTGCACAGAGATGATGTAGCAGAGCTGAGATTGTTCTCAGTCTGCTTATTCCCTGTGCATAGACATCTATATTTATGCACAGGGGATGTAGCAGAGAGGACATCGCGTTTTGGACTGCGTCGGACGGAAGAGGATTTTTTTAATTAAAGATGGAGTCCCTAATGGCTTTTTTTTTATTTCTAATAAAAAATTTTCCTTGTGTTGTGTTTTTTTTTTAAATAATTTAATAGAAATTCATGGCGGTCATGTCTAATATTGGCGTGACCGCCATAAATTTCGGGCTTAGGGCCAGCTGATAATACAAAGCTGGCCCTAACCTCTTTATTACCCAGCGTGCCACCGCTACCAGGGCCGCTGGAAGAGCGGGGTTCAGCGCCAGAGGATGGCGCTTCAATGAACGTGCCATCTTCTGGGGCGGCTGCGGGCTGCAATTTGCAGCGGGGGGTGCCCAGAAAGCTTGGGCATCCCTGCGCTGCGGATTCCAGCCCCCAGCTGCTTAGCTGTACCTGGCTAGACATAGAAATTGCGCGGAGCCCCACGCATTTTTTTTTTATTATTTCATGAATTTCAGAGCCAGAGTCTCAGAGTCAGGATCTTATCTGTGCGAGTCAGCGATTACTTACAAAGTAAACGAGCAATGCAAATAAATGACAAAACTAGGATTGCTTCAGGCTGAAGCTTCCGAGACACATCTGCGATTTGTAAATCTCACACTACTCGCTATTACTCGCTTCCCCATTCATTAACATTGGACTCGCTAGACTCGCAACGAGTAGCGAGTCCTGTGCTCGGACTCGCTAGAGTCAAGCGATTCCGAGTAATTTAGGATTCGCCCATCACTAGGTATAAGGCCTCCTATGTTCCTCTTTGGTAATTGAAGCCCAGCCTGCATGCAGCCAGACTGGCCTCCTCTCTCTTCCTGTCTCTGATATATGTCCTCTCCTCCTGTGCTGTCCATGGGTTACCCTCTCTGATTACTGTGGTGGAACACTGCTGTGTCTGGCTCCCTCTTTCTGACCCACAGGGGGACCGGGTGGCTGAAGCCTCCACGGTGTGACTGGGTTTTCTGTGGTCCTGGAGGATCCCACAGGTGCGGATCCCCGATGTCCGGTACGTCCTTGGGCAAACTTCCACTAGTTCCCCACTCCCTTTAGACTATCTGCTCCTTGCCTTCTGTCCCCACTTAGGCTTGCGGGACGTCAAAAGGGCCATTCCAGGTTACTGGCTCGGGCCTAACCGCGGCACCGACCACCAGGACGTCTTCGCAGCTCTCCTAGCATCTGCACACTCTAGCTAACTCCTCCCCCAGCGGCAGTATTTATATGGGATCTTACCTAAGGTCAGCAAGTTGAGTTCCCCCGACTGTGCCGGGGTGGAAGATGTTGCATGTAGTAGGTACCTGCTGTGGAAACCCAAGTGTGCATTAGAGAAGTCTGTGGCTACCTGCGTGAGGAGGGCGCCACATACCCCCCTAGGTAATTTCAGTACTCCAGGACTGAGCATTTTTGTTTAAACAAAAAGGAATAACAATTATTAATAACATATTTACAAAGTCTCAAAATCGAAAAATTTACAAAAAGCACTGAAAAATATTGAAAAAGGAAATAGAAAAACAGGTAAGTCCATACGGTGCTAGTCCATTCACCGCAGGCTTTGAAAAGTTTGTGGCTACATTAGTCCTGTAAACTGTAGTCCTTTTAATTTGTAAAAGTTCAAAGAGAGAAAGTTCAAGTTCACAGTTCAATAAGTCCTTACAGGTAAAGTCTCCGTAGGCTCAACAGTTCAAAATACACAACAACGGGTGTTTTCGGTGTAGGAGTCCTAGGTATTATAGGGCCTCTAACGGTCATAAGTGCTGTAGGTCTCCTGGCCCTGGGGTCACCTTTTGGCCAAGTTTTTACTCTCCCTAAACAGCTCCTTACGCCAACTCCCCTCTTTTGGTGTTGTGTACCTGGCTTTTGCCTACTCTTCATCTTTTAAACACTATTTACATTTCTTTACTTTATAATGACTACTTACTTACTTTAGTGTGTTCTACCTTACTTTACTGTGCCCACTCTCCATACCTAGACGGGGGTTGACCTTGTGTGCTTCTGTGTGATTTACGCACTACAGGTCTCACTGTCTCAGGTGATGTTTCTAATGGAGGGCTTGGTGCAGGTATGTCAGGTAAGCGTCTGCGTGGCCTTAGTCTCACTACAGGGCTAGCAGGTGTACCGATTGCAGCATCCTCAGATTCTCTAGCAACGGGTATTTCTTCCTGATTCCTTTGTACCATCTCTTCTTAGGGCTGGTAGAAATTCATTAAAGGCACTATGATGGCTCCATCTTGTTGAGGCCAATCTTCTGCGAAATCTCCTAAGATGGTTGAGATTACCTTCTCCTTTGCTTCTTCACATGGACTTTGTTCTTGAACTGGTTCTATTTCATGGATTGGTTGATTGGAGGGATTTTGGTTTTCCCAATCTGTTGGACATTTCTTTATGTGGTTTCTGGAAACAGTCTGAGTGTTTTTTCCACCGTTCTTGCTGATAAGGCAGACTTAGCTGTTGCCATGACCAGAATCCAATAGAACGTAGGGTTCTTGTTCCCACTGATCGTCCAATTTATGTTTGGTTCTTTTCCTCTTTAGGACAATACTTCCAGGTATTATTGGTTCTGCTGGAGCATGTTTGTTATAGTCCCTTTTTTGTTAACGTGATTTCTCCAGGTTATCTTTTACACAGGCTTGAACCATTCTGTATTGTTTGAGGCGATGGGCATTCCAATTGGGAACGATGTTATTTGCTTTGGGATGTAGTACTCCGAGTTCCAAGTCTACGGGTAACTTTCCTGTACGGGCTCTCATCAGGTAAGCTGGTGTACAGTTGATAGAGCTTACTGGAATGTGGTTGTATATATAAACCAAGTCAGGTAGTTTCTCTGGCCATTGGTTTCTTTCCTCTAAGGGTAAGATCTTCAACATGTCAATGATGATATGATTCATCCACTCAGTCTGTTGGCTTGAGGATGATATGGGGTCGTTCTGATCTTTTTGCACCCATACATGTGGCAGAACTCTTGGAAGATCTCCGCTTCGAAGGCTGATCCTTGATCTGTGAGGACCTGTTCAGGGTATCCCAATGGTCTGCTGAAGACATTTTGAAATGTTCTGGCAGCAGTGGCAGCTGTCAAGTCTTTTATGGGGGCAACCATCAAGAATCTCGAGTAATGGTCCACCATGGTCAATGCGTAGGTGTAACCAGATCTACTTGGAGTCAGTTTTACATGGTCCAGGGCTACTATTTCCAGAGGTTGTTTTGGCATGATGTGATGGAGCTGTGCTTTCTGGCTCTGTAAGTCCTTTCTTCTCAGGCTTCAGGGTTTACAATTTTTTCACCTTCTTTCAATGGATGTCCGCATGCCGACCCAAAAGAAGCTCTCTCTCAGTAGCATCTCTAGCTTCTTCCACCCAAAGTGACCAGTCTAGTTGTGATAGGTGTTCAAGACCACATGGATCTCTGATTTTGGCACGATGATTTGCCAGACCATTTTGTGTGTTCTTGGGTTGATGTACCTCCGACAAAGCTTTTCTTGGTATATGAACAGCTTGCTCCGTTCGCTCCATAGATGTTTGGCTTCAGGCTGAGGATTTTCAGGCAGCTTTGCTGACTCCTGGGTTATCAGTTGTTTGATCAAACTGACAGCCGGGTCATTGTCTTGCACCTCTTTCCAACCGAAGTGGGGCAACGGGTTCACCATTCTTGTAGGAGGGTTTTGATGGGTTTGCTGGCACTGGGTTACTCTTAGTTGATGGAAGGCAGGTAACTCCACTTCTTCCAGCTTCTCTTCATCTACACCCTCTTCAGACAGGTGAGGCATTTTGGATAAGGCATCCGCATTTCCATTCTGGTGCACAGCCCGATACTTGATGGTGAACTGGTAGTTGGACAATCTGGCCATCCATCTCTGCTCCATGACTCCCAACTTCACAGTTTCCAGGTGGGTCTGCGGATTGTTATCAGTGTAGGCTGTAAATTTCCTAGAGGCCAGATAGTGTTTGAACCTCTCAGTGACGGCCCAGACCAAGGCCAGGAATTCCAGCTTGAAGGAACTGTAGTTCTCTGGGTTCCTCTCTGTGGTGCGCAGCTCCCTACTGGCATAGGCGATCACCCTTTCTTTGCCGTCTTGTTTTTGAGAAAGGACGGCTCCGAGTCCCCCATTGCTGGCGTCTGTGTACAGCAGGAATGGCAGGTTGTAGTCCGGGTAAGCAAGGATTTCTTCTCCCGTAAGGGCTTCTTTCATTATCTGGAACGCTTCCTCTTGTTCCTTACCCCACTTCCACGGAGAATCCTTGGACTTGCCCTTCGTGGGTTGGCCTACTAGGAGGTCTTGCAGGGGAGCAGCCTTCTTGGTGTACTCCTTTATGAACCTCCTATAGTAGCCCAACAATTCCATGAATTGACGTACTCCCTTTAAGGTTTTGGGTTCTGGCCACTCCTTGATTGCTGTCAACTTGTCTAGATCAGGAGCCATGCCTTCGGCACTGACTATGTCCCAGGTATTGTACTCTTGGCTTCAACAGGTGGCATTTTGATGGTTTTAGCGTCATCCCCGTATTTGGCCAAAGCTTCAAAGACATCTGCTAGATGGTGACATGTTCCCCATAGGTCTGAGAGTGCACGATCACGTCATCCAGGTAGAGCAGCACCATCTCGAAGTTCTTATGTCCCAGGCAACTCTCCATCAACCTTTGGAAGGTTCTGAGTGCATTACATAGTCCGAAGGGCATGCTGTTGAATTCACATAGGCCCATAGGTGTCTTGAATGCTGTCTTCTCTCGGTCTTCCTCGGTTACGGACATTTGCCTATACCCACTAGTGAGATCTAAGGTGGAGAAGTAATTGGCAGACTTCAACGCGGCTAAGGATTCCTCTATGCGAGGTAACAGGTAAGAATCTTTGTGTGTTATGCGGTTTATTTGCCTGTAGTCTACACACATTCTCATACTGCCATCCTTTTTCCTGACTAGGACTAATAAGGCGGCCCAGGGACTACAGCTATCTCATATAACCCCTGCGTCCTTCATGTCCTGTAGCATTTCTTTGGCTTTCTGATAATGTGCAGGTGGAATGAGCCTATACCGCTCTTTGATTGGTGGATATATACCTGTGGGGATGTGATGTTGTACCCCTTTTATCCTACCAAAGTCAAGTGGATGCTTACTAAAGACTTGTTCGAATTCTTGGACTACCCGGTACACACCTTGCTTTTCGTCCACAGGAGTGGTGTAATTTCCGACATGAAGCTGCTGACACCAGTCCTCCAGTGGCCCTGTTGTTTGATCAGGTTTTGCCCCTTTAGTATAGGGTACGGGTCCCACAGTTTGGATCTCGTTGTTGCTGACTGTGTACAATTTAGCAACAGTTGTATACCTGGGTAATTTAACCTCCTCACTGCCACAATTTAAGATGCGAACAGGTACTCTCCCATTGTGTACGTCAAGCACCCCCCTGGCTGTCAACAGTGTAGGTCTGTGCTCAGTGCTGATGGGCTCCACTAATGCTTGATAGTCCTGCCCTCTCAGACCTATAGCTGCTCGACACCAAATCATCATTTCACTCATTGGGATAATCACAATAGGCAACGGGTCTGTTACCCATGCTGTACCAATTTCGCCACCTGTAATTGTTACCTGTTGATGGTGCAGGATGGCTCCGATCTCACGCTGGAGGACCTTCCTTTGACCAGGTCTGGCAGTGTCTGCGATCTGTTGAAGCAAAGACAAGACTTCCTCCATGTAATTGCTAACAACATTAGTGCCTAATATGATATAAGGATCATTGGCATTACTGGCTTCTGCTACAACTATGACCCTCTGCTTCTGCAATTCCACCCTCCCCACCTTTATTGGCACTTCCTTAACCCCCATTATGGTAATTGGTTTACCGTTAGATGCATTAAGGGTAAAGTCTAGGTCAGGCTGTTTCGGTTCTGCATCAGCCCAATATTTCTTATAAAGGATATAGGGGATGGTGGTCACCTGTGACCCGGTGTCCAGCAAAGCAGGTGTCGGGATGCCATCTAGTACAATGGACAGAAACGGCTTCTGTCCGATGAAGGTCTTGTACCAGGTGGCTGGGCCCTGTTGATCTAGTTCTGAGGTTTGGCCCCGGCCCCCAGGGACTGCCTGTTTAAATGACAGCTCCTGGTGAGGTGACCGATGCGGTTACAGCGGCGGCAGATGGGCTCACCAGTGGAGCTGTACCAGTCGGTGGTACTTCCTCTGTACGCTGTGGCTTGCTTCCCTCGCATCCAGGGTACATCCTCCGGACTGTCGGCAAGAATCAGCGGCTGAGGTCAGGGCTGGGGTCTTGGCACTGGCTGTTTGCTTTGCTGCAACTGCAGAGCGTCCATTAGTTTAGTGATGTTTTTATTCATGTGGTGCATCTCAGCGCACATCTCAGCTCGCAGGGAATCATACTTGTCAGGCTGTGCGGATTGAACATTGTGCGTGGCTGTAGACATGGATTATGGTTTCGGGGTAGCTGCACCTCACCACTGCACCACCGTTTAATAGCAGCTTCATAGGTCTCTACCGGCCGTAACCCTTTTATGGCCATCTCCTTCAGGGTGTTAAAGTCAGCTTCAGAGTTGCTCAATGACCACCAACGTACAGTCTTACTGCCCTCGGGGGATAGCAGTCCCCGGGTGAACTGTTCAATTAGGAGCTTGTTTTCGTCGGATACACTAGCGGGGCTGACATGTTTAAGGGCGCGCAGTGCCTCTTCCAGACGCCAGGCATAAGCTCTTATATCGTCCCCCGGCCTCTGGTAGCAGTGATGGAAGCGCATGCGTATATCAGCCTCGTTGCACTCCTAGAAGGTAGCTCTCAGTTTGTTAAATATAACAGATGCTGATCTACGTTCAGCGGCAGACCAGGACGCACTTTCTTTCTCTGCTGCGCCAGTTAACTATCTGAGTACCACAGCAGCGCAGAGTTGGCCGGTCATCGCATACAAATCTAGGACGCTATTGATTTTTCTCTTGAAATCATCCAACATATCAGGGCGTCCGTCATACTGGGGCAACCACTTGTCCCCCGGGATGTATGGGAGTGACATCGGCATTATTGGGGCTATTGTGCCCGGTGCGTCGATGGTGCTGGCAGTGCTACTGGAGGCAGCCATTGGAGCTTCTGGGTAATTCCTAGGGTCAGCGAACGCACAATCATCATCGCTGGAGGAGGCCGACATGTTGGAGGCCCCCCTAGTGAATTAATGCCAGTTCTTAGAGTTAAACATTTCGGGAGTTTCCGGACTAGGCCGAGGTGCTCGGGAATGCTCGGCTGAGCGAAGGACGGCTTCAGTTTCGCGCTCTACAGGCCGGCACGCCCCCTTTATTCCCGCTCTTCGGCGCAGTAATGGCGGCGTAGTTTTAAACACTCAATACAGTCAAAATCACGACACACAGTACCCGGTAATACCGGGCACGGGATCCTGTTTGTGAATGCCAGAAAAGATATCTCAAGCCCTAGGCTTTGGGGTACTCGGGTATCAGGCTCCAAAGGGTTAACGCTCCTGTTGACACGGGGAGTGGTGGCCGCACCTGATTCCGTGTCCTGGTGGACTTCTTTGAAAAAGAGTTATATTTACAGGGGATTTTATATACAGTTGTCGTGACGCCATCTGTAGTTTCTGGTGATGGGTCACCAGCGCTGCCACAGTACGCCAGAGGTAGATGGTAGTACAATTTAGTTGGTATAGTCCCCTACAGGTAGGGTTGGACCTCCGGGGCAGCGAAGTGTGTAGGGGCAGCTTGTAGTGGAGCTGTGGATGGGATGGGGAGTGTTGAAGCAGTCTGAGGGGCATCGGGAGCGGAGAGGAATGACACACGCACACTGCAGAAGTCTCTTTTACCTTTTACTGGTGGTACGCAGGTAAAGATGTCCAGGGCACTGACAGGTGACCAGGTTGCACAGTGGGTCCCCACAGCAAGTGGGTATAAGGCCTCCTCTGTCCCTCTTTGGTAATTGAAGCCTAGCCTGCATGCAGCCAGACTGGCCCCCTCCCTCTTCCTGTCTCTGATATCTGTCCTCTCCTGCTGTGCAGTCCACGGGTTACCCTCTCTGAACACTGCGGTGGAACACTGCTGTGTCTGGCTCCCTCTCTCTGACCCACAGGGGGACCGGGTGGCTGAAGCCTCCATGGTGTGATGGGGTTTTCTGTGGTCCTGGAGGATCCCACAGGTGCGGATCCCCCGATGTCCGGTACGTCGTTAAGCGAACTTCCACTAGTTCCTCACTCCCTTTAGGCTGTCTGCTCCTTGCCTTCTGTCCCCACTTAGGCTTGCGGGACGTCAGAAGGGCCACTCCGGGTCACTGGCTCGGGCCTAACCGCAGCACCTACCACCAGGACGTCTTTGCAACTCTCCTAGCGTCTGCACACTCTAGCTAACTCCTCCCCCAGCAGCAGTATTTATAGGGGATCTTGCCTAAGGTCAGCAAGCTGAGTTCCACTATGCTTAGCCCTGCATTCATCCCACACTCATTCCTGCCTTTAGCCCACACTCAGCCCTGCCCTCATCCCATGTACCGCCCCTGGGTATGGGAACTCGGATGCCTGGACCCTCAGCTTCAGTGCGGGGATCTCACTGGTGGCCTGCCCAGACCTGTGGCCCCGAGGGAGAGACAGTAGCCAATTAAGGGGTTGAAATCTTTATCTCGTGACGCCACCTGTACTGTCTGGTGACTAAACACCAGCACCGCCCCAGTTCTCCGGAGGGTGGTGGTATTGCGGCTAGGGTGGAGCAGCTCCCTACAGGCAGAGCTAATCCTCTGGGGCAGTGTTCATTATGAGGGATGGAACTGGGGTTTGGCCAGGTTGCGGAGTAACGGGATAGTCTCTGCGGGTAGAGGGGACAGGGGGTGAAGAAAGCACACACACGCTGTTGAATGTCTCTTTACCTTTTACTGGTTGTATATCAAGTAAAAGTCCAGAACATTGTCGGGTGACCTGGAAACACAGCTGAATCTCCACAGCAAGTGGGTGTAAGGCCTACGTGTTCTCTTGTTCCCATGTTGAAGCCCCTGCCCCATGTAGAACTTGGCTGGCCTCCACTACTCTCTCTCACCACCTGCGCTGTCGATGGGCAACCTCTGGTGATTATTGCTACTTTTCTTTCCATGGTGTTTGGCTCTCTGATTAGCAGGTGACCGGGTGACTGAAGTCTCCACAGTTTGCCGGGTTCTCTGCTGGGCGTGTAGCTCTCCTACAGTCGTGGACCTCGGTGTCCGGTGTGCTGGTTGGGTGAACCTATCCTGGCTCCTCGATCCCCACTTATCCTCCTCTTTCCTCTCCTTGCCTTCCGTACCCACTCTTGACTTGGCAAGACTCCTCAGAGGCTGTTTAGGGTCACCGGTTCTGGCTTAATGCAGCACTGATCACCAGGACGTATCCGCAGCTCTGCTAGCATCTGCATACTGACTAACTCCTCCCCAACATCAGTATTTATAGGGGACCTTGCCTAAGGGCAGCAAGTTGGGCTTCCCCTACTGTGCTTGGGTGGAAGGTGTTGGATGTACTGGTGTAACTGCTAGGGATTTTCACCTGTGTTCTAGGAGGGTCTGTGGGTGTCTGTGGATGCAGGGTGCCACACCCACACTCAGCCCTTCACTCATCCCACACTCAGTTCTGCACTCAGCTCACACTCAGCCCTGCACTCACCTCACACTCAGCCTTGCACTCACCTCACACTCAGCCCTGCACTAACCTCACTGTAAGCCCTGCACTCACTCTGCACACACCTCACATTCTACCCTGCAGTCACCATGCACTCACCTCACACTCAGCTCTGCACTCAGCTCACACTCATCCCTGCACTTAGCCCTGCAATCAAACCTGCACTCACATGTGAGACGCTATGCTTCACTATTATATCCACCTATCTATGGCAGAAAACCAAATAATCAACTTTAATATTTTCATTGACATATCTGTGTCAAAAACTGCAACCTGTCCAGATATGCAGGGATAATTGGGCTTATCGCTAATCTACTAACTCTCTCTAACCAAAAATAAATGACATTCCAGCTCAGATTTATGAAGAGTGCAATTTATTAGTAAGTGGATCACAAGGGGGGAAGATACAAAGACACTCAATATTCATCAATATAAACAGGACAATTGACATATCTGTGTCAAAAACTGCAACCTGTCCAGATATGCAGGGATAATTGGGCTTATCGCTAATCTACTAACTCTCACTAACCAAAAATAAATGACATTCCAGCTCAGATTTATGAAGAGTGCAATTTATTAGTAAGTGGATCACAAGGGGGGAAGATACAAAGACACTCAATATTCATCAATATAAACAGGACAATTGATCACCATACCATATTATATAACAATAACTAAGTATTGCATATTTTGCTTATGCTTATACAGTGGATATTGAAACCAATTAACACTGATTAGTATATGCAATAACTGAGTTCAACCAGTTCTGATAGCAGTGTATATACAAAGTGCTTAGTGCTTATAGTTCATGTATACAGTTGTGGCCAAAAGTATTGACACCCCTGCAATTCTGTCAGATAATACTCAGTTTCTTCCTGAAAATGATTGCAATCACAAATTCTTTGGTATTATTATCTTCATTTAATTTGTCTTCAATGAAAAAACACAAAAGAGAATGGAGAAAAAGCAAAACATTGATCATTTCACACAAAACTCCAAAAATGGGCAAGACAAAAGTATTGGCACCCTCAGCCTAATACTTGGTTGCATAACCTTTAGCCAAAATAACTGTGATTCAACCGCTTCAGGTAACCATCAATGATTTTCTTACAATGCTCTGCTGGAATTTTAGACCATTCTTCTTTGGCAAACTGCTCCAGGTCCCTGATATTTGAAGGGTGCCTTCTCCAAACTGCCATTTTTAGATCTCTCCACAGGTGTTCTATGGGATTCAGGTCTGGACTCATTGCTGGCCACCTTAGAAGTCTCCAGTGCTTTCTCTCAAACCATTTTCTAGTGCTTTTTGAAGTGTGTTTTGGGTCATTGTCCTGCTGGAAGACCCATGACCTATGAGGGAGAACCAGCTTTCACACACTGGGCTCTACATTATGCTGCAAAATTTGTTGGTAGTCTTCAGACTTCATAATGCCATGCACACGGTCAAGCAGTCCAGTGCCAGAGGCAGCAAAGCAACCCCAAAACATCAGGGAACCTCCGCCATGTTTGACTGTAGGGACCATGTTCTTTTCTTTGAATGCCTCTTTTTTTCCCCTGTAAACTCTATGTTGATGCCTTTGCCCCAAAAGCTCTACTTTTGTCTCATCTGACCAGAGAACATTCTTCCAAAACGTTTTAGGCTTTCTCAGGTAAGTTTTGGCAAACTCCAGTCTGGCTTTTTTATGTCTTGGGTAAGAAGTGGGGTCCTCCTGGGTATCCTACCATACAGTCCCTTTTCATTCAGACGCCGACGGATAGTACGGGTTGACACTGTTGTACCCTCGGACTGCAGGACAACTTGAACTTGTTTGGATGTTAGTCGAGGTTCTTTATCCACCATCCGCACAATCTTGCGTTGAAATCTCTCATCAATTTTCCTTTTCCGTCCACATCTAGGGAGGTTATCCACAGTGCCATGGGCTTTAAACTTGTTGATGACACTGTGCACGGTAGACACAGGAACATTCAGGTGTTTGGAGATGGACTTGTAGCCTTGAGATTGCTCATGCTTCCTCACAATTTGGTTTATCAAGTCCTCAGACAGTTCTTTGGTCTTCTTTCTTTTCTCTATGCTCAATGTGGTACACACAAGGACACAGGACAGAGGTTGAGTCAACTTTAATCCATGTCAACTGGCTGCAAGTGTGATTTAGTTATTGCCAACACCTGTTAGGTGCCACAGATAAGTTACAGGTGCTGTTAGTTACACAAATTAGAGAAGCATCACATGATTTTTCTAACAGTGCCAATACTTTTGTCCACCTCTATTTTTATGTTTGGTGTGGAATTAGATCCAATTTGGCTTTAGGACAATTCTTTTTGTGTTTTATCATTTTTGGAGTTTTGTGTGAAATGATCAATGTTTTGCTTCATTCTTTTTTGTGTTTTTTCAATCAAGACAAATTAAATAAAGATAATAATACCAAAGAGTTTGTGATTGCAATCATTTTCAGGAAGAAGCTGAGAATTATCTGACAGAATTGCAGGGGTGTCAATACTTTTGGCCACAACTGTATATAATACATCACACTATGCTCAAAGCTACCTGTGTCATAGCATTGTAAGTAGTAGATAGGGTGATATAAAGGTGCTTAGTGCTTAAAATAATGTATAATTTGATTCACCATTTGCCCAAGCAACCTGTGCCATTACGTGTTAACATAGATCTATCACTATAGTGGGTATCACCAAGAGGCATATATTATAACTGCAACCATTGGATAATGATGTATCACAGGTTATAGCTAGCTAAGTATACTAATAGCCAATCAACTGCAACCACTCTACCATCTATTACTACCCTTTAATCAGGACAATAATTAGAAGATGCAAATATTAGAGGGTATCAGTTGACATAACCACTAATAGCATATCCATAGTGCTAGATATCATTATTTACACTAGGAGGGCATATGCATCTGCACACTAGAGAATGCAAGGTGCTTACAGCTGATATAGCTTACCCACAGCGATACACTGGCACCAGAAATCAAAATCACCATATAATTACATAGTAGTAATTTAAGATATACCACTCACAAAAAGGCGCTGTTGTCCTATAAGGATAAGTCACAGGCTTTAACTCACAGTCCATAAGGGTACCAAGCAGCGACGCTTATTCAACTCACCGCTGCTACCCACAACAATATCTCATAAGCCTATAGGGAAAAGCCAAATACCAGGCTAAATTATCATTAAGTAAAGGGACCCAGCAGCCCGATTATGAGCTCAACATCGCTATCAGCATTAAATCAACACCGCTATCAAAGCAAAGACATAGTGAATGTATTACCATTACCTCAGTATCCCTGTCAGAAAGGAGCCCAACACGTGTTTCGGTGAATACCTTTGTCTCGGGGCATGTCTCAGCTAGGGGAAGTGCGTCTTAAAAGGCTGCCCCAGCCAATCAGTGTCACACAGCATGGTTACGCCGACGTCACATCATGGTTGTCAAGGTGATGCGGCAGCACGGCGGCGTCATACTCACATAATATATCATGTGACCCTTATCTCCAAGGGAACAGCCGCCGCCGCTATACCGCCCACCGCAACCAATGAGAGAACACACGGCACAGGCTGGGAGACAGTGATTAGTGAAATATCAAGGGAAAACATTCAAATTATAAGAATTATCGCCATAATTCAACCTATATGGACATTTATTGATAATAGATTGCCATCAACATGTCACATATATACAATTTGGCATGGCAGATTTTAAGTATTCAAATGTTATATACACTTTCCATCTAGCCAGCTTGAGTACAGTAAAATGATAACGTCAATAAACGTGATGACAATAAATTGCTGAGTAATGAAACACAATACGGTATATAAATACATATCATCCTTAAAAAATGTCAAGAATAACATATCAACACTATACATGAAATTAATTTATTAACATATACAGTATAGGCATTACTTATTAATATCATCAAGAAAAGATATATAATCAAAATTTTTTGATAGATTTCTTCACTATATCTCTTGTATATGAAGGTGAATCAGAACGAAAATATCAAATAGCATTTCAACAGGCCTATTAAAATAAAAAATAACATTAAATTATAATACAAATTACCGACAGTCAAATAAAAGGAATAAAACTGAGGTTTTCATGAAGTCCTTTTGGTTGAACCGTTTGTAATGTCGAAATCCATTTGCACTCTTTTTGAGCGAGGCGCTTGCTAATGTTAACACCCCTACTATCAACCTCCAGTAGTTCAATACCCTTGACTCGTAATAGTCTACCATCACAGTTGTGATGGCTATGAAAATGGCGAGGTATCATCTTCAATGTGCTGACATCCATTGTGGTAGCTGCTGCCTCAATGCCAAGTATATGCTCATGCACCCTCACCTTAAGTTGACTGGTCGTGAGTCCAATGTAGATTTTTGGGCACGGACAAGATGCAAAATATATTACATTTTTTGATGTACAGGAGATCTTACGTTGAATTTTAAAAGTCCTTGTGCCCGATGAATTCGTAAATTAATTACTACGATCGATATTAGGGCAGGATACGCAGCTACCACATGGACTACAGCCAACAGACTTTGCATAGTGATCTAGGAATGTTGTATGATCACCCCCACTGTAATGGCTATGAACCAACAAATCACGAAGATTTCTAGACCTCCTAGCTGTTAATAGTGGTCTAGATGGTAGAATTATCCGTAATGTATGATCTGCCATTAAAATCGGCCATGATTTCATAAGACGGTTCTAGGAAGTTTCGCCCCCAGCATTTCGCCCCCAGGTACACTTCGCCCCCGAACATTTCGCCCCCAGCATTTTGCCCCCAGGATGTTTCGCCCCCGCACATTTCGCCCCCAGCAGTTCGCCTCTGGATGTTTCACCCCAAGCAGTTTGCCCCTGGATGTTTCGCCCCCAGCAGTTCACCCCTGGATGTTTCACCCTGCACATTTCGCCCCAGCTTTTTGCCCCCAGATGTTTCGGCCTCAAATTAGACAGGGAATTTCGGCCTTGTGTTTTAGCCCTAAGACCTCTTTCACAGTAGGCACTTTCCCAAGTGCTAAGCACTGCAAAATCGTTAAGAAGATTGCCAATTTTGAATATATATAAGTCAATGGCTGGAAAAGCGAGGTGTTGTTTCGGCCAGCTCTTTTTATTTTATTACAGGAGCTATTTTTGAGCACTTAGCGTTCATCAATAGCCTGTATCTTATGGGTCATTACTGAGAGCGCTCACAAAAGCGCTCTCAAAAATGCTAGTAAAGCAAGTGCTTTGGAGTTCTAAAACAGTGGCAGCATAAGGGTGCTTTCACACTTCCGCTACATATGCACTACAGGCCGCCCGTTAGCTTCTGTAATGCCGCCGTTCCGCTAACCTGCAGCGGAACGAAAAGAGGAAAATGCTCTTTTTTTTGTTCTGACACTGATAGCGGAATGCGGTTCACTTCTATGGGCAATGCAAGCGGAATGCCAACATTCCGCCAGCATTGCCCCGGGGTCAGCTGGATGTCAGATCCAGAGCGGATCGACCTCTGGCGGCCCCAAACACAAGTGTGAAACCACTCTAAAATTACAGTGTGCAAGAGGCCTAAAATCAAAACCATTTTGAACTTTTACCTGACCCAGCACTGACCTGCTTTGTTGTAAGTTTTGTTGCAGATGTAACATGTAGCTGGTCAGATGTCCTGCAAGTTACATTAGACTAGCTTTTATTCCATCTGTACATCAGAATATAGCACTGTCTGAAATTTCCACAAAGAGAGAAGTGTACTGCCACAAAAAATCAGTCAGCTTCCACAGCAATTCACTTTCTACAACTATGGATTCAGTTCTGTCCAAACGTGGAAGGAGAAAGTTGGTCCATGAGAATCAAATTTACTTATTTACCAAACGAACCGCTGATGATGTCCATTCCATCTGGGTATGTGAAAAATGGTCGACTTGCAAGGGACGTGTTTGGACCAATGAAGAATCTGGCGAAGTTGTGAAAGTAGTCAATCTTCACAGTCACACAGCACAAGCTGCAAGACCTGAAGCAATCTGACTTGTTAATGAGGCAGTCACCAGGGCAAAGACAATACAGGAGACACCACAACAGATTCTTTCAGACGTTGTTTTAGGAGCCCATTCTAATGTTGTAGCACTTCTCCCAAGGAAAGCATCACTGAAGAGAACAATACGATTAGCAAGGCAACTTGGCAACATCCCAAGGTTACCTCAAACCCTTGATCATCTTGTTATCCCCCTGGAGTTCCAGGAGATCAGCATTGATGGTGTCCAGCAGCACTTCCTTCTGCATGACTCTGGTAAGCTACTTAACCATTTAACATTGTATTAAAACAATTCCATTATGCATAATTATTGCAAAGTTTATTTTGCACAAATGTGAAAAATGCTACCCTATAAGGTGCTGATATAAAATACTATGTGATTTTTGCCTCCAAGGGAATCTTGGAGATTGGATCGGAATTAATTCCAATCAGGCCCGGACTGATAGGCGGGAGATTCAGGACGTTTCCCGATGGGCCGGTGGTTGTGGAGTGGGCGGGGCCACAGCGCCCGCCCTCCAGCCGCAGGCCAGCTTTTAAATGATTTTGCGTCGGCCGCCACCCGCCAGCATACCGGGTCTGGGGAACGGCGGCGGCCGCTACCTCTTCACAGTCACAGACACACCAATCGGCGGGCAGCCCTGGCAGCGGCTCTTAAGGAGAGGCGCGGCTGTACAGCATGTTCTTTGTGGGTGGAGAGAGCACACACTCTGCTCTCCCGCCCACGAAACGGATCGTGGCCACCCCTGCCATTACCAGGTGGGCCCGGCCCCGTGTGCAGGCAGTGGAGCTGGCCTGAAGGCAGCAGCCGGTGACTGTCTCAGTCATAGACTGAGTCTCCTCCTCACTCCTCCTGTGACCCTTCTCACCTGCGGACCTGGGGGCTGCCAGTGCGGGTCACAAGCAAAGCTGAGGCAAGATACTTTCACTTTCGTCTGTCTGACCTGACATGTGTGAGTGTGTGTGTGTGTGAGACAGGCTGCTGTATGTGTATTTGTGTGCGTGTGAGACAGGCTGCTGTATGTGTATTTGTGTGTGTGTGTGAGACAGGCTGCTGTATGTGTATTTGTGTGTGTGACAGGCTGCTGTATGTGTATTTGTGTGTGTGTGAGACAGGCTGTTGCTTGTGTATTTGTGTGTGTGAGACAGGCTGCTGTGTGCGTATTTGTGTGTGTGTGTGTGTGAGACAGGCCGCTGTGTATGTATTTGTGTGTGTGTGAGACAGGCCGCTGTGTGTGTATTTGTGAGTCTGTGTGTGAGACAGGCCGCTGTGTGTGTATTTGTGAGTCTGTGTGTGAGACAGGTTGCTGTGTGTGTATTTGTGTGTGTGAGACAGGCTGCTGTATGTGTATTTGTGTGTGTGTGAGACACGCTGCTGTATGTGTATTTGTGTGTGTGAGACAGGCTGCTGTGTGTGTATTTGTGTGTGTGTGAGCCAGGCTGCTGCGTGTGTATTTGTGAGTCTGTGTGTGAGACAGGCTGCTGCGTGTGTATTTGTGAGTCTGTGTGTGAGACAGGCTGCTGTGTGTGTGTGTGTGTGACAGTTTGCTGCGTGTGTATTTGTGAGTGTGTGTGAGACAGGCTGTTGTGTGTGTATGTGTGTGTATGTGTGAGACAGGCTGCTGTGTGTATTTGTGAGTCTGTGTGTGAGACAGGCTGCTGTGTGTGTATTTGTGAGTCTGTGTGTGAGACAGGCTGCTGTGTGTGTATTTGTGTGTGTGTGTGTGTGTGTGTGTGTGTGTGAGACAGGCTGCTGTGTGTGTATTTGTGAGTCTGTGTGTGAGACAGGCTGCTGCATGTGTATTTGTGAGTCTGTGTGTGAGACAGACTGATGCATGTGTATTTGTGAGTCTGTGTGAGACAGGCTGCTGTGTGTGTGTATGTGTGTGTGAGGACAGGCCGCTATGTCTGTATTTGCGTGTATGTGTGAGGACAGGCCGCTGTGTGTGTGTGTGTCAGTGTGTGAGGACAGGCCGCTGTGTGTCAAGTGTGTGAAGACAGGCCGCTGTGTGTGTATTTGTGTGTCTGTGCATGAGGACAGGCTGCTGTGTGTGTATGTGTGAGTGTGTGTGAGGACAGGCCGCTGTGTATGTGTGTGTGTGTGAGGAGAGGCCGCTGTGTATGTGTGAGTGTGTGTGAGGACAGGCCGCTGTGTGTGTATGTGTGAGTGTGTGTGAGGACAGGCCACTGTGTGTGTGAGGAGAGGCCGCTGTGTATGTGTGAGTGTGTGTGAGGACAGGCCGCTGTGTGTGTATGTGTGTGTCAGTGTGTGAGACAGGCTGCTGTGTGTGTATTTGTATGTGTGTGTTTGAGGACAGGCTGCTATGTGTGGATTTGTGTGTGTGTGTGAGACAGGCTGTTGTGTGTGTATTTGTGTGTCTGTGTGTGAGGACAGGCTGCTATGTGTGGATTTGTGTGTGTGTGTGAGACAGGCTGTTGTGTGTGTATTTGTGTGTCTGTGTGTGAGGACAGGCCATTGTGTATGTGTGAGTGTGTGTGTGAGGACAGGCTGCTGTGTGTGTGTATGTGTGTGTGTGAGACAGGCTGCTGTGTGTATGTGTGAGTGTGTGTTAGACAGGCTGCTGTGTGTATGTGTGTGTGTGAGGACAGGCTGCTGTGTGTATGTGTGAGTGTGTGTGAGGACAGGCTGCATGTGTATGTTTTGAGGACAGGCTGTTACATGTGTGTGGGGACCGGGGCAGGTTGCTGTGTGTGTGTGGACAGTCTACTGCTACGTGTGTGGGGGCCAGGGCAGGCTGCTGCATGTGTGTGTTGAGGACTGGCTGCTGTGTGTGGTGGTCAGGGCAGGCTGTTGCATGTGTGTGGGGCCGGGCAGGCTGTTACGTTTGTGTGGGGTCCTGGGCAGGCGCTACGTGCGAGTGGGGGCTGAGGCAGGCAGCTACGTGCGTGTGGTGGCCGGGTCAGGCAGCTGTGTGTGTGTAGGGGCCAGGGCAGGCTGCTACGTGTGTGTGGGGGCTGGGGCAGGCTGCTACATATGTGTGTGGGGGGCCGAGGCAGACTGCTGCATGTGTGTGGGGGCTGGATCAGGCTGCTACATGTGTGTGGTGACTGGGTAGGCTGGTGCATGTGTGTGGGGACTGGGGCAGGCTGCTACGTGTGTATGTGTGTGTGTATGTGAGAGGGCAGGCTGCATGTGCGTATGTGTGTAATCCTCAGTATCTGTATTCTTATGTATATATATTGCACATTACTGCTTCTTCTGTCCTGTATACTGGGTGTAATCCTCCGGATCTGTATTATTCTGTATATACACACTGCACAGTACCACTTCTCCTGTCCTGTATACTGGTGTAATCCTCAGTATCTGTATTATTCTGTATATATACACTGCACAGTACCACTTCTCCTGTCCTGTATACTGGGTATAATCCTCATCATATGTATTATTCTGTATATATACACTGCACAGTACCACTTCTCCTGTCCTGTATACTGGGTGTAATCCTCAGTATCTGTATTATTCTGTATATATACACTGCACAGTACCACTTCTCCTGTCCTGTATACTGGGTGTAATCCTCAGTATCTGTATTATTCTGTACATACACTGCACAGCACCACTTCTGTCCTGTATACTCGGTGTAATCCTCAGTGTCTGTATTATTGTGTATGTATTCACTGCACAGTACATCTTCTCCTGTCATGTATACTTGGTGTAATCCTCAGTATCGCATTATTCTGTATATATACACTGTACAGCAGGGATCTCAAATTCCAGGCACACAGCGCAGGTTTTCAGGACTTTCTTTATATTGCACAGGGGTTGGAATAATCACCAGTTCCGGTGATTATATTGTCACCTGTGCAATATAAAGGAAATCCTGAAAACCTGCGCCGTGTGCGGCTCTCGAGGCCTGGAATTTGAGATCCCTGCTGTACAGTACCACTTCCCCTGTCCTGTATACTGGGTGTAATCCTCTGCATCTGTATTATTCTGTGTATATACACTGCACAGTACCAATTCTCCTGTCCTGTATACTGGGTATAATCCTCATCATATGTATTATTCTGTATATATACACTGCACAGTAACACTTCTCCTGTCCTGTATACTGGGTGTAATCCTCAGTATCTGTATTATTCTGTATATATACACTGCACAGTACCACTTCTCCTGTCCTGTATACTGGGTGTAATCCTCAGTATCTGTATTATTCTGTACATACACTGCACAGCACCACTTCTGTCCTGTATACTCGGTGTAATCCTCAGTGTCTGTATTATTGTGTATGTATTCACTGCACAGTACCTCTTCTCCTGTCATGTATACTTGGTGTAATCCTCAGTATCGTAATATTCTGTATATATACACTGTACAGCAGGGATCTCAAATTCCAGGCACACAGCGCAGGTTTTCAGGACTTTCTTTATATTGCACAGGGGTTGGAATAATCACCAGTTCCGGTGATTATATTGTCACCTGTGCAATATAAAGGAAATCCTGAAAACCTGCGCCGTGTGCGGCTCTCGAGGCCTGGAATTTGAGATCCCTGCTGTACAGTACCACTTCCCCTGTCCTGTATACTGGGTGTAATCCTTGCATCTGTATTATTCTGTGTATATACACTGCACAGTACCAATTCTCCTGTCCTGTATACTGGGTGTAATCCTCAGTATATGTATTATTCTGTATATATACACTGCACAGTACCACTTCTCCTGTCCTGTATACTGGGTGTAATCCTCAGTATCTGTATTATTCTGTATATATACACTGCACAGTACCACTTCCCCTGTCCTGTATACTGGGTGTAATCCTCTGCATCTGTATTATTCTGTATATATACACTGCACAGTACCACTTCCCCTGTCCTGTATACTGGGTGTAATCCTCTGCATCTGTATTATTCTGTATATATACATTGCACAGTACCACTTCTCCTGTCCTGTATACTGGGTGTAATCTTCGGCATCTGTATTTTTCATTATATATACACTGCACAGTACCACTTCTCCTGTCCTGTATACTGGGTCTAATCCTCAGTATCTGTATTATTCTGTATATATACACTGCACAGTACCACTTCTCCTGTCCTGTATACTGGGTGTAATCCTCAGTATCTATATCATTCTGCATATATACCCTGCACAGTACCACTTCTCCTGTCCTGTTGTCAGAGAGGTGGTTTTGAACTTTGATTTCCAGCATTTAAATGTTGCTTAATTTGATTATCCCTAATATGGAGTCATCACTTCTCTTCTGTATAGGTGATGACTTGCCTTTCGCTGTGTATCTGACTGCTGGGACCCCACAATCCTGAGAAATGTGGCTTTGCAGAGCACCATGTGAATGGAGCTGTGGTAGAATGTATACTCTGCTGCACCATTCACATATGGCTCTTCAAATAACTCCTTTAAGAAAGTGATGAGGCCACGGCAACTTTAAGGGAACCTGTCAGCTCCATAAAGCCCCCCAGGCTATCGCTACCTGTCCCTGAACCTTCCTGTTACTATTCTAACTATCCCTTTCTGTGCTAAATATGCCCTGTGATTGTGTAATAAAAGCTTTTTATCACTCACTCATTAGTATGATAATGATCCAGGGGGCTACCATTGCTAGACCCCCTGGGCGTCCTCTCTGTGCCCCATGGCCGCCTCCTGTATAGTCTATCATGCTCTAATGGGCGTGATGTTGACATCCAAATGTGCACCCCCCAGCCTGGCTCGCTCCACTCTACAGAATGGCGGGTATGAAGCCGAGTGTTGTCACTTCCAGTACTCATCCACAGAGCTGCACATTGCGCATGCTCTGTGGAGCACATTACGTTAGCTCATCACAGATATCACTACAGATGAGCTGACGTAATGTGCTCCATAGAGCATGCTTACTGTGCAGCCTGAAGTCCGGCCTGCGGAGTGCCGGAAATGACGCGTTTGAGTGATAAAAAGCTTTTATTACACAGTCACAGGGAACGTTTAACACAGAAAGGATAGTTAGAGAAGTAATAGGAAGATGCAGGGGCAGTTAGTGAGAGCCTGGGGGGGCTTTATGGAGGTGACAGGTTCTCTTTAAAAGCAAACTTCACTGATCGGGGCTAATGGGTGATATAGTGTGTGGGCTGGTGGGGTTTGTTTTCCAGGGCTGCTTTCTGGTCCCAGTCCGGCCCTGATTCCAATCCAATCTCCAGAGCTAGATATATATAAATATATATATGCACACTGTACACCCAAACAATGTGTGTGTGTATATATATGTATATATGTGGGTGGGTGATGGTGGTCTGGCACTTTTGGAACTTTGTAATGCAATAAAGGATTTGTATAGGACTGCAACAGCGCAGAGCTCTTTCTTCATGGATGCATGTTAAGTACGGGCGGAAGCCAAACCCTGCTCTAGCAGCACACTGAGTCCTCAGCAACAATCTCAGGTGAGCCACTCTTCTTCTAGCTTTCTTGCATATGTAAAAAAAAGCCTGTAAAAACGCAATTGCCTTTTATACAGGTGTTTTTTAATCACCTCTCCAAACTGCTGCTGTCCAAGGTGCTGAAGTTTCATCAATCAGCACCTTGGACAGCATCTGATAGACACAGCGTAGCGCTACGCTGTTTCTATTACCCTCTTAAGAGCAGTGCTGACTGGTGTGAACACTGCTCTAAGGGGGCTGGCATAGGGGCATGCATGAAACTCATGCGTGTCCGGTAGCTGGCGGTCTCCCTTGACCCAGCTCGTAGCTCCTTACAGCCCCCCCCCGCCCCCTCATACCGACTTCCGTGTATCGGCTCGGTGCTCTGCTGTCTGCGGCCCGGCTCTTCTGATTGGACTCGGCAAGCTTCAATCAGGAGCCACCGAGCAGAGCCATACCGCAGACGGCATTAGCAGAGCTCCGAGCCGACACACAAGCTGGTAGGAGGGGGGGCGGTACGGAGCCGCACGGAGCAGCAAGCGGGGTCAGGGGAGCTCGCCAGCTACCGGACATGCATGAGTTACATGCATGCCCCTGTCAATCCTGCCGTAGCGCTCCCGGTGAGCGCTCCAGAGAGGAGAGAGCCGCAATTTCAATCCCGTTTTTCAAATCGCGGCAAAATCGTGGGCAAAATCAGAATTGAATTTAGTCGCTGGCGGTATCTATTTGGCCGTCTGATTGACAGGTTTGCGCATCCTGCACAATCCTCTCAATGAGACAGCATAGGCAGCACGTGACGCCCACCCGACGACTAGCGCACCCATCCGCCTGAATGGAACGCCCATTCAGGTGGGCAGCCTGCCCAGTCGTTTATTCAGACGTCCAGCCTCACGCCACGCCTGTATGTCGCTGTCAACTAGATGGCCGTTCAGCATGGCAGCAATCGGCCGTGGTGAACAGCCTGTACTTGAAGGGTCTAAAGGTACCCTAAAAATGTGACCTATTTCAAGTTTGGAAGGAATTTTAATTTTAAACAGAAATATATCCTTTTCCACTGGGACAATATATGTTGTAAAAAACTATTGGTTGGCCCCTTCACACTAGATTTTGTTTCAGTTTTTTTTATTATGAAATCAGAAAATCTGGAGCAAAATGTGAGTTTTTAATGTGAGATATGAACAGAGGCTTCTTTTTTTTGTGAATTTATCCCAAAACTCTCTGTCTCCTGCTTGTTACACTTTTTCTGTTTTAAATTAGGAAATGGACCTAGCCATATGTTGATATTTGGAACAAGAGACAATCTCCATCTACTGGCACAATGTAAAGAGTGGTTTTCTGATGGCATGTTTTTCACTACACCAGCCTTGTTTAAGCAACTTTACACAATCGATGTAGTCCATAGCGGCCTTTTTGTTCCGCTAGTGTACACCTTGCGGACAGACAAGAGCCGTTCTACATACCAGAGGTTGCTGCAAGAGCTGAAGAACTTGCAGCCTGGACTGCAGCCAGACAACCTGATGTTGGATTTTGAACTAGCTGCAGTACAGGCATTTGAAAGTGAATTCCCCAACCTTGAGAAGGCTGGTTGCTTTTTCCACCTATCACAGTCGGTTTGGCGTAAAGTTCAAAATTAAGGACTCAAGATGCAATACCAAGGTGACCATGAATTTGCCCGTTGGATACGCATGATACCTGCCCTGGCCTTTGTACCACCACAGAATGTTGTGCTATCATTTGAAGAATTGCTGGAAGATCCTGACTTTCCACAAGAAGCAATACCTATTGCCAACTATTTTGAAGACAGCTATATCGGTCGAATGAATTGCAGAGGACGTCAAGCACTTTTGTTTCCAGTTCAACTCTGTGTAAATACTTAAGTTCCAAAAAAAGTTTGAGAAAAGTATTATAGGAGTGATACCTTTATTGGCTAACAAGAAAAATTATATTTGTAAGCTATCAGAGCTCAAGGCTCCTTCATCAGACAATATTGCAAATGAATTACTGAGACATTTAAATACAAAATACAGTAGGAATAAGGAAATGGAGGTGTGCTAAGGAAATTAAAATGAAGTCTTTGTTAATGATGCAGATGAGGTGCAATGGTCTTTTACACATCAGCAGATGTTCTTGTGGGAGTGTTAATTGTGTCTAGGTAATGAGTCATGAATCCAGGTGTCAAATTAAACCCTTTTGTTAGTACTTAAGTCCCAAAAAAAGGGGTTGAGAAAAGTATTATAGGAGTGATACCTTTATTGGCTAACAAGAAAAATTATATTTGTAAGCTTTCAGAGCTCAAGGCTCCTTCATCAGACAATTTGAGCTCTGAAAGCTTACAAATATCATTTTTCTTGTTAGCCAATAAAGGTATCACTCCTGGAATACTTTTCCCAACCCCTTTTTTTGGGGACTTAAGTATTTACATCGATTTCTCTGGCTAACATGGTACCACAATATTATTTTGTATTGTGCCCTTTTGTTAAGGATTGCATATTCTTATGAATTTGAATTCCCAGATTTTACGTTCTCTGTCATTTTTAAAGTCACCTTTCAATATCAGGACTGTTAGGTCCGCCATGCTGTGTCCAGGCTCAGAGAAGTGTATTCCTACAGGCGTGTCCAGCTTATTTTTTATTGTATGTCTATGAAAATTCATCCTTGTTTTGTAGCTTTTGCATTGTTTCCCCAATATACATTCCTGTAGTGCACTTTGTGCATTGTATCATATACACCACATTAAAGGATGTACATGAAATAAAGTCCATGATCTTATAGTCCTGGTTTGTGTTGGGTATAGGGAGTGTATCTGATGGTAATATATTGATACACGTCTTGCATTTCTTGCTGTTACAGGGGAATGTGCCTGTCTGTGATGGTGATGTGAGGGCACTTCTGACAAGGAGATTCCTTAGGTTGGGGGGCTGTTTATAGGAGTGTGGTGGCAGTTCTGGGAATATGGCTTTAAGTCTGTGGTCTTTGTGGAATATGGGCGGAAGATCAGCACCAATTTTCCTTAGTATGTTCATGTGAGGATTGTATGTGATCACAAGAGGCACAAGGTGACTTTAAAAATGACAGAACGTAAAATCTGGGCATTCAAATGCATAAGAATGTTCCAATCCCTAACAAAAGGGCTTAATTTGACACCTGGATTCATGACTCATTACCTAGACACAATTAACACTCCCACAAGAAGATCTTTAATGGTGGGTTTACACACACCAATTTATCTGTTCAATATCTGAACCAATCTCTGGTTGCAGTGAAATCATGGATACATTGCTCCATTTTGTGGCTGTGTACAAATGATACAATGTGTCCATGATTTCACTGCAACCAGAGATTGGTTCAGAGATTGAACAGATAAATTGGTGTGTGTAAACCCACTATAAAAGACCATTGCACCTCATCTACATCATTAACAAAAGACTTCATTTTAATTTCCTTAGCACACCTCCATTTCCTTATTCCTACTGTATTTTGTATTTAAATGTCTCAGTAATTCATTTGTAATATTGCCTTGAGCTCTGAAAGCTTACAAATATAATTTTTCTTGTTAGCCAATAAAGGTATGACTCCTATAATACTTTTCTCAAACTTTTTTTGGGACTTACCGTAAGTATTTACATCGATTTCTCTGGCTAACACGGTACTACAATATTATTTTGTATTGTTCTCATTTCAACTCTGGAATGTGTATGAACGAACATTGAATGATCAACAGCGAACAAATAATGATGTCAAAGGATGGCACCGTAGCTTTCGAGAAACGTGGTACTCTTTTCCAAAATATATACCAGTTCATTAACTGTCTGAAACATCAGCAAGAGCTCCATAGTTTTGAAATTATTCAGATAATAGCAGGAAATCCCATCGCTGCAAGAAACAAAAAGCATGCTGCAATGTCACCAAGGGTTAAACGTATCGTGCAAGATTTCAATAATAGAAGCTTGATGGATTATCTGAGAGGCATTGCCTTCAGTTTTGAATTTTAGTTCATGGTCACATATTGTATGTTTTGAGAGCAGTGTTTTTAGCTGTAAAATAATTCAAGCATTATAACCTGTAATTTGTCTTTTTCTCTAATCCTTCCCCTCTATACCTTTTTATGTTTCTTGTTTTAAGAGTTTTGATATATACAGTTAAAGCATAACTCTACAAAAAACATACCGTATATAATCGTGTATAAGCCGAGTTTTTCAGCCCAAAATTTGGGCTGAAAAGTCCCCCCCTCGGCTTATACACGGGTCATATACGGTGGTGGGGGCTGTGGAGGCTGGAGGAGGCGGGGGGAGGCTGCTGTATGAGCGGCCCCATCACGTGGGGCCGCTCATTATATATGCACTGCTTCCCCCTGTCAATCAGCGGCAGGGGGAAGCAGTGCATATGGCCCCCCAAAAGCTGGCACTGTCCCCCCTTGTAAGGGCCCCCCCCCCCCCCCCCCGCTGCTTATACATTACCATCCCGGTGTTCTGATCGGCGCCGCTCCTCGGTACGGCGTCTTCATTCTCCCGTCCGCGCTGGCTGCATCCGGGATCTCAGGCTGTCGCAGCGATATGACGTCATCGCGCGACCGCCGGAGATCCCGGATGCAGCCAGCACGGACGGGAGGATGAAGACGCAGCACCGAGGAGCGGCGCCGATCAGAACACCGGGATGGTAATGTATAAGCAGCGGGGGGCCCTTACAAGGGGGGACAGTGCCAGCTTTTGGGGGCTGTTGGTACCCCAGGGGGCTGCTGGGTACCCCCTGGGGGCTGTTGGTACCCCCAGGGGGCTGTTGGTACCCCCAGGGGGCTGTTGGTACCCCCAGGGGGCTGCTGGGTACCCCCTGGGGGCTGTTGGTACCCCCAGGGGGCTGCTGGGTACCCCCAGGGGGCTACTGGGTACCCCCTGGGGGCTGCTATATGTACCCCTGGGGGCCTGCTGTATACCACTGGGGCTGCTGTATACTACCACTGGGGCTGCTGGGGCTCCTGTATACTACCACTGGGGCTGCTGGGGCTCCTGTATACTACCACTGGGGCTGCTGGGGCTCCTGTATACTACCACTGGGGCTGCTGGGGCTCCTGTATACTTCCACTGGGGCTGCTGGGGAATCTGTATACTACCACTGGGGCTGCTGGGGCTCCTGTATACTACCACTGGGGCTGCTGGGGAATCTGTATACTACCACTGGGGCTGCTGGGGAATCTGTATACTACCACTGGGGCTGCTGGGGAATCTGTATACTACCACTGGGGCTGCTGTATACTACCACTGGGGAGGCCTGTATACCACACTGCTGGGGGCTGTATACCTGTGCTGGGGTCCACCCTCGGCTTATACACGAGTCAATAGGTTTTTCCAGATTTTTGGGGCAAAAGTAGGGGGTCGGCTTATACACGGGTCGGCTTATACACGAGTATATACGGTAAGTTATGTTATAGTACCTGTGCCCATGATATTCATTTCCAAAGGAGACCTTCCAGCAGCTTCACTTCTGTGTGAAAAGTCTCATCCAAGTTAAAGCTCCATGTGCTGCAGGATTTCAGTGGTTGCTAAGGAGGTTGTTTCTCCTTAGTAGCAGTACTTGTGGATGGATTTTACAGGGCGTGGCTGCAGAGGAGCATGCAACTACCGTAACAATATATTCCCTATGGTGTATAAAGGGCTCCTGGTTTACAGCCCTCTGCAAAGCCCCCTCCCTATGTGTTCCGTTATGTAACGGCTTTACACAGGCAGGGGTGGGAGCCCTCCTCTTGTCCAGGACAGAGCACATGAGTGGAGGGTGAAGGGGAGCTTTGCAGAGGGAGCCAGGATCCTTTCTGTTACCAAGGGTGCACAACCTCCTTAGTAACCAATGAAATCCAACTATTTTCCTGTCTGTTTGTAAAATTACTTATCTAGAAAACAAAGTTTTAGAATAAAAAAAACTAATTGCATCAGAATTCTATATCTTAAACTCATATGGTGTATTATTAGTGATAAGCGAACCTGCCAAAGTTCAGTTCAGGCAGGTCTTTCCCGGATGCGAAAGATCCAGCAGCAAATTGCTAGAGGCAAAACATCCAGGGATGAAATGCTGAGGGCGAACTGCTGGGGGCAAAACATCCGGGGGCGAAACATCCGGGGGCGAACTGCTGGGGGCGAAATATGCGGGGGTAAAACATCCGGGGGCGAAACATCCGAGGGCGAACTGCTGGGGGCAAAACATCCGGGGGCGGACTGCTGGGGGCAAAACATCCGGGGGTGAACTGCTGGGGGTGAACTGCTGGGGGCGAAATATGCGGGGGTAAAACATCCGGGGGCGAAACATCCGGGGGCGGACTGCTGGGGGCAAAACATCCGGGGGCAAAACATCCAGGGGCAAACTGCTGGGGGCAAAATATCCAGGGGCGAACTGCGGGGGCAAAATGTGCGGGCGCGAAACATCCTGGGGGGTGAAATGCTCGGGGCGAAATGTTCGGGGGTGAAGTGTACATGGGGGCGAACTGCTGGGGGCGAACTGCTGGGGGCGAAAGTTCCAACTCCCGCCAAGACAGTCCCACATTTGTTCGAAGCCAGAGTTAAATGTCATAAAAAAGCGAATAGTGTCACTTATCACGACATTCTCACGAGACCGATATAGCAGAGAATCTCGCTTAAGGTACCGTCACACTGGGCGACGGGGCTGGGGATGTCGGCGGCAACTGGCGGGTGCGCGCACGTTTTTGGTGCCCCGCCAGCGTTGCCGTCCCCCATTTACACAGGGCGACATCTCCAGCCCCGCGCCGGTGAGCTGACAGGCGGCATCGCCGCTGGGGTGTCTGAAAACCCCAGCGGCGATGCAGGACAATGGGAGCCTATGGCTCCCATCACCTGACAGGTCGCCGGGGGCCGGTTACATGGGGCAATGTGTGCACATCGCCCCAGATCGGTCGCCTGGTTTCAGAGCAATGCTCTGAAACTAAGCGACCTCCCGGCAGCGCCGACATCGCCCCTTTACATGAGGCAACGTAAGGGCGTTGTTGCCGCCGATAGGCCACGTCCCCAACGTCGCCTATGTAATTGGCGGTGATGTCGCCCCATGTGACGGGGCCTTTAGAGTGTTTAGCAAGATGATATGCTCTCTTCAAAATCCTTCTGCTATATCCTCTCTCGAGGAAACGATCCCTCAGATCAATGGCCTGTCTATCAAATTCCTCATCAGAGGAACAAATTCTCCGAAGTCAGAGGTACTGCCCCACTTGAATAGATCTTACCATATAACCAGGGTGAAATGATGATGAATGGAGCAGCGTATTTGTGGCCGTGGGTTTACAGAATAAACTAGTGTGGAGACAGTTCTGGGAGTCACGGCTCACCTTTACATCCAAAAACTCAACCTCATCCCTTGAATACTGGTGAGTAATGTGTATGTTGCGACCGTTGGAGTTTAAGTACTGAATAAAATCTCCCAATAACTCAACGGATCCCTGCCAGATCAGAAACATATAATCGATATACCGTGCCCAGAATAGGACACGGTCCATCATGATAGATCTGCTCCCAGGACACAGTACCTCGAGGTCCGCGCTGCCACTTCAGAAAGGAACAAAAGAAGCCAGTACAAAGGAATGTCTGGATCAACGATTCTTCTTTATTATCCAACGCGTTTCAGAGTTATCCCCCAACTCCTTCATCAGGACATTCCCTGATGAAGAAGTTGGGAGATAACTCTGAAACGCGTTGGATAATAAAGAAGAATCGTTGATCCAGACATTCCTTTGTACTGGCTTCTTTTGTTCCTTTCTGAAGTGGCAGCGCGGACCTCGAGGTACTGTGTCCTGGGAGCTGATTAAACCACAGGGATCTGTGGAGAGTACGGTCCTGCAGCAGCTACTTGCATTTGAGCGATCATTACCAGTTGTGGGTTTTCACAACTGCATCAGGTGAGCAGCCTCTTTATATAACCTTTTTTTGCTCTTCTTTAAAGAAGATATCACCCTATGTGCGCATTCTTGAATTTTATAAATCATGATAGATCTGCCTGACAGGACCAAGTCCTTCTCCCACAGCCCCAGGAACAGATTTGCGTACGCGGGTGCAAAGGAAGCGCCCATTGCCGTGCCCTGGAGCTATAGGTAGAAGGACTCCTTAAACAAAAAGAAATTATGAGTAAGGGAAAACTCCAACAGTCGCAATAAAAAACTGTGAAGTCTCCACAGTTTGCCGGGTTCTCTGCTGGGCGTGTAGCTCTCCTACAGACATAGACCTCGGTGTCCGGTGTGCTGGATGGGCGAACCTATCCTGGCTCCTCGGTCCCACTTTTCCTGCTCTTTCCTCTCCTTGCCTTCCGCACCCACTCTTGGCTTTGCAAGACTCCTCAGAGGCTGTTTAGGGTCACCGATTCGGGCCTGACGCGGCACCGATCAGCAGTACGTATCCACAGCTCTCCTAGCACCTGCACACTCTGACTAACTCCTCCCCAACATCAGTATTCATAGGGGATCTTGCCTAAGGGCAGCAAGTTGGGCTTCCCCTACTGTGCTGGGGTGGAAGGTGTTGGATGTACTGGTGTAACTGCTGTGGATTTTCACCAGTGTTCTAGGAAGGCCTGTGGGTATCTGTGGATGCAGGGCGCCACACCCACACTCAGCCCTTCACTCATCCCACACTCAGTTCTGCACTCACCTCACACTCAGCCTTGCACTCACCTCACACTCAGCCTTGCACTCACCTCACACTCAGCCCTGCACTAACCTCACTGGAAGACCTGCACTCACCCTGCACAAACCTCACATTCAACCCGGCACTCACCTCACACACTGCCCTACAGTCATCCTGCACTCACCTCACACTCAGCTCTGCACTCAGCTCACACTCAGCTCTGGACTCAGCTCACACTCAGCTCTGGACTCAGCTCACACTCATCCCTGCACTTAGCCCTGCAATCAGACCTGCACTCACATGTGAGACGCTATGCTTCACTATTATATCCATCTATCTATGGCAGAGTATAGTATTATTGGCAATGCCATTGAATTAATTCTGTTTGCTACTTTCTTGAGCCTTTATGCAATCTGGTATTTTCTTTTCAGTCATACCGGAATGTCTGTACTTCTCCCTGAAACACCTGTATTTTTTCCTTAGGGAGATTTATTTTTCAGGGATTAGACTAGCATATTGCATTGTGCATTACATTGCTTCTAGAACTTTGTTTTTCAGTCTTTTTTAGGTTTTACTATTTTCTTGGTCTGTGTCTAATTGGTACAGTACTATGGAAGCTGTAAAATCCACTGGTGTGTCATGATTTTAATACATTGTTTATTATGTTTTTGGGTATCACACTCTTTTCTGTATTTTAGTCTGTCTAATGAAAGCTAAGTTTTATTTTCTACTCGCCTAGGTGCATTTATATATGAGATAAAATCTTAGACAAGATGTTAAAATATGAAATTAGAAAAAAACATTCTGTATTGGTATGTTTTCAGTGCATGAGTGAAAACCATAATACCATCAAAAAACCAAAGGTAAACATTGAGGGAGCAAGTTGCTGTTGGTAAGATTTAGCACCAAATATTTAACTTTTACGATAGGTAACACCAAATAGTGGATAGCCCACTTTGTTACCCACTTTCTTATGAGTGCAATGATACCCCACAAGTAGCCAAAATGTTCTGTTTACACAAATGGGAGGGCTCAGAACGGACAGAGCAATATATGAATTATGGAAAAGCTGAAATAGATTGTGGGCACCATGTCACATTTGCAGGGTCGCTAGGGTACCTAAACTGCAGAAACCCCCAAGTGACTCCATTTTGGAAACTAGACCCGCAAGGATCATATCTAGGTGAATAGTGAGCATTTGGAACCTACAGCTACTTCACAGAATTTGATAACAATAGGTCGTCATATTGAACATTTTCATTTTTTTCACACAATTTCTCACTTTTAGGGCATATACACAAGATCGGGAGACACTGTGTCCTGAACGTCTCCTATCCTGCATTTTTTTTATTATTTCTCTATTACATTTTTAAAACAAATGACTTGGGGCTTCACCATATTTTTGTTGCTGTCACCAATCCCTGCTGCCTAGTTTTACCTGGACACCAAAAATATAGGAAAGCCCTTTTTATTAATCTAATATATAAAAGCCCAAGGCCACTTCCGTCACTTTGGCCACGACTACCGTCACTTTCTCATGGCCAAAGTGACGTCACCACAAAGCTACACCCGTCCAGGGTGCACCAACATGGCGGCCGTAAGCGGAGTGGGACTCAGGCAGCCCCACCACGCTTACGGCCGCCCCTACACTGCCCAATACAAACACACCACGGGTGGGAGACCTGACGGCTCACAACGCAATGGCGCCAGCACGGACCGGCCTCTGCTCCTGGACTGCCCCGAGCCTCCGGGGGTCAGCCCTCTGCCGTACGCCGTCCACGAGGCCAAGTGGCCCCGGGGAGACCGAGCCAGCTGCTGTGCAGCCTGGACGGAGGGAGAGAGGTAGGTGTGCAGCCTGAAGGAGGAGAGGTGTGCTGAGCGGTGATGTTGGCACTCCAGCTTCCTCTCTCCTCACCCCTCCAGCCTCCTCTCTCCTCACCCCTCCAGAGCCACCTCTCCTCACCCCTCCAGCGCCACCTCTCCTCATCCCTCCAGCGCCACCTCTCCTCACCCCTCCAGAGCCACCTCTCCTCACCCCTCCATCCTCCTCTCCTCACCCCTCCAGAGCCACCTGTCCTCACCCCTCCAGCGCCACCTCTCCTCACCCCTCCAGAGCCACCTCTCCTCACCCCTCCAGAGCCACCTCTCCTCACCCCTCCAGCGCCACCTCTCCTCACCCCTCCATCCTCCTCTCCTCACCCCTCCAGAGCCACCTGTCCTCACCCCTCCAGCGCCACCTCTCCTCACCCCTCCAGAGCCACCTCTCCTCACCCCTCCAGCGCCACCTCTCCTCATCCCTCCAGAGCCACCTCTCCTCACCCCTCCAGAGCCACCTCTCCTCACCCCTCCATCCTCCTCTCCTCACCCCTCCAGAGCCACCTGTCCTCACCCCTCCAGCGCCACCTCTCCTCACCCCTCCAGAGCCACCTCTCCTCACCCCTCCAGCGCCACCTCTCCTCACCCCTCCATCCTCCTCTCCTCACCCCTCCAGAGCCACCTGTCCTCACCCCTCCAGCGCCACCTCTCCTCACCCCTCCAGAGCCACCTCTCCTCACCCCTCCAGCGCCACCTCTCCTCACCCCTCCAGAGCCACCTCTCCTCACCCCTTCAGAGCCACCACTCCTCACCCCTCTTAATCTGCTACCCACAGATCCGCCTGTATACTCTGCTACCCACAGACCCGCCTGTATACTCTGCTACCCACAGACCCGCCTGTATACTCTGCTACCCACAGACCCGCCTGTATACTCTGCTACCCACAGACCCGCCTGTATGCTCTGCTACCCACAGAGCCGCCTGTATGCTCTGCTACCCACAGAGAGCCGCCTGTATGCTCTGCTACCCACAGAGAGCCGCCTGTATGCTCTGCTACCCACAGAGATCCGCCTCTATGCTTTGCTACCCACAGAGCCGCCTGTATGCTCTGCTACCCACAGAGCCGCCTGTATGCTCTGCTACCCACAGAGCCGCCTCTATGCTCTGCTACCCACAGAGCCGCCTCTATGCTCTGCTACCCACAGAGCCGCCTGTATGCTCTGCTACCCACAGAGCCGCCTCTATGCTCTGCTACCCACAGAGCCGCCTGTATGCTCTGCTACCCACAGAGCTGCCTGTATGCTCTGCTACCCACAGACCCGCCTGTATGCTCTGCTACCCACACACCCGCCTGTATGCTCTGCTACCCACACACCCGCCTGTATGCTCTGCTACCCACAGAGCCGCCTGTATGCTCTGCTACCCACAGAGCCGCCTGTATGCTCTGCTACCCACACACCCGCCTGTATGCTCTGCTACAGACACACCCGCCTGTATGCTCTGCTACTCACACACCCGCCTGTATGCGATGCTACCCACACACCCGCCTGTATGCTCTGCTACCCACACACCCGCCTGTATGCTCTGCTACCCACACACCCGCCTGTATGCTCTGCTACCCACACACCCGCCTGTATACTCTGCTACCCACAGAGCCGCCTGTATACTCTGCTACCCACAGAGCCGCCTGTATACTCTGCTACCCACAGGGCCGCCTGTATACTCTGCTACCCACAGAGCCGCCTGTATACTCTACTACCCACAGAGCCGCCTGTATACTCTGCTACCCACAGAGCCGCCTGTATACTCTGATACCCACAGAGCTGCCTGTATACACTCAATTGATTTCACCGCGCTCCCGATGCTATTGCATCAGGCCCTAACCACTGCACTCTGCCCCTGACCACTGCACTCTGCCCCTGACCACTGCCCTCTGCCCTTGACCACTGCCCTCTGCTGCACTCTGCTCCTGACCACTGCACTCTGCCCCTGACCACTGCACTCTGCCCTGAGGCTGACTACGAGCCACTGAGCCTCCGTATACTCTGCTAACCACTGAGCCCCCGTATACCCTGCTAACCATAGGCTAGAATACCTGATTCTTTAGAATCGGGCCGCCATCTAGTTATTTCATAAAATAATTTAAAAAAAATACGTCTTGGGAGTTTTGCCATATTTTTAGCCCAGCCAGGTACAGCTAGACAGCTGGGGGCTCGAGTCCTCAGCATGGGTAGGCCAAAGCATTCTGGGCCGTTCCCGCTGTGAATTGCAGTCTGCAGCCACCCCAGAAAATTTCGCGTTCATAGAAGCACCATTTTCTGGCACTGTATCCGACTCTTCCAGCTGCCGTGTAGCGGTGGCAGACCCGGTAATACGGGGTTAATGCCAGCTCTGTTTTTGCAGTTGGCACTAAGACCGAGATTCATAATGTTGTGCCAATATTAGACTCAGTCATTAGGAATCTCTAGTAAATCGTAAAGAAGACACACCACAGTGAAAAATATTTTTATTAGAAAAAAAACACAAACCCTTATTTAGATCCCATCTTTATTAGTCTGGGATGTCCAAATAATCCAGTTGGATGTCTGACGTAGTCCAGTGTGCAGTCCCACGACGATTCCTAGTGTTCACCATGAAGATCACAGTTAACCCATTTGTGACCCCAGGGGAATGATAGGTCATGAACTCTGTAAGTTCATGACCCATCATGATCCTGTGGTCACACGGGTTTACTGTGATCTTCATTGTGATCTGTTTTAGAGATCATCTTGAAGATAATTTAACCCCTGTGTGACCCCAGGATTGTGATGGGTCATGAACTTACAGAGCTCATGACCTATCATTCCCCTGGGAATGCGTGCGCACTGCGGTGCGCACAGAAGAGGTGCCCACACAGTGGCGCACACAGAAGAGGCGCGCACACAGTGGCACGCACAGAAGAGGAGAGGCTGCCGGTGCCAGGATCGTGGGACCCTAGGATCGCGGGACCGGAGGCAGGTAAGATAGAGGGGCTGGGGGACTGGAGGAGGTCGGGGGTCCATCCGACCTGAAATTTCATTAGGTCAGATCGGATGGCGTTTCAGAGGAGGAGGCGGCGTGCATGGGTACTGGGGGTGAGAGGAGGAAGGTGGAGGGGTTGAAGGTGTGGGGAGGAGCGGGGGGGATTGAGTTGCACTGGGGATGTGATTTCCATGCGATCTCACATGTGTGACATGTCAGATCGCATGTACATGCAGGGGAGGTGGCGAGTTTTCACGTGTGCCGCCGCCTTTTTTGGGATGGTACGGGGGAAGGGTGAGGGTGGCAGGGAGATCTCCCTTACCGGGGGTCTTGGGGGGCCTTAGGGGTTAATATTTCTCTTCCATCCAAGATGTGTTTTCATGTTGGATGAAAGAGAAAGCATTTTTTTACCAGCGGTGACATTTTTTGTAATGCCATGACTGGTAAACATCGGTCATCACATTACAGGTAACGGTAAACACGACCCAATTCATAATCTGCAGGGTTTCTAAAGAAGTCAGCCAGGCATAAGTACCCTAATTTTCTGATGTCTAAAGTAGGAAGACCGTCGCTATGGGGTTAATAATAATTATGCACTGGCAGATTATGTGAAAGATAGTAGAGAACAAGCCTTGATGGACGTTAACTACAGAAAACTGCTTAAAGGGCAACAAACAAAAAGTAAATATCGTAAAAACGCTGAACATAGCAGAAGAGAAAACTGGCAAAAGAAAGCTCTCCATGGACCATTCCTTGAAAAAATCGAGTGTAAAGATGACAAGGAAAATACCCCATTGTGGCTTACTAATGAAACATTGAAAAATAAGATAGAGGACCTAATACCAGCAGTCTTAGAGGCATTTGCACAAATGCAATTAAAGCCAGAATTGAAAAGTTATCCACAGATTCCAAATGACAACTGTGCAAGGGAGCAGATGAAACAATGGATCATATACTTAGCTGCTGGAAGAAAATCGCACAGGCAGACTACAAGCAAAGGCATGTAGTGGCTCAGATGATTCACTGGAACTTGTGCCATGGTTACCATGTTAATGTCACAAAGAACTTACAGGATCATAAACCTGAAAAGGTTATTAAAAACTAGATGGTGGCCCGATTCTAATGCATCAGGTATTCTAGAGTATGTGGGTGTGTGGCAGAGCGGGTGTGAGGCAGTGCGGGGGTGCGGCGGTGGCCCCCCTCAGTTCTCACCCGCTACAGGTTCCGGCAGAGCCGCCTCTCACCCTAGCATGTCGTCTTCTTCTTTCTCCAGCATAAACGTCAGCAATTCCAAGGCCTCGGGGGGCGGAGTTAACAAGGGGTGTCATAGTAGGCGTATCCACGTGCATAGCCCTGATGTGGTGGGCGTGTTCATGACCATTACAACGCCCCCTTTGGTAGCTTCACCCCCCGCGGCCTTTGAATTTCTGGAGTCTATACCACGAAAAGAAGAAGAATGGCGGGGTGAACGGCAGTCAGATGGAGCATGGAGCGGAGGGGGTCCGGGAGACCGGGCGGACTGTAACTGTTTCGCTGTAACGTAAATCCCGCGTCGCTGATTGGTTGCGCCCACCCAGCCGCAAACAATCAGCGACGCGGATTTTGCATTAGAGAGACTGTGTGACGTGAGAGCAAGGTGAGTGTGGGGCTGTGTGATGGGAGTGCAAGGTGAGTGTGTGTGGTGGGTGAGTGTGAGTGATGGGTGAGTGTAGGGTGTGTGGGTGTAAGTGGTCTGCAGTACCTGGCTCCTAGTGCTGTGTGCGTTTAGCTTAAGGACCTCTGGTGATGTCACAGTCATGTGACCTTGCTCCGGCCATGATTGTGTCATCAGAGGTCCTGTAAGTATAGAGCCACCGTCGCACATAATGACGCACCAGTGATACCGATACGACCTGGCGGGATCGCTGGTGCGTCGTATTCACATCGCTGTTCATTTCAAATAGCGGGATGGGAAAGCCGACAGTGAAGTCAGCTTTCCCGCCCGCTATGTGAGTGTAGCGCTGTCGTCTCTGTCATGGCAATCCCACGTAGCTGATGCGTTGCCAGTGCATTTTTTGTAAAAAAAATATTTGCCGGTATGCATTTCTGATTAATTTCCCCTATGCACAGGGGTGCAGCAAGGCTCTCTGCCGCCTTAGCCTAGGTGAGGACCGGGGTGGGGGGTGCTTTCGGCGGCCGCGGGAAGAGGGGTGTTGCTGTCGGCGGCCGCTGACGGGGGGGGGTGCGTCGGTAGCCACCGCTGATGATTTTACCTTATGCAGTCGGCGCACATCACACAGAAAGTGCATGGTGCAGGCGCCGCCCCCTTCTGCTCTGCCACTCCCCCTAAAGGCTCATATTGACCATTTGACAGTGCAACTCTGCCTATGCATGGCACACGTTCCCTATGCATGGCATACATCCCCTATGTAGGCCACACGTCCCCTATGCATGACACACATCCCCTGTGCGTGGCACATATCCCCTATGCATGGCACATGTCCCCTGTGAATGGCACACGTCCCCTGTGCAGGGCAAACGTCCCCTGTGCAGGGCACACGTCCCCTATGCGTGGCACACGTCCCCTATGCGTGGCACACGTCCCCTATGCAGGGCAAACATCCCCTATGCAGGGCACATGTCCGCTATGTGTGGCACATGATCTCTATGCAGGGCACACGATCTCTATGCGTGGCACATGTCCCCTATGCGTGGCACACATCCCCGATGCGTGGCACACGTCCCCTATGCAGGGCACATGTCCACTATGTGTGGCACACAATCTCTATGCAGGGCACATGATCTCTATGCGTGGCACACGTCCCCTATGCGTGGCACACGTCCCCTATGCGTGGCACACGTCCCCTATGCGTGGCACACGTTCCCTATGCGTGGCACACATCCCCTATGCGTGGAACACGTCTCCTATGAGTGGCACACGTCCACTATGTGTAGCACATGTCCACTATGTGTGGCACGTCTCCTGTGCAGGGCACATGTCCCCTGTGCAGGGCACACGTCGCCGAGTATTTGAAATATGTCGCGTTCAGCGCCGACCAATCAGAATGGCAGCGCGTGCCATGGCGCCATATTTTAAATACACTGTACTCAGTGTATTTGAAATATGGCGCCATGGCGAGCGCCGTTATCCGGCGACCAATCAGAAGAGTACTGCGGATTGGCGCGCGGTTTGAATGCCGCAAAGGGCACCACGGCTGCGAGCAGCCGGGAGATGACCGTAGATCAGCCGCGGCTACTGCTGCACAGTGGTCAGCAGCTCGCCTGGCGAGCCGCGGACCTCTGTGCCACAGGTAGCCGCGGCTGAGCTCCAGTCATCCCAGCGACAGCGGCGCTAATGCCTCTGGCGGCCATCAATGAGCAGCCTCTGTCTGGCGCGCGATTTCCATGACAGACAGACAACATTAGACAATTATATAGTAGATAGTAGATGAATGTGCAAAACTATGGAACTTCCAAATTCAAACTGACAAAGTCTTGGAACACAATACTTCAGAAATTACGATTGTAAGAAAAAAGGAAGTGTGGATCATCGATGTCGCAATACCAGGCGACAGCAGAATTGAAGATAAGCAATTGGAAAAACTGACGCAATATGATGATTAAAGGGTACTTCGCGCACTGCAACATCGCTAGTGATATTGCTGAAACATCACAGATTTTGTGACATAACAGCGACCTCTCCAGCGATGTTGCAGTGTGTGACACGCATCAGTGACCTGGCCCCTGCTGTGAGGTCGCTGATCACTACAAATCGTTCAGGACCATTTTTTGGTCCTCGGTCTCCCGCTGGTCAGCATGCATCGGCGGGAGGATGAAGATGCACCGCTCACATAGCGCATGCTGCGCAGTCTCCTGTGGTCTCTGAGATGATCTCTGCAGGAGGATTATATGAGGTATGATGGGGGAACTGAGACCTGAGATGGTGTCCCTGGGTGAACATACCTCACACATGGAGGAAAAGATGGCGGAATATGCCTCTACTCACAATAATCCTGCAGGCGATTTTGCAGTGATGAACAGCACTATGAAACAACTTAACTTTAAGGTATGGGACTTTGAGGACAAAATAAGGAGGTGTAACATCAGAGTGAGAGGCTTGCCTGAAGCAGTAGCTGATATAGATCTGTATACCAGCATTACAGCTTTCCTTCAGCAAGTTTTACCAGACCAATGTGGCGTCCCTGCGGACCGGTCGCCACTAGATGGCGCAGAAGCTGGGATTGGTAAGTCGGTCATCCCACACAAACAGCCAACACACTCCCGATCCTAAGTCCAAGGACTGAATGCCCAGCAAAGGGATAGGGGGAGGAGCCAGGTGGAGGTTGGAAAGTTAGAGAAGAACCTGGTTAGGGCAGGTACTAACACAACAAAAAGCAGAGACACAACACCAAGTGCAGAGTTAATCCGGAATAGTGAGTGAGAGAGAACTAGGAGAGAAGTCCAGTCTGTAGAAGAAGAGTGAACACCACTGTACAGGACAGAGAGGACACCACACCGGCAGCCTGAGCCACCATGAGGCTAGTCCAGGACCACACCCCTGATGAGCCTGCATGGTCTAAAAACTTCACAGTTGCCCTGGGGACAAGCTCTGCCAGTGGAATGCTCAACACACTCGCTGCTATCCCCATCATCCCCAGGGGTCCCGACTGCAGCGGCAGCTACCCATAGCTGCACACAACGGATGGGGACACGTTTATTCCTAAAAACTGCTTTCCCCTATTATTGACCTCGCCCAAGGCCACGGAGCCGGGTCTCGACCCCTGTGACACTCTCCCCCAGCAGAACTGCCACCCAGTTCTGAGTGCCCCATAGCCCTGGTGGGCGAGTCACACACCAGTGAGTGAATTGTGGATAGAGAGGCTATTCATAGATTGTGAGCCCTCGTGGACAGGGTCCCTGCCCCTCGTTCTTGTCTCCCTTATCCTCATGTAAAGTGCCATGGAACCTAATGGCGCTATATAAATAATAATAATAATAATAATAATATTTAGACTGCTTAAAGCTTCTCATATCCAGGGACGTTCTCGTGTGAATGCTTATCTTTAAGACCAAGGAAGCCATCCTCCAAGCTATGAGGAAACAACCTACCCTCCCTGAGCCCTTTGCTGCTTTCTCAGTCCATCCAGACTTAAGTGCAGGCATAGAGAATTTGTTCCTTTCTGCAGAATCCTTAGAAAGAAAGGGATCCTTTACAGCTGTGGCTCCCCAGTCAGGGTGAGATTCTGGTACAAAGGTACAAAGTGCTAATGAATTCTTTCAACCACCCCCAAGCTACTGAAAAAATCTTTGAAATCATGGAACATGCTGCCTGACTCAGGGGAGACCTCTCCTTGCTCTAGCCTGGCGTGACGCAACACCAAGACCTCTCAGGAGTGAGAGAAAGTCAGCTGACAGTCACCTTCAAGTAATGGCCCCTCCTCATCTTCAGCTCAGTGGAGCCCCTGGGGTGATTTTTTTTCTCTCCCTGAAATTTTTGTTTGCCATGGTCAGACTCTTACTAGTGTCAGGAATTTGCCCGTGGGTCCCCATTTTTGGTCACGCTTTACCATCTGGCCCTTATACTCTGGGGTGACTACTGCGCTTCAATGCGTGGTTTTGCTAGCCCCTGCTGGCGGTTTTTCAGCCGGGTTTTTCTGGTTTACAGATGTCTTTTTATATGTCTTTCCATTGTTGTTGATTTCCCCCTCCCCACCTTTTATCCTTTGATCTTTTGATGGAAATGTTTTATAGTTTGCCGTCCATTCATGATGAGTGTGAAAATACTATCCTTTAATACTCCCCAGTGAAACAGTCCTTATTCTTGAGGGAGGTGTGCAAATCCAAGGCTAACATATTATGTGTCCAGGAGACACACTTGTTACAAGAGGACAATCACAGACTCCATCATCAGCATTTTTCCACAGCCTTTTTCTTCAATTGTTCCTTTAAAAAGGCGGTTGTCTGTATCCTAATTAAGAACTCAGTCACTTTCACGTTAACACATTCAGTTGTGGACTGCTCTGGTACATTTATAATCCTTTTAGGTTCAATTTCTGGGGTGGAAGTGACTATTGCAAATGTTTATGTGCCAAATTTTCTCACGTAAAATACCTTAAAAGCTTTCTTAAAACAGTTATGGTGGTGGCCCGAGGTATGAAAATCTGCGGGGATCTGAATTCCATTATGTACCATGAGTTAGACTGTTCACCTTGGTCTTCGTGGTGTAGACAGGAACTTGGTCCTTTAGGGTCGGTTGATGTGGCTGCATGATGTGTGGCGCTATCTACATGTGTATGAAAAGGATTTCTCCTTCTCGCACAGACACAGGTCGTACTCCAGAATAGGTTATTTTCTGGTGGATGACAACACCCTCCTGGCCTGTGTCTCTGCAAATGTTGGACTTATTACTTGGTCTGACCACGCTCCATGGAGTCTGGAACTAAAATTGACCAATAGACCAACCTCCACACAAAGCTGGAGACTGAACACTGACCTTCTATCAGCTGAGGGGTGGTGGATGAGGTGAGAAGTCTAGCCAAGTTTTTTAAATTTAATGCCAATGGTGAAGTAGCTGATGACACCTTGTGGGCTTTCCACAAGGCCTTTATTAGAGGTTGTTTCCTCCAAAAATCTTCACAACTAAAAAAAGCAAACAACCTGCTGAGGTCCTCCCTCCTCTCCCAACCCCATCACCGGGAGATAGTTGATAAACTGAATCCAACCCCCCCAAGGCTCTAGACAGATTATAAAGATCCATTTAAAACTACAGGTTCAGCTCCTGGCCTTCTATGAACGTTCTCTTAGGTGCCTTAATATCTATTTTTATGCCGGAGATAGGGTGGGTGTGTTGCTAGCCAGAACCATCAAAAAAAGTGTCACGAAAGACTTAGTCAGGACCTGCAGCTCTCTGGCGCCACCTTATCCTGCTGGACAAATCCGGTATTGCCAGAGGATAAGAAAGGAGCCCAGCTACTCTACTTTATGTTGTATACTGCAGCACGTGAGGTGACCGGATGTATATATACCACCAGTTCTGGCCAGGAACGTATATATACCTCGGTCCGCTCACCCTCAGGCCACAATATCACATAAAAACAAAACGTTATGCTGCCACCACTGATCTCTTACAGGTGGATAGGTAACTCGTATGATAGCATAAAATGAACAGTGAGGACGTGGTGAGCTCGCTCATAGAACAAGAAGAACGAAACTTGTAAATTATAGTATTTTACTCCCAAAGTTGGCAGTGTTTACCAAAGATATATAAGATATTACAAAAGAGACAAAGTACAGATATGCATGAACAGTTATGAAAATAAAAGTAAGAAAGTAAGAAATTGCAAGACCTGGCCACGCGGTGACAATCTCAGACCTTGGTAGTGGGGGATGGCTCCCCAGAAGAGTAGTATTGATTCCTCCACGCAGCGAGGTGTGACTGCGTCCGACACCCAGGGTGGAATGACTCCCAAAATAGATGCATTTGTTTTAGTAAATGAGGAAGCAAGGTAAGACACCCCCACGTTGCTTACCTCACCCAGGGGCTGGTTTCTGTGCATCTTCCTAGTTCCACCAGACTTAATAAACCTTCATTTTTCATATCTGGGCATGTGGTGGACCCACATTCACGATAAGCATCTCATGTTTACGTTCATTTAATTCAGAGAATATTGATATCAAATATGACCTATTTATGATGTTCAGAAAGCTAGAACTCATTTCCTAGGTTCCTGAGTGTTGCATAGATATACAAGACATATAATTTAATCTGCAATAATGTGAATCCTTCAAAAATATGAATTATGTGTTTGTGGTATGAATGGGTCTTGTGAAATTTGATATTAACAAAACTATCTTTTAAGATAAAGAGCTTTTGGAGGGAAGAATAGAAACTTTAGCTCTGCTTCAGGTATTTATGGCTCTGCAGATCGTAAAAACTGGATAGGGGAGGGGGAGAGAGAGAGAGAGAGAGAGAGAGGAGAGAGAGAGAGAGAGAGAGAGAGAGAGAGAGAGAGAGAGGGGGGGTTGCCTGTAGAATCTGATCTACAGAAACCTGTACTGAGCAAAAGATTTATGTCAGGTTTGGCTGACATTTCAATTATCTTAAAATAAATTAGAAATATTCACACTTTCCTGACAAAAAGAGACCCCAAACACTCGATAGAGGTTATAGAGGATTCGGGAGGGAAGTCGGTGAGAAATCCTTGTGATATTGCTAAAGTATTTGCCCAATATTATTCCTCACTTTACAACCTTTGAGATGACTCTGTCGTCCCCCAGCCTCCTGAGGAGGAAATAGATCTCTTCCTGGCAAAATTAGTCCTTCCACAACTGACAGATGCCCAACGGGAGTCTCTAAACACCCCTTATGACTGATGAAGCAGTTAAGGTGATTAAGTCGACTAAACTCCACTCTGCACACAGCCCAGATGGCCTCCCGAATGACTACTATCGGGCTTTCCCACGCAGCCTCGCCCCGTATCCTGTTAAAAACGTCCATGTTTGGCAAACCGCAGAATCAATTCCTCCTCTGCATTCGGAAGCTACAATTGTGACCATCCCCAAGTTGGGAAAATCGCCTGATTGCCCGGTTCATACAGACCTATATCACTGCTTAATTGCGATGTCAAAATTTTTGCCAAACTTTTGGCGCTATGACTTCAAGAAGTTTTTCCTGCCTTGGTGGCTCGTGACCAGGTGATCTTTGTGGTGGGCCAACAAGCGAAAGATGGAACTAGGAGAATAGTGGACTTTATTGGGATAGCTGAAACTAGGGGATCCCCAGTGTATTCCTGTCTCTTGACGCTGAGAAGGAGTTTGACTACACTGGGGGTACCTGAAACAGGTCCTAGGTAAATTCGGCTTCTCTGGGCCTTTTTTTTCAGTTGTCTTGTCGCTTTACTCTAACCCAAATGCTAGAGTGCATTCGTCAGGTTTCCTTTCTCCTAGTTTCCCCATCACTAATGACACCCGCCAGGGATACCCACTCTCGCCCGCCATTTTTGCCCTGCTTGTAAAGCCCCTTGCAGTTGCAATTTGGTCCAATCGGGGGATCAGGGGTATTCGCGTAGGCCCAGTGGACCACGTGATTGGCCTGTATGCCGATGATATCATCATAACATGCATTGATATAGAGTTGTCCCTTCAGAACGTAATGGCTACCTTATCTGACTTTTCACGTATGTCAATTATAAGCTTAACACTTCAAAATCAGTGATTTTACCTGTATTGGTCCCCCAATCCCTGATGGCATGTTTACACCACAAATCCCCTTTCACCTGGGCTTCCCTGGGTACCCCTTAGTTGGGCATTTTTCTAACACTATCTCGTGTTGCCGCAACCCGTAATATGGCAGCCCTCATAAAGTCCATTTTAAAGGACATAGACGCCCACCCCATAAATAGCCTCTTGTAGATTGCGAGAGTACATGCGTTCAAGATGATCTTCCTTCCGTAAATTATACACTGCTTTAGATGTCTCCCGATAGGCCAAGAGACACCACTTAGTGGCACATAAGGTCATGCTCCTTTCTTATAAGGAGAGTAGCATGGGTGTCCCAGATTTAGCCACTTACCACAAAGCCATTATTTTAGAGGAAGCCAAAATGTGGTGGGATGACTTTCCCAGGTTTGGGAGGGCTCAGATAGAATCGTTTTGCTCTGGATGGTTCCTTAACGGGACTACTCACCGTGTTGTGTCCGGGGAGCACCACCCCCCCTCTCGCTTATATACAAGCCATGCTCTCACTGAAGAGATGGTGCTGAGCAGTGGATCTACCTCCCCCCGAGTGAAATTTACATTAGAGCCCTTTGCACATTCATCCCCTACTTAAATTTGGGAGGATTGGAGAGACGGGGGTGTGCTTTCTTGGTGACCTTCTCCACGGAGGGGAGATTCTACCCTTTGAAGTCCTCAGTTCGAAATTTCCTCTGACTGCCAATATGTTCTACCAATACCTACAGATGAAACACTGCTTATCATTAGGGATGAGTGAGTCTACTCGTTACTATTTGTTACTCGGCGAATAGTACGGTACTCGCTCTACTCGTTACTCTGCGAGTATCCTTGCGATTACTCACACAGTAACGAGTCCAATGTAAATTAAGGGAAATGCAATTCCTCTGCTGCTGGACCCTATAAAGAGGTCTTGCAGCAGAGGAAAAACCTGCAATTCCCCATTTCATTGTTTAAAAGCCAGCTGTAAAAAGCCGCTGGCTTTTAAACAATGCTGACAGCTGCTGACAGCTTCCCTGCCGCCTGACAGCAGGATCCTCTGCTCCCCCCACCGCCTCCCCACCCTATCCTAACTTAGGATCTGCAGGAATTGGCAGGAATTTGAACCCATTCTTTCTGACAGAACTGGGGTAACTGAGCGATTTTTGTAGGTCACCTTGCTCACACTTACCTTTTCAGCTTTGCCCATCAATTTTCAATAGGATTGAGATCATGGCTTGTGATGGCCACCCTAAAACATTAATTTTGTTCTTGAGCCACTTTGTAAACAGTTTGGCATAATGTTTCGGGTCATTGTCCTCCCAAGGTTCAACTTCCTGGCTTGATGTCTTCAGATGTTGCTTCAGTATTGCTACATAGTCTTCTTACTTCATGATGCCATTTATTTTGAGAAAAATATACCGCTTTGACCTGCAGCAAAACAACCCCAGAACATCATGCTGTCACTCCCATGTTTCACAATTGAGATGGTGTTCTTAGGCTTCCAAGTTTATCCCTTTTTCCTCCAAATGTGATGATGGTCATTATAGCCAAACAGTTCAATTTTAGTTTGTCAGACCACAGGACATGTCTCCAAAAATGTAGGCCTTTGTTCCTGTGTGCATTTGCAAAAATTAATATGGCTTTTTTTATGTTTTTTTTTGGAGTAAAGGCTTCTTCCTGGCAGAGTGGCCTGTCAGCCCACCTATGTTGATACAGTACTTGTTTAACTATGGATAATTACACAATCTTACCAGGTTCTGCAATCATCTTCACAAGGTCATTTGATTTTGTTCTTGAGTTTGCCTTTTTTCTCTGTTTTTTTTTGTTATAACATACAAGGGAAATAAAAAAAAAAACAGTAGAAGTATAACAAAACATGTGTAATTGCAATATTTTGGGGGAGAAATACTTTATTTTCTGGAACAATGTCAAGACTGCCAACATTTATAGCCATGACTGATATGTTATCTTATGTTTTGTGTCAGGTAAGTTCACATGTCTAATAATGTTTAGTTTGAAATGGATCCAGGAGTAATCAGTTATTTTAGCAGGTCAGAAAAGTTGTAGATACTTACCGTACTTGACAGTTCACATGTCCATTCATATGTTTAAGGCTGAAGGAAACTATCCGTGTGCCTTACGCGAGTGCAGTGCGAGGGAGACTCGCATTGCACTCGGACCAATATCATAAAATGATACTGGTCACATTACAGTGAGTTCATCGCATTGTGAGGGAAATGCGAGTTCAATCGCAGCATGCTGCGATTGAACATGATTTTCCTGCACGAGTGTCCAATGTAAGTATATGGGTGCGAGAAAAGCTCATACCCATACATTACACTGTGCGATAGTCACACAGGTGTGCTTTAAAATGGCTTCAAACTTCGAGGCTGTCAAAGCCGCGGAGTTTGAATTTGCCGGTTTCCCGATACAGTAAGCAATCATCTTTCATTGCTGTGACAGCAGTGGTGAAAGATGATTAATAAAAACACAGCTGCTGTCCACATTTTGTAATTCCCGGGATTAACTTGCATATTAACTTCATCTGCAGCCTCTGTGCGGCATGTCAGTACAGAGGCTGCAGATGCGGCTAATAAGCCAGTTTATGCAGGGTTAACCCCATGTTTGTGTGGTGCCAGATTGTTTCCAGATATGTCCACACTCCCTGGACCCAAGCTGATATAACACACTGTGTCAGCAGGGGTTAATACATATTTTAACTAAAAGCCGGCAATTATCACTAAACAGTAAATTACTGTAATTGCCAGCCGACTCCTGCACTAGGAACTCTCCATGGTATTGCGTACAATGACAGCCGCTGGCCAGGGTGCTGATGTCTTAATATCAGCACTCTGCCTAGCGCACTGGAGTTTGAATGTATGCTGGCCAGTGGCTGTCATTGTACTCTCTTAGCGTACAATATCATGAAGATCTCCTGAGTGCAGGAGTCGGCTGGCAATTACAGTAATTTACTGTTTAGCGATAATTGCCGGCTTTTAGTTAAAACATGTATTAACCCCAGCTGACAGCGTGTGGTGTCAGCTTGGGTACAGGGAGTGTGGACATTCCTGGACACAAGCTGGCACCACACAAACATGGGGTTAACCCTTAATAAACCGGCTTATTAGCCTCATCTGCAGCCTCTGTGCTGACATGCCGCACAGAGGCTGCAGATGTAGTTATTATGCACATTAACCCCAGGAACACTCGCAGCACACACACAGGCATACAGCTATGCACACTCACCCACATGCACCACACTGACACAAAACATGCACTACACTCGCATCACTGTCATGCATCAAACACGCTCCGTGTTTGATGCATGACAGTGTGGCTCCAGCCTAACACTGCTCCAGAAAGCAAAGAATGAATTCATTGCAAAAGAAAGAAAAACTAATGGCAGTAATAGATCAATTTAAAAAGGATCAGTTACATTTTTTTTAATTTTCTATCCTGCTAAGATAATTAATTGCTGCTGGATCTATTTCTAATGGATAACTAGACGTGAACTTTGCCTAATAGTTCATTAATAATTAAGTGAGGCTGCATATTGATAATTTTCTTTTTCCCCTTTCATAGCATTATTCTGTATGTGTTTTATTGGTTTTTATCTCTCTTTTAAGGTTCATTATGGCAGAGCTTATTCAGACAGAGAAGACATATGTTAGAGACCTGCGAGAATGTTTGGATGTAAGTTTACAATTTTTTTCTCATTTTCAACATGTTCATTTCTCCTAGGTTTCAAACTGTATATGTTTAACCCCTTAATGACTGCCAATATGCCTTTTGATGATGGTTATTAACCTCCCTGGCGGTACGATTATGTCAGGAATTTTCGTGCTACAAGCGGTACCATTTTTTGCATGGAAATTTGGTGTTATGTACAGTAGGCCTGCAATTCTTAGTAATTACCTGATCAAAGAAGACTCTAGTAGACCTCTCAGATGTGATAAAATGAAACATAAAATCATGAATTAGAATTAAATAAAATCATTTTATTCAAGAATCGATACTCTTCTTGAATAACGTAATAAATAATGAATTAATGAATTAAGATACGGTAAATTACATTTTTCAAACAACAAAAATTCAGTACACATCCTGTGTGTGGTACATTTTGAAGCACGGGACCAAACAGAGACCCACGTCACAGTCCAGGCAATGGAATCTGGTTTCCTTGCGGATTTTTTTGCCCTGGCCGTCGCGTTTTGAGCAGCACACTACACACATCCATGTAGGTGCTGCCTTTTTCGCCATTGGTGGAATATAGTCCATAAAGTGGTGTCCAGTTAGGCGTTCTGGGTTTGCAATGTCACTAGCACGAAGCCCAGATCTGTTGACGGCCACTGATGGCATTTGGTAGGTCTGAAAAATCCACTCCGCCACCTTCCACACAAAGTCGGAATGCACAAGAGGGTTGTCAATGCTTTTTTTGTGCAATATGTATGCATTCCACAGGCATTGTTCCAGGAGATGCCTGAAGATTTTCTTGTAATATTTTTTGTGCTGTTTCCACATAGCGGGATAAAATGTCATTGCCTGATCGGCTCTATCGACTCCTCCCATGGTGTTATTGTAGTCGATGACAAGTCGTGGCTTCGTGACTTCTTTCCCACCTCTTGTGTGGACCATGGCAATGGAGGTGTTATGCACAGTACTCATGAGGCACACGCCTTTTTTGTCACGCCAGCACATTGCCATCATCTTGCCTTTCTGCCAGTCAACCATTTCTCCGGTTTTCATTTTTTTGTTTCCAAACGTAGATGGCAGGTCACGTCGGTTGGCCCTAACGGTTCCATAACCATCGGTCTTGTGCTTGAGCAAGAACTCGTACAGCTCCGGCGATGTATAAAAATTGTCCGTGGTCACACAATACCCCTGATTCAGCAATGGCTCAAGCAGTGTGAGGACTGATGACGTTGCCATCCCATAGCCGCTGTACCTGGGGTTGAATTGTGTGCCTTTACCGGTGTATATCACTGAATTCCAGATATAGCCAGTGGCAGACTCACAGAGCATGTAGGATTTTACGCCAAACCGTGCTCTCTTGGATGCAATATATTGAATCCAGCCGAGGCATCCCTTGTAAGCCATCAGACTTTCATCAATACTGATGTCTCTATCTGGCACATAGGCCTGCTGGAAATTGGGAGGATCATTTGGTACACTTCCCAGATCTTTTGAGTTTTGGCGCCGGATGTGTGGCTTCATCAAAGTCCTCATTGTTGGTGAAGTGTAGATTTTTCATGATGAGGGAAAAGCGGTACTCAGACATGACGGTGCCAAAAAATGGGGTTGCCAGCAATTTATTGGTGGTCCAGTACCACTTCTGCAGGGGTTTCCCCACCACCCCCTGAAGAATAATTAGCCCCAGGAACTTCCAAATGTCATCCTTAGCCACGGGTTCCCATTTTCGGCTCAGGGAAAACCTGGTATGCGGAGTAGCGGATTGCTGCTCGTAGCGGTTTGTCTCCGTCACAATTTTGTCAATGACGTTGTCTGTCAAAAACAATTTGAGGTGCTCCAAGGGGTCACTGGGGTCAACGTCTACCTTCATCCCTGGTGATCCAGTAAATGGAAATCTTGGCGGCGGTACCTCATCCATGCCGCATTCAATAGGGCACCAAGTGCGCGCATCACTGAGGTCAGGTGCAGAATCATCGCTGTCATACTCAGATGACGATTCTTGCCATGAATCGCTGTCGCTGTCACTCACTTCTGCGAGAGGCTCTTTGTCGCTGCCGCTGTCATCCATCAGATCCAAAGTCGCTTTGGAGACGCAGCGCTTGCTTCGGAGACGCGATGCCATGGTAGAAATTACAGCAAAAAGGGCAAGCAGGGCAGTGAGGATGATCAGAATGTCAGATCTCAGTGTATACAATGTATCTGACTGGAATTCTGACAGGATTACACTTTTTTTTTTTTTTATTTATTTATTGTGTGTGTGTCACTTTATTTAGTTGGATCTCGCGCCTAGCTCCACCTCCCATGAGCCTCTGCGGCTCAGAGACACAGATCCAGGAAGCAAGATGGCAGCCCCCACCGGGAATCACAGACAGAGCACATCGGGACCCCGCTGGACCACCAGGATGGGGTAAGGGGGCTCATATTCAAGCTCTGGCATTCACCCCGAGCAGGACTCGGGGTTACCGCTTCTGGCAGTGAAATTTAACCCCAAGTCCTGCTCGGGAATACCGCTAGAGAGGTTAAGAGACTTTAATCCTCAGTGCCATTAATACAGCAGACCTAATACAGCACTATTGGAAAAAAATTTAAAAGTTACAGCTCACAGTATATGGTGACAAACAAATATTTTTTTTTACACATTTTTTTAGTGTGAAAAGCTAGCAAAACAAAAAAAATATTGTATCGCTGTAATTGCACTGATCAAGGAATAACGCCAACTTATCACTCATGCTATATAATGAATGGGATAAAAATAAAAGCAATTCTTGAACTGACATTTATTTATTCCCAAAAATCATAATAAGGCTCAGTTCACAATTATCCTGGGCTCTCTGTTGAGCTCTTAAGTTATGTTTTCTGTGTACTTGCCTGAAATTGCAATACAGATGAAGCCTCTTATAGAACCACTAACTATAATGAGTCAGATGAAGTCACTTTGAATTCCATCTTTTATTTATTCCTGCGGTCTCTGTCTTTTTAGCTCACAAAAGTTACCCAACTGAGCTCTACAGGAGTATGTATTTACACAAATCACACCTTCAGGCCGGCTTGTTTGCCAACATGTGTAGGGCAGTATCAAAGCACCTCTTAGAGGTACTTTACACACTACAACATCGCTAGCGATGTCGCAGAAACATCACAGGTTTTGTGACGTAACAGCGACCTCTCCAGCGATGTTGCAGTGTGTGACAGGCATCAGCGCCCTGACCCCTGCTGTGAGGTCGCTGATCGTTACATATTGTTCAGGACCATTTTTTGGTCCTTGGTCTCCCGCTGGTCAGCACGCATCGCGCTGTGAGTGTGGCGCCCCTGTCACCAGGGTGGCCACATAGGGAACTGCAGCCAGGCAGAAGGTAGGCAGTTTATGCAGCAAACACCCTCACAGCACATACACCCACAGGAGCACAACACCCAACACAGAGCCCGGGACTCTAGGCGGGCAAGGGGTGGTGGGGTTTAGAGAGAAGTGGGTGGGGAATGTAGGTAGGTGACAGATAGTACAAATAGAGGAAAAGAGGAGGAAGGAGTGAGTAGGCCAGAGTGAGCCAAGAGGTAAAGACCAGACAGAAAGTGACACATCCCGGTAGGATTGGGCTCCCTGGAGATGCAGAATCCACAGAGACACTGTTCCATGGAAAGCTCGTCCATAGCCGGCATCCCAAGGAAGTGTGAGGACAGAGACCGGACAGGTATCACCGGGTCCGAGGAACACTGTAGCACCGACCAACTACCGGCGGGATAGATTCCATGATTGCATCTCTAAGTCACATGGGTGGGAAAAAGCTGGTGATCCCTTGAAAGACAGGGACACCCAAGAAAGGCTAACACCAGAGTGTCTGCTCTGAGGGGGACAGAAGTTATACACCGGCTCCCCAGACAAATCGGCGGGGAACACAGATTCCAGATCCATGTTCGCACTACAGGGTTGGAGGCTCAGCAGCAACCAGCTGGACCCGGCTTACCGCCCATACACACAGGGGGAAGCTACACACAAGGGACCGAGCTGCCGCCATACAATCCGCAGGAAGGACAGAGAGAGAGAGAACAAACCTGAAAGGACATATAGTGAGGGGGCTCAGAGCGACAACCTGGCTGCAGAGGGTTTGAGTGTCCGGAGTTATTGGAGTTGTGAATTGAACTGTACTGTGAACTGTGTTGTAAACTGCTTGCACTGAAGAACTTGAGAGTAACCCCGGTGAACCCTGCTCCAGTTTCCCGTGTCTGATTCTAGGTATTCTGAACTGTAAATTACACCTTTTACCCTGTCAGGAGCAGCCTGACTCGCGGCGGGCTCATCCAACTAGCTGCAGCCCATCCATCCCTCCATCCTCCTGGCAGAGCTATGCTGCAGCAGTGGTCCCCCCATTGACCACAACCCGTAAGTGGCGTCACGACAACAATATCCCTGTAAATACCCCTTTTACTTGTGAGAATCCGGGACACGGTCCGGACCAAGACAGCCGTGATATCCCCAGCAGTACCCCGGTCTGGTACCGAGTACCCCGTCCCAGTGGGCTCCACATGTGACTGTAAGAGTGTGTAGAAATGAACTTCATGAATAAAAAGGTGGGGGCTGTCAGCTGAGTGGGTTATCACGGAGACAGGGAGTAATTATGACTGTTTGTGCTGAGGTAAACAAGTCTCCTGAGCTGCTGTGAGGAGAGCGGCTGTGGAGAGGTCTGAACCAGATAAAGCTGAGACTGGACACTGATCTACTGGACAGCCGAGCCCCTGGAGGGGACCAAAGACTTATTCCCTGATAGGAAGCAAGTATACTACTGCCAGGAGAGGAGTACTTTGGAGGAGATGGGTCGGCCATACTGTGGGAAGAAAAGACTGAATCTCTGCTGTGAGACTGCAGGCCTTGGTGTGGTGTCTCCAGGTGAACACACTTGTCCTGCCAAAAAGCTACAGATACTTAGGACTCCCTTTAGACAAGACAGCAAAATATCCCTGTTTACTACAGTTGTGTTTTATTTATATTTTGTTTTTGGCGCTGAAGACCATTGGAAGTGACTGCAATCAGTAATCAGAACTTCCCCAGGCCTGGTACAGACTGTAACTGGACTAAACGGTAGCATTAGATAAGATACCCGGTATTCAACAGATCAGATATATAAATATGTATGTACATATATGTACACTGGGTTTATATGTATTGTGTGTATAGAGTTGATAGGATTGTAAATCGGTGTGTTATTTCAGTGATCCTCACTAAACTACATCCATCTAATTTACACCTGTCCTGCTGCTGTGTGTAGTTAATTATCGCTTATTTTTCTGTATAGATTTTAGGTAAACTTACTTTTGGCATTGTCTCCTCACACTGAGGAGGAACATTAAGGTAACACACTGACCCCTAGCTTGATGCTGGGTGTATGTAAATAATTTATCTATTTCTGGGGAAATAACGTATTTGTGCATCTTGCTCTAAACTTTCCATCTGTTTCCCCAAGTAAAAGTAATATTTTATATTGCTTCTGCCTCAGTCTCTGTTTCTGTGACTTGCTGAATCTAGTACAGACCTCGGGTCATTACATAACAGCGAGAGACCAACGATCAGCGACCTTCCCAAGCTGGTAACCATGATAAACACTGGGTAACTAAGCAGTGCGTACTGCCTAGATACCCACTGTTTATCATGGTTACTAGCGTCCTCCCGCTTAGCCCAGCCAGGAGGACGCTGGTGACCATGATAAACACTGGGTAACTAAGCAGTACTTGATTTAATTGTTCACACTTATAATACACAATGATAAATTTTGAAATAGGCAATTAGCACAGACTATAATAAGTCTAAAAGACACATATAAATATACACAGTATGTAAGTAAGTCCCAGAAGGATCAGCAGACTCCATTAACATAAGATAACTGATCAAGATAATGGGGCAAAGTGCATGAAGGGCACAATCAATTAAGGGTTTTGAGGTGTAACTCAAATGCTGCAGTCCCGCTAATGCAGCAGGGAGAAGCCCAACTGGAACTAAACTTGAGAAGTGGAATAATAAAATAAAAAAAAAAAAAAAAAACAGTCTTCGCATTTCTGAGAACTCAAAACAGTCTTTGGCTAGGTTCACATTGGATGCGGTAATCGCATGAGCCTTCAGACACATTTTGTGTTCAAAATGTGTCTTTAAACCCGGATCTCGTAACTGGATTGCTCATAATGTGCAATCCGGTTGCCGGATTCTTTGTTCATCCCTGCTGCCTGTGGAGAAGGAAAAGAATTTTTTACATCTTTTACATTGCCTGTCTCTGCAAATATCGGACTGCACTGGGATAAATATGCTTCCTATGCACCATAATTTTCAGTGGCATAGCAGCATGCTGCAGTTGTTTTGTGATGTTGAAATGGCATGATAAAAAATATTAAATCTGCTCTGCCTCATTGAGTAATGTTGGTTTGAGTGCATTGTGAGATTTTCTTGCATTGCACTTGTCTGATACATTGATGAGTGAAGCTTTAGATAAAAAGTGGAGGTTGGGCAGAAGGACTAAATTATGGAGACTTCCTCACTTCTACTTTCTTGCTCATCAATCTGCATGTATAGAGGAAACAGTTGTTGCTTGGTCTGTATATGCAATGTAGACATATATTGTGTGTCCTCTCACCCCCTCCCCAGCCCTGTAAGCTGGAGAAAGCCAGAGACCCATGTGACTGGTTGGCATGATTCAATCAGAGCCAGATAATCTGGTTCAAAGTCACATTACAGCACTCCAGAACCCTCATGATGAGACACCTACAGAAATAAAAGTACATTACAAATACCCAGAATACCCACTGCACCCCAGAATCCTATGTACTCCTCTTCCTCTGTGTTAACGGATACACTGCTGCTCTTTCCATAACTATAATTCCATGTATCATACTTCTAATTGACGTAATGCATATTTGTTATGTCCAGGTGACCTTGGAGCTGCATGAATAAATTTCACAGGAGAAGTGGTACCTGTACTGACCGCAGTTCCTGATTTAACTCCGCAACTAGAAGTAGCCGTGGGATGTGACTAACCATACCCTAAACACCTCAACACGGCCAGAGAACTAGCTACCCCTAAAGAGGGAAACAGGAATTGTATCTTGCCTCAGAGCAGAACCCCAAAAGGATAGAAAGCAACCACAAATATTGACTGTGAGTAAAAGGAAGAGACACACTCAGGCAGAAAACAGAATCAAGCAAAGATGAGGCCACTTCTAGATAGATAGATAGATAATAGATATAGATAGATAGACAGACAGACAGACAGACAGACAGACAGACAGGACAGGACAGGATACTATTGCAGTCAGTATAAAATCCCTTCAAAAATATCCACTGCATAATACAAAAATACAGAGTCTACTCAAGACTCGGCGCCCTCTAGATCTACAAACCTCCTGTGAATCCTACAAGTCTCAATATATGTATACTGACACAAAAAGCTGAACAAGCCCATAACAAATGAATAGCACAAAAATCCTAGGAAGAAAACTTCCTAACAGAGAGCAAGTTAACACAGCATGCACTCTGAGCAAAAATAGACCATTCAGAAAACAAGCACACAAGTGTGCCACAAAAAGACTAAACCATACACTTAGCTTGGAAGTCTTGCAGCAGGGCAGGGAGACCAGACAGAGGTGAAATACCTCCTGGAACATTGAAAACTGGCAAGGACTGAGGAAATCCTGCAACCTTAAATACCCCAGTCAGAATTGCAATTATCCAATTCACCTGACCAAGAGTGCAAAACAGGATTAACTGCATTACCAGCCACAACCAGAGGAGGGAGCCCACAAGCAGAATTCACAACAGTACCCCCCCCCTTGAGGAGGTGTCACTGAACCCTCACCAGAACCCCCAGGCTTATCCGGATGAGCCAGATGAAAAGCATGAACCAAATAAGGGGCATGGACATCAGAGGCAAAAACCCAGGAATTATCCTCCTGACCATAACCCTTCCATTTGACAAGGTACTGAAGCCTCCGCCGCGAAAAATGAGAATTCAAAAGTTTCTCAACCAGGGGGGTGTGGCCGAGCAGCTCATGGCAGAAGCTGCTTAATTCAGGAGCTCCCGGATCCCAGAGCAATACAAAGACTTTACAGCATTTTCCAGTCGGAGTCTGACCTCTTTGAGTGGACCACCGAGTGCCTGAGACCTCCTAGCACGCATGGGGAAGGTAAAACCTGCACAAGCCCTGCTTCCTAAGAGGGTTTCTGACTTTTTCCAGCCTGGCCCCATGGCCTCTGGAGCTGAAGCTAATATGGCACCTCCCTCACCTCGGGCAGCCCGTGCTTCTCGCAGGGAGACACAAGCTCCAGCATCATCCCTGTCTCAGCCACAGCCTGATGCCCCTATAACTCATTCCCAGAGGGATATGTTTAATGAGTTCCGCTCCTCTATGCAAGAGGACATTAAGAAAATAGTGGCTGATGTGCGGAGTGATGTGTCGGATTTGGGATCTCGCACACACCACTTAGAAACTAAAATGACTGAACTAGATCACTCGCACAACGTCCTCTTGGATGATCATGACCTGCTGCGGGATGCTATGAGCTATGAGACTCACCTTCTTGAGGGGGACAATCACAGAGTAGCATCACACTTCTACCCCCACCAGTTTTTTGCCAATGCCCCAAGTAAGAGGGCGGGAGTGGCAGTTTTTGTCCGCTCCGACTTAACTTTCGAGTTTTTGAATGTGGTCGGAGACTCTGAGGGTAGATATGTGATAGTGTCATGCTGTATAAACAGTGTTGTACTCGCTGATATCCATATATGCGCCGAATACACGTCAGATCACTTATGTGCAGAATTTACTGGAGGGCCCGCTCTCATCTCTCCCAGGCCACAGGCTGATAGCGGGTGACTTTAACGCCCCCTTGAACAAACTGTTGGATTGCTTGTCCCCCTCTGACTTCAGGACAGACCTAGCCCCGACAATTTCCAGCTTTCACTTCCACGATATCTGGAGATATATGCATAGTGAAGAACGAGACTATACTTATTTCTCCCCCCCCTTTAAGACGTTTAGTAGACTTGATTATATCCTAGTTAGTGACTCTCTCCTTCCATTCTCCCTCTCGTCTGACATTGACACCATCACCTGGTCTGACCACGCTCCTATTCGACTGTCTCTTGACGACTCTACGCCTCTTCTCCCCCCGTCCCAATGGACTCTAAATGAGCACCTCTTGGCTTCCGCGGCAAACCATGAAACTCTCTCTACTTACTTGAGTGACTACTTTACTCTGAATGATGTCAATGACATCCTCCCAGACTCCCTGTGGTTCGCCCATAAGGCGGTCATGCGTGGCCATTTGATCAAAATGGCTGCTCACTCTAAGAGATTGTATGACTCCTCCGTTCAATCGCTTATATCCGATATTAAAGCGCTGGAACAGGTACAACAATTGTCTCCTAGTTCTGCCACTGTCTCTGAGCTCCTGCGGGCCAGAAATCAGCTGCGCACATTACTCCTCTCCAGAGTTGAGCGTCACCTCAAAAAAACTAGATCACGATATTACGCCATGGGAGACAGGGCAGGTACCTCCTTGCCCGTAGGATCCGCAAAGTGGAGATGAAACATAGAGTCTCTCATGTCCTCTCTCCCAGTGGTGACACAATCAGAAACCCTATTAAGATCGCAGATCAATTTAAGCAATTCTACCGCGATCTTTATAACTTAAACTCCGACTCTGCCACTCCCCAACCAACCCCGGAGGTTATTCACTCCTTCCACTCTAGAGCCTCGCTTCCTAAGCTTACCCTAGACCAACAAGCATTCCTGAACAAGCCCTTCTCCCAGGAGGAAATACTTGCCATTATACGCTCCTCTAAGAAGCGCTCAGCCCCTGGACCAGACAGGTTTTCTTACCAATACTATCACTCCTTTGCCCCGCCCCTGACCCCTTACCTTCTCCGGTTGTTCCAACACTGGCAGCGGAAGGGAGAGATCAAACCTGAAGCCCTCACCATGTCCATTTCGACCATTCTCAAACCGGGCAAGCCTCCTACTCTTCCGGGAAGCTACCGCCCTATCGCTCTTTTGAACTGCGATCTCAAGCTTTACTCGAAACTCCTAGCGGAACGTCTCAAGACCGTACTTCCCTCCCTGATCGCCTTGGATCAGGTTGGATTCATACCTGTCAGACAGGCGAGAGATGCCACAAGGAGGGTCTTGAACCTCCCGAGATTTTAGAGGGGAGAGGTGCCCCTGGTGCGCTCATCTCCTTGGACGCAGAAAAAGCGTACTGGGGGTACTTGTGGCGGTTCTGGATAAATTTGCGATCCTGGGCAACATTAAATCTGCAATTATGGCTCTGTACTCCTCTCCCTCTGCAGTGGTGAGAGCGGGAGGTTTTACCTTCTCCCCCATTAACATCTCCAATGGAACCCGCCAAGGTTGCCCCCTCTCCCCTCTCATTTTCGCTCTTGTGATGGAGCCGCTAGCAGCTATTATTCGCAATCACCCCAATTTTAGAGGTGTGGAGGTTGGCCCGGTTGATCATAGAATATCGTTGTACGCGGATGATGTCCTTCTCTCTTGTACCCACCTAGAACTTACTATCCCTACGCTGGTCTCGATCCTATCGGACTTTTCGGCGGCCTCATATTATAAGTTGGACCTAACTAAATCCCAGCATGCACTATGAGACAAATTTCCCTTCCTCTGGTCTCCTGAGGGCTTCAGATACTTGGGGATACACGTCACACCTTCGAAGCAACTGATTAGAACCAACTTTGAAGCACTACTGACTGACCTTAAAACTCTATTCGCTCACTACTCCACCCTGCAACTTTCCTGGATTGCCAAAATTCACACCGTGAAGATGATGGCCCTGCCTAAAATCTTGTATCTAATGAGATGCATTCCCTTTCGCGTCCCATGCAAATATCTTAATTTAATCCAAGCGGTCCTGACCAGATTTATTTGGAGCGGTAAATTACATAGGATCGCCATGTCTACACTCACCCTCCCGTATAATAAAGGAGGCCTTGGAGTCCCTGACATTGCGGCCTACTACGCGGCAATCTCTCTCGACATTGCCAAAATCTATTGAGCGGAAGCTCCTACCTCTTTGTGGCTGCAAATTGAAGCCCATCATGCTCCCTGTGGATCCACCAGACTTCTGCTTGAGATTAATCTTTTGAAACATCACTTGACTTCTGCCCTTCTCCTTTCCAATCGAGTGGTCCTAGACACCTGGTCTAAGTTGGCGCGTTCCCATTTCCCCTTCCTCTATCGCTACATAACCCTCAGCTGACCTTTCCCTTTTGCCGTGGAGGTCTAGAGGTGTGGTGTTGCTGTACGATATCCTCTCCAACAGGGAAATACTTCCATTTCCTTGTTTGCAGACTAAGTTCTCCCTTCCAGCCTCCTGTTTCTTTGACCACCTCCGTCTCCGACACTTCCTTTCTGTCACTACTCTCCCTACCTGCGACCTTACGACCGTTAGCTTACCCCTCCTGGCCTTATTTAAACAGACCTCTTCCACTCGTAGAGGAGTAACTATTATTTACAGAGAGATTTTAGTCCTCCGATCCTAGACGAAACTCACTTATATGTCCAGGTGGGAGTCTAGTTTAACTTTCACTGCCTCTTTAGACCAATGGCATGACGCCTCGGGCCACGCTGCCTGTTTCACCTCCTGTGTCGGACACTTGGAATAATCCAAGAAACTGATGCTTGGGTGGTATCTCACCCCCGCCAGGCTAGCTAAATTTGGCGGCTCGAAGGCCGGAGTCTCAACCTCGGCTTCATGCTGGAGAAGCTGCTCCTCTCTGGGGTCTGAGTCTCATATTTGGTGGACCTGTCCCCGATTGACATTGTACTGGGCTGAAGTCGGCTCTCTCCTCTCTACCCTAACGGGTTTGCCTATTCTTCTGGACGGCCCCCTAGCTTTATTGGGAATGAACCTGACCCTTCTCCCCGCGACTTTGAGACCGATAATAACCAATGTCTTGATCGCAGCTCGCCTCTCCATTGCCTCACACTGGCTATCGCCTACCCCTCCCACCTTGAGTGAGGTTGTAGCGAGATTGAATCAACATTTCTCGTATGAGATCATGCTAGCGCACAACTTACGTCGCAGAAATAATGTTCTGAATTGGTGGGATCCTTGGCTATCATCCCTTTACAACACGGTGACCTTGCCACCTTGAGATGACCGATAATTATCAAGAACCCATCTGGGTATAGTTTTTGGTTTTTTTATTTCTTTTTTATTTTTCCGAATATATACTAATTTTGTATGCCTTGCCAATGCTCTTTTGTAAAGCTTTGTTTGGATGATTTGTGTACCCCCCCCCGCCCCCCCCAACCTCTTTGCCCCCTGTTAAGTTTGTGAATTTATTGTTTCTATTTGCCCTCATGTGGGTGTTCATGTTATTGTTACTGCTCCTTTTAAGTCAATAAAAACCAAATGATTTAAAAAAAAAAAAGCTTCTCAACCACATACTCTAACTCCCCATCGACCAACACAGGGTCCGGAGGAGCGACAGTGGGAACCACGGGCTCAACATACTTCCGCAACAAAGAACTATGGAAGACATTTTGGATAGCAAAAGAGGCCGGAAGCGCCAACCGAAAAGACACAGGATTAATAATCTCAGAAATCCTGTAAGGACCAATAAATCGAGGCTTAAATTTAGGAGAGGAAACTTTCATAGGAACATGTCTAGAAGACAACCAGACCAAATCGCCAACCCGAAGCCAGGCACCAACACACTGACGACGGTTAGCAAAGCGCTGAGCAGACTTCTGAGACAGCACCAAATTGTCCACCACATGAGCCCAAATCCGCTGCAGCCGCTCCACCACCGAATCCACACCTGGACAGGCAGAAGGCTCAACTTGCCCTGAAGAAAAACAAGGATGAAAACCAAAATTACAAAAGAAGGGCGAAACCAAGGTAGCAGAACTAGCTCTATTGTTAAGTGCAAACTCAGCCAAGGGCAAGAAAGCCACCCAATCATCCTGATCAGCAGACACAAAGCATCTCAAATAAGTCTCCTTAATAAGTTTGATTAGTCCTCTCGGTCTGACCGTTGGACTGGGGATGAAAAGCAGACGCAAAGGACAAATCAATACCCAGCTTAGTACAAAAGGCGCGCCAAAACTTAGAAACAAATTGGGAACCCCTGTCAGACACTATATTCTCCAGAATACTATGCAAACGAACAACATGTTGAAAAAACAATGGAACCAATTCCGAAGAGGAAGGCAATTTAGGCAAAGGCACCAAATGAACCATCTTGGAGAAACCGTCACAAACAACCCAGATAACCGACATCCTCTGGGAGACCGGAAGATCCAAAATAAAATCCATAGAAATATGCGACCAAGGCCTCTCAGGTACTGGCAAGGGCAAAAGCAACCCACTAGAACGTGAACAACATGGTTTGGCCCGCGCACAAGTCGCACAGGACTGCACAAAAGAACGCACATCACGGGACAAGGAAGGCCACCAAAAAGATCGACTGACCAAGTTCCTGGTACCAAAAATGCCAGGATGACCGGCCAACACAGAACAGTGAACCTCAGAAATCACTCTTCTAGTCCATCTGTCAGGAACAAACAACTTCCCCAGTAGACATCGCTCAGGCCTGTCAGCCTGAAATTCCTGAAGATCCCATCGTAAATCAGGAGAAAGAACCACCCCTTCCTTCAAAATGCAGACAGGTTCAGAAACCTCAGGAGAATCAGTCAAAAAACTCCTAGAGAGAGCATCAGCCTTAACATTCTTAAAACCAGGAAGGTATGAGACCACAAAATCAAAACGGGTTTTAAACAAGGACCATCTAGCCTGTCTAGGATTGAGTCTCTTGACAGACTCAGGTAAACCAGATTCTTGTAATCGGTCAAGACCACAATACGATGCGTAGCCCCCTCAAGCCAATGCCTCCACTCCTCAAACGGCCACTTAATAGCCAACAACTCCCAATTGCTGACATCATAATTGCACTTAGCAGGCGAAAACTTACGGGAAAAGAAGGCACATGGCTTCATGGAGGAACTGACAGGATCCGGCTGAGACAAAACGGTCCCAGACCAAATTTCAGAAGCATCAATCTCAACCTGAAGTGGAAGAGAGACATCCGGTTGACGCAACATAGGAGCAGAAGAAAACCGGCGTTTAAGCTCCTGAAAGGCAGAAACAGCCGCAGGGGACCAGTTTACCACATGAGTGCCTTTCTTCGTCAGATCGGTTAAAGGTTTAACAATGCTGGAAAAATTGGCAATGAATCAGCGATAAAAATTAGCAAAACCCCAACATTTCTGAAGGCTCTTCACAGACGTGGGCCGAACCCAATCATGAATGGCCTGAACCTTAACCGAACCCATCTCCATAGATGAGGGAGAAAAAATGAAGCCCAAAAAGGAAACCTTCTGAACCTCAAAGAAACACTTAGACCCCTTAACATACAAAGCATTGGTCCCGGAGGATCCGAAACACCGTCCTGACCTGTTCCACATGAGAATCCCAATCATCGGAAAAAAATCAAAATATCATCCAAATAAACAATCAAAAACTTATCAATATAATTCCTAAAGATGTCATGCATAAAGGACTGAAAAACGGAAGGAGCATTTGTGAGCCCGAACGGCATCACAAGGTATTCAAAATGGCCTCCGGGCGTGTTGAACGCCGTCTTCCATTCTCGAAGGTCAATTTTAGTAAACCAACTTGCCCCCTTGATCCTAGAAAACAAGTCAAAAATCAAAGGTAAAGGGTATTGAAACTTTACAGTGATTTTATTCAAGAGGCAATAATCAATACAGGGTCTCAAGGAGCCATCTTTCTTTGCAACAAAAAAAACCCAGCTCCCAACGGTGAAGAAGACGGCCGAATTTGCCCTTTCTCCAAAGACTCCTTAATATAATTCCGCATGGCAGCATGTTCAGGCACAGACAAGTTGAAAAGTCGACCCTTAGGAAACTTACAGCACGGAACCAAGTCAATCGCACAATCGCACTCCCTATGTGGTGGAAGAAAACTGGACTTGGGTTCATCAAAAACATCCTGAAAATCAGACAAAAATTCCGGAATCTCATGAGACTGTAAAAATATAAAAGGGTGGGGGACAAGAGGCGCAATAGTGCCCTATCACTAGTGACACTGATGGTAATGGGGTGATGCCGAGAAGCCACTCACCTGGTGCAGTTGTGATCCCCACAACTGGTTTGAAGGCGTTTTGGAAATATTATTCCAAGCTGCTGCAGGACCTCCACCGACCACTGAACAGTGGTTTAATCCAGAAAGATGATGGGAGTGTAGGTGTGCCACGGTCCGCGCTGCTCCAGGGCTTAAAAAACTCACCAAAGAGACAGTCAGATTTCCATCCTTTATTCTCCTCCTCCTATGCGTTTCGGCGCCTAGCCTGGCACCTTCACCAGGGATATCAAGCAGAGAGGGGCGTGCATAATTACAAGGGAGCAGCAGACAGGCCCCGCCTATTGCGGCTTCCTCAGAAACAGAGAACCCACACAGGACGAGTTAAATATCAGGATCACTTTAAGCAATGCCAGATTCCCAGATTCAAGAGAAAACGCCCAATCCTGCGGATCACCACGCAGCAGGGAGATGACAATTTTAACCTGCTGAATAGAATCACCGGAGGAACGAGGTCTCAGAACAAAAAACAGTTTACAGTTGTTTTTAAAGCTCAAAAATTAGGACCTGTCACCAAAAAACAAATCAGGAGTGGGAATTTTCGGCTCCAAAACGGGAGTCTGAACAATATACTCTGAAATTCCCTGTACCCTTGCAGCAAGCTGGTCTAAACGAGAATCTAATTCCTGAACATCCATGCTAGCAAAAGACTCCTCAGCCACCCAAAGAAAAAGAGGGAAGAAAAGACAAAGCAGACTGCAGAAAAAAAATGCCTAAACACTTTTCTTCCCTTCTTCTGAGATTCCTTTAACTCATTATTGGCCAGTTGTTCTGCTATGATCCAGTGACCTTGGAGCTGCATGAATAAAATTCACAGGAGAAGTGGTACCTGTACTGACCGCATTTCTTGATTTAACTCCAACTAGAAGTAGCCGTGGGATGTGACTAACCATACCCTAAACACCTCAACACAGCCGGAGAACTAGCTACCCCTAAAGAGGGAAACAGGAATGCTATCTTGCCTTAGAGCAGAACCTCAAAAGGATAAAAAGCCCCCCACAAATATTGACTGTGAGTGAAAGGAAAAGACACACTCAGGCAGAAAACAGAATCAAGCAAAGATGAGGCCACTTCTAGCTAGATAAAGACAGGACAGGATACTATTGCAGTCAGTATAAAATCCCTTCAAAAATATCCACTGCAGATAATACAAAAATACCCTGAGTCTAATCAAGACTCGGCGCCCTCTAGATCTGCAAACCTCCTGTGAATCCTACAAGTCTCAATATATGTATACTGACACAAAAAGCTGAACAAGCCAATAACAAATGAATAGCACAAAAATCCTAGGAAGAAAACTTCCTAACAGAGAGCAAGATACACTCTGAGCAAAAATAGACCATTCAGAAAACAAACACACAGCATGTGTGCCACAAAAAGACTAAACCATACACTTAGCTTGGAAGTCTTGCAGCAGGGCAGGGAGACCAGACAGAGGTGAAATACCTCCTGGAACATTGAAAACTGGCAAGGACTAAGGAAATCCTGCAACCTTAAATACCCCAGTCAGAATTGCAATTATCCAATTCACCTGACCAAGAGTGCAAAACAGGATCAACTGCATTACCAGCCACAACCACAGGAAGGAGCCCACAAGCAGAATTCACAACACATATTGATATGTCTTTCTTTATCACACCTTCTCCTTCCATTTTATTTCGTTTTTTTTCTCCAGCTTTGGTGTTAGTCAAATGTTCTCTTAACTGCATTCTGTTAACTATTCCCTGCTGTGAAGTGTCCTCCTGCTGCCTCCTCCTCCCCTCTCCCACCTGCATCCATTTCTTGGTTATTTGAATGGTATAAGTTGAATGGAGCCGGTCAGATATGACCTTGGTCAGATGTGACATTATTGAAGTGTGACATTTTAAAGTGTTAAATCAGAAATATCCCAGAAATAACACAAAAGTAACCAGAAGGTACCAGCAATACCTATCTAACTGTCTTGGTTACTTTACTTTTAACACAATTTTTTTTTTTTTTATTCTCATGTCCTTTACTTTAACCCCTTAACGACATAGGACGTTGTGCAACGTCCTGTGTTTCTGCCCGTTCCCGACACAGGACGTCGCACAACGTCCTGGCAGATTTGAGCTGCTGCAGCTCCTGTGAGTGGGGTCGCTCAGGTGTCACAGATGCTGCTGCTCTGTGACAGCCTGTAGTTGACCCCACAGGGGGTGGATTAACCCCCCCATGCCCAGGACCCCTCCGATCGGCAGTGTAAAAGTGAAACTGCCGATCGGAGGGAATCATAGGGATTCACCCCTCCAGATCTGATTGAAGCTCTCCAATCAGATCTGGAGGGGCGGATCGGCAAGTGCCCACCCCTCCACAGCCCCCTCCAGCACCAGGACCTACAGGGGCCCCCCCAGAACCGCCCGCCCCCCTCTATTGTTATGTATATGCCGGCGGGCTGCAGCCGCGGCGGCGCCCGCCGACCACAGTGCCTGGTCCCCTCCTACGGCCCCCCCCTAGGCAGCCCCCCCCCTAGGCAGCCCCCCTCCAGGCAGCCCCCACCCCTCACCTCCTGCGGCGGGCTGCACACATCGGTGCACCCGCCGCTGCGTCCGGCTGTGCAGCTCCTCGGCCGGCCGGTCGGTGGCCCCGCCTCCTCTCCCCGCCTCCTCTCCCGGCCTCCTCTCCCGGCCTCCTCCTGCTGATCGGTCTATCGAGAGGGAGGTAAGTATGTATGTTTGTATGTATGTATGTATCTATGTATGTATGTATGCATGTATGTATGTATGTATGCATGTATCTATGTATGTATGTATGTATGTATGTATGTATGTATGTATGTATGTATCTATGTATGTATGTATGTATGTATGCATGTATCTATGTATGTATGAATGAATGGATGGATGGATGATGGATGGATGGGTGAATGGATAGATGGATGGGGGGTGCATGCGTGTGCGTGGACGTGAGCGTACATGAGCGTGCGTGGACGTGTGCGTGCGTGGACGTGTGCATAGATGGATGTGTGCGTGGATGTGCGTGCGTGGATGTCAGCATGCGTGCGTGGATGTCAGCATGCGTGAATGTCAGCATGCGTGCGTGGATGTGTGCTTGCGTGGATGTGCGTGCGTGGATGTGTGTGTGGATGCGCGTGGATGTGGATGTGCGTGTGTGGATGTGCGTGCGTGGATGTGTGTGTGGATGTGCGTGGATGTGGATGTGCGTGCGTGGATGTCCGCGTGCATGCGTGGATGTGGATGTGCGTGGTTGTGTGCGTGCGTGGATGATGGGTGCATAGGTGGATGGATGGGTGCAACAAGGGATCAAGTGTCCTCTTGTTGTAGTCTCTGGGATCATAGTCATGGTGCACTGTATGACAGATCATTGTCATACAGTGCACCATAACTCTGACCCCAGAGGCTGTAGGAAGAGGACACTTCATCCCTTGCTGCAGTCTCTGGATTGAGCAGAGGCGATCGAGCGTCGTGGGACCTTCGTTGTGGACTACGTCGGAGGCGATCGAGCGTCGTGGGACCTTCGTTGTGGACTACGTCGGATCTTTATAATAAAGATGGAGTCCGAATTTTGTTTGTGTTTTTTTTTCAAATAAAAAGATTTTTCTCTGTGTGTATTTTCTGACTATTTACCAGAGATTCCTAATGGCGGGTCTAACATTGGCCCTATATTATGAATCTCGGGCTTAGTGCCAGCTGCCAATAAAAAGCTGGCATTAACCCCTTTATTACCCAGTTTGCCACCGGCACCAGGGCAACTGGAAGAGTCTGGGTACAGCGCCAGAAAATGGCGCTTCAATGAATGCGCCATTTTCTGGAGCGGCTGCGGGCTGCAATTCGCAGCCTGGGGGGCCCAGAACGCTAGGGCCTCTCCATGCTGCGGATTCCAGCCCCCAGCTGCCTAGTTGGACCTGGCTGGACCAAAAATATGGCGGAGCCCCACGTAATTTTTTTTTCTAGAATTAGTTCTAGAAAAAAAAAAAAAGGGCTTTGCTGTATTTTTGGAAGCCAGCCAGGTACAATGAGGCAGCTGGGGGTTGCTGGCAGTCCGTAGCTGCCAAGTTGTACCTGGCTGGACCAAAAATATGGCGGAGCCTCACGCCATTTTTTTTCTAGAATTAGTCCTAGAAAAAAAATAAAAATGGGCTTCGCTATATTTAGATGCATAGTGAACACTTTGAACCCCCAGGTGCTTCACAAATTGATCCGAAAAAAGAAAATTTGTGTGAAAAAAAGTACTTTTTCCTTATTACGGATCAATTTGTGAAGCACATGGGGGTTGAAAGTGCTCACTATGCATCTAGATGCATTCCTTCGGGGGTCTAGTTTCCAAAATGAGGTCACTTGTGGGGGAGCTCCAATGTTTAGGCACAGATTAATTTGTGAAGCACTGGGGTGTTCAAAATGCTCACCACCCATCTAGATATGTTCCCTGGGGTGTCTAGTTTCCAAAATGGGGTCACTTGTGGGGGAGCTCCAATGTTTAGGCACACAGGGGCTCTCAAAACGCAACATGGTGTCCGCTAACAATTTGACTGAAAAATCAGCTCAAATTTTTAGCGACACCATGTTGCATTTGGAGAGCCCCTGTGTGCCTACACATTGGAGCTCCCCCACAAGTGACCCCATTTTATAAACTAGTCCCCCCAGGGAACATATCTAGATGGGTGGTGAGCTTTTTGAACCCCCACGTGCTTCACAAATTCATCCGTAAAAATGAAAAAGTACTTTTTTTTCCACACAAATTTTCTTTTAGCCTAAATTTTTTCATTTTCACATGGGGAACAGGATAAAATGGATCCTAAAATTTGTTGGGCAATTTCTCCTGAGTACAGCGATACCTCATATGTGGTCATAAACCACTGTTTGGGCGCACGGCAGGGCTCAGAAGGGAAGGAGCGCCATTTGACTTTTTGAATGGAAAATTAGCTCCAAAAGTCAAATGGCGCTCCTTCCCTTCTGAGCCCTGCCGTGCGCCCAAACAGTGGTTTATGACCACATATGAGGTATCGCTGTACTCAGGAGAAATTGCCCAACAATTTTTAGGATCCATTTTATCCTGTTGCCCATGTGAAAATGAAAGAATTGAGGCTAAAAGAACATTTTTATTAGAAAAATTAAAATGACCATTTTTTCCTTCCACTTTGCTTTAGTTCCCGTGAAGCACCTGAAGGGTTAATAATCTTCTTGAATGTAGTTTTGAGTAGCTTGAGGGGTGCAGTTTTTGGAATGGTGTCACTTTTGGGTGTTTTCTGTCATGTACACCCCTCAAAGGGACTTCAAATGTGATGTGGTCACAAAAAAAATGGTTTTGTAAATTTTGCTGGAAAAATGACAAATTGCTTATGAACTTTGAACCCTTATAACGTCCGAACAAAAATTTTTTTTTTTCCAAAATTGTGCTGATGTAAAGTAGACAAGTGGGAAATGTTATTTATTAACTATATTGTGTCACATACCTCTCTGGTTTAGCAGAATAAAAATTCATAATTTGAAAATTGCAAAATTTTCAAAATTTTTGCCATATTTTTGATTTTTTCACAAATAATCGCAAAAATTATCGACCTAAATTTAATACTAACATGAAGCCCAATATGTCACGAAAAAACAGTCTCAGAATCGCTAGGATCCGTTGAAGCGTTCCAGAGATATAACCTCATTAAGGGACACTGGTCAGAATTGACAAAAATGGCCTGGTCATTAAGGTCAAAATAGGCCCGGGGGTGAAGGGGTTAATGTCTATCTTCAATACTTAAAATATCTGTGGTACATGTAACTGCCCAGTCCTCATCTCTGCTGTCCATGTGGTGCACTTTCCTTACTGACATATATTGTGTTCCATTATGAATGTACCTCTCTATTTCACTGCCCCCTAATGTTTTATGATCCCTTGTGTTAGCTGGCTATGAATCACCATGTGTCTATGGCCTAATTGGTGATGGGTTAATGAAGCCTAATTCCCTCTCCCCTGCTCCTCACCTGAATTCACTTTTTGGGAGCATATCTGGGGCCGATAGTAGTCTGCTCCAAAGTGTCTGTTTAAAGTGGCAAAATATAAAATAGACAAGAAATGGACCACAATTGACTGGGATAGACTGGAAGGTAATGACATAGAGGGACACTCAAACATTGTGTATAACTCTATTCACTACTAATCTTTACCATGTCTTTTATTTCATTGTTTGTCTTCTTATGTGCTCTCACCACCAACTTTTATCACCCTATACCCCCTCCATCACCACTCATTCACATCAGCCCCTCTCTCCTGCCCTACTCTATGTACAGCTCCCATGCTATCTTCAGTTTACTGAAGATTCTCAGCCCACCATATTCCAAAGTTTGTCATAATAAATCATGTCCTAATTCCAAAAACTATCTGCTCTTCCTCTTTTTATTGCTTCTCCTGTCAGGTGATATCTCTCCGAACCTTGGTCCGCTCTCTGGTAACTTCAACCCCTCTCCCACCTCACACAGAAGCCCCACTAACCTTATTATGCACACCTTCATCTCCCTCTTTTAATTGTGCTCTCTGGAATCCACGGTCTGTATGCAACAAATTTCTCTTCATTCATAACTACTTTCTCACTAGCTCTCTTAACCTCCTGGCTCTCACTGAAACATGGATCCAGGATTCAGACACTGCTTCCCCTGCTGCTATTTATTATGGCGGCTTACATTTCTCTCATTCCCCGAGAGCTGGGAACAGACATGGTGGTGGAGTGGGCTTACTCCTGTCTCCACAATGTACTTTCCAGGTCATCCCTCCAGCCCCATCACTCTCATTTCCCTCGTTTGAGGTTCACCCCATTAGGCTATTCCATCCCCTTCCCCTCATAGTAGCGGTTGTATACCGCCCCCCAGGGTCACCCACCCAGTTCCTCGGCCATTTCTCCGCATGGTTGATACACTTCATGTCCTCAGAATTATCAGCCCTCATTCTGGGAGACTTTAACATCCCCATAAACAGCCCCACCTCTCCCATCTGCATCCCAGCTCCTATCTCTAACCACGTCACTTGGCCTTTCACAGCTCTCAACCTCTGAGACGCACAAAGACGGTAACACCCTTGACCTGGTCCTTACCCGGCTCTGCTCTACCTCCTCCTTAGATAACTCACCTCTTCTCTCCGACCACAACATTCTCTCCTTCTCACTCACTAACCCTTACCCACCACAGCCCACCCCTACCTATCAACATCCAGAAATCTACAGGCCATTAACCCTCATGCACTTACAGACTCCCTCATCTCATCACTGTCCCAGCTCTCCTCATTCTCCTGTCCAGATCTGGCAGTAAATCACTAAAACAACACTCTCAGAAGCACCCTGGACCAAGTAGCGCCCCTCACTCTCAGAACCTCCAAACATGGAACAAAACAGCCCTGGCTCACATCACAAACTCGATTCCTCCAGCGATGCTCTAGGAGTGCTGAACGCCTATGGAGGAAAACTCGCTCACCAGAAGACTTTATCCATTATAAATTCAAGCTAAAAACTTACAACTCCGTCCTTCACCTTGCCAAACAAACCTACTTCACCAACCTGATCTACTCACTATCCAACAATCCAAAAAACTCTTTGACACCTTACACTCTCTGCTCATCCTAAAGTGCAGGCCCCCATCACCGACCTCTGAGCTGATGATCTGGCCTCTTACTTTATGGATAAAATAGACAACATGCGCCAGGAAATCAGCTCCCAGCCTCCAAGTGCTGACACTCCCATTCTTCCCCACATCTCCTCCAGCTCACTCTCCACATTTGACCCAGTTACAGAAGAATAAGTTGCCAGGCTCCTCCCTTCCTCTCGTTTCACTACATGCACCACTGACCCTATCCCCTCACACCTACTCCAGTCCCTCCATCCGGTTGTCACCACTCACCTAACCAAAATCTTCAACCTTTACCTCTCTTCTGGCATCTTCCCCTCCTCCTTCAAACACTCGATCATTACTCCATTATTAAAGAAAGCTTCTCTCGACCCATCCTGCACAAATAACTAACCCATCCTGCACAAATAACTACAGACCAGTCTCCAACCTCACCTTCATCTCTAAACTCCTGGAGTGCCTGGCCTACTCCCGCCTCACCCGTTACCTCTCCGCTCACTCTCTTCTAGATCCATTACCGTCTGGCTTCCGCCCCCTTCACTCTACAGAAACTGCCCTCATCAAAGTGACCAATGACCTACTGACAGCAAAACGTAATGGTGACCACTCTCTGCTAATTCTTCTTGATCTCTCTGCAGCTTTGGACACTGTTGACCACCATCTCCTACTCTTTATGTTGCACTCCATTGGTATAAAGGACACCGCTCTCTCCTGGATCTCTTCCTATCTTTCTGACCGCTCTTTTAGTGTATCATTTGTTGGCTCTACTCCCCCCCCCCCCCCCACCCTCTTCCTCTCACTATTGGGATCCCTCAGGGTTCAGTCCTTGGACCTCTTCTTCTCTTCTCTCTCTACACAGCCCCGATTGGACACACCATCAGCAGATTTGGCTTCCAGTACCATTTCTATGCTGATGACACACAATTATACACTTCAGCTCCTAACCCTACCCCTGCAGTGTTAAAGAACACCAATGTCTGTCTAGCTGCTGTTTCCAACATCATGTCAGCTCTCTATTTAAAACTAAACCTTTCCAAAAATGAACTTCTTTTGCTCCCGTCCTCCACTAACCTCCCTAAATCTGACATCTCTCTCTGTGTGCGGTACCACGATAATGCCTAGGCAGCAGGCTCGCTGTCTGGGTGTCACGTTTGACACCGATCTCTCCTTCACCTACTATATACATGACTCACCGTAGCCGGGGGTACACGGAGCGGGCGTTGTTTCTCCTCCAGTCACGGAACCGCACCTGCGGTGGCGTAGGCCCGGTGGTCCAGATCAATAGGGGGGATGGCGGAACAGTAGGGGTGATTTGTCTTCGTGACGCCACCTGCAGGTGTTCTGGTAACTTTACCAGCGCTGCGGGTTCTCCGGGGGATGTTAAGCAGCTAGATGGGACGCTCCCCACAGGATGAGCGGGAGTCCCCGGAGCACTGTCAAAGGGTGATGATAATTCTACCTTCTTCCCTGGGCTCTCGTTGGTAGGTGCGACAGGTGGAACAGGGGGCTAGACTCCCTGTGAAGTATGCTGGTTCTCTGCAGTGGCTATGTAGCTTCCACAGCTTCGGTTCCAGTAACCGGTTATTAAGGGAGAGAGTTATGATCACTCTCGTGTCCCTGAGAGGTGCTTCTCCTTTTCCTCTAACCCCAATTGCAAGGGTTTCCTCACTTGGCTGGGTGACTGGTTGGGCCTAGTGTGTGTCTCATGGAGTGGAGATCACACACACCCTGCAGCTCTCCTAGCGTCTGCACACTCTGGTGTTTCTCCCTGCAAGACTCTATTTATAGGGGGAACGGCTCAAAGTGACCAGTGGAGCTCCCCCTAGAGGCTCGGGGCGAAACCAGGTGCCAGGGTGCCACATACAATCTCTCGTCCATTCTTGTCACTTACACCTGAAGAACATCTTTAGAGTCCCCCACCTTTCTCACCATGGAAACAAAAAAAAAACGTGGCCCTAATGCACTCTCGCCTTGATTATTGCAATTCTCTATTAATTGGCCTCCCCCTCTCTAAACTTTCCCCTCTACAGTCTATCCTTAATGCAGCAGCCAGGATCACCTACCTGGCCAATCATTACTCAGATGCCTCCGCTTTGTTCCAGTCATTGCACTGGCTGCCTATACACTGCAGAATAAAGTTCAAATTGCTTGTTCTCACCCACAAAGCTCTTCACAATGCAGCACCCCTCTACATCTCCTCCCTCATCTCTGTTTATCACCCTACCCGTTCTCTACGTTCCACAAATGAGCTTCGACTAACATCTGCACTAATCCGATCCTCCCACTCCCAGCTCCAAGACTTCTCCCGAGCTGCACCAATTCTCTGGAATGCTCTACCCAAAGAAATCAGGACCATCCACAACTTGCATGGCTTCAGATGCTCACTAAAAACACATCTTTTCACGGCGGCCTATCATGCTCTATAACAAAATTCCTTTGTACTGTACATAGCCCATTCACTATCTCTCTCGACATAACTCTTCTTCAAACTCCACCAAACCAAAAACGTCTACACAGATTGTCTGGTGACCATGCATGTAACTTTATTTCTATCCCTCATTTCATCAAGATGCCTGGACCATCAGTGTAATAAGCCCCTGTACTTTGTGTAACCCCTATCCCGTTGTAGATTGTAAGCTCTTTTGAGCAGGGTCACCTTTATTTTTTGCTTTATCTATTGTATTTTTTACATTAATTTTATGCTTATTGTATTGTTTCCTGTTATTGTACTGTATTCTTTCTCTGGAATTACTGTATTATATTGTATTTTTTTACTGTATTATACTGTGTATGTTCATCTATTACCCACTGTATTGTAAAGCACTGCGGAATATGTTGGCGCTATATAAATATTTTTTATTATTATTATTACAAAGTTAAAAAGGGGGAAAAGAAGTTAAAGTGACTATTGACACATTACTCATAACTGTTTGTATCATTGCCGAAAACTCTTGACTAGAGATGGGCAAACCCCCCAATGTTCAGGTTCAACAGATCCGGTAGGACTTTTTTTTAAAGTCCGGGGTCGGGAACGGATTTGACCCTGAACATAGACTTTACAGTTATAATGGTGGCTAAGGGGCTTTAAAAGAAAGCGAAACAGTTATTAAAGCGAACCTGTCACCCCCTCCAGGCATCTAAAGATAACATAGCCACCTTCTGCAGCACTAAGGCTGCATTCTGACAAGGTGTCTATAGCATTTATGCTCCCTTGATTCACTGAAATAAAGACTTATATAAAATCTGTTTCAAACCAGACCCAAGACCGGGAGGCGGGTTTTCATGTGTCTATCTCCCTCCTCTGTGGTGTCAGTCATCCCTCTCTGCTCTCTGTGCACCACCTCCAGGGCCATCTCCCTGCATTACAGAGCTTTGTCAGCTCTGCTACAACATAGAGCTGCTGTTATAGGAGACCCCACAGTAGTAAATCTAGCAGGAGGACGAGCAGACAAAGTACTGCCTGCTACATAGCAGCCTTGAGCTGAGCTGTCAGCAGTGCAGCAGAGTTGAGTTTGTGCTTTAGATCAGGGGCTGAGGAGCAATGCTGCTGGGTACAAGAAACTGAAAGTGAAACCTGCTCAGCTCAAGGGCTGCTACGTAGCAGGCAGTGCTTTGTCTGCTCGTCCTCCTGCTAGATTTACTACTGTGGGGTCTCCTATAACAGCAGCTCTATGTTGTAGCAGAGCTGACAAAGCTCTGTAATGCAGGGAGGTGGCCCTGGAGGCGGTGCACAGAGAGCAGAGAGGGATGACTGACACCACAGAGGAGGGAGACAGACACTTGAAAACCCGCCTCCCACTCTTGGGTCTGGTTTGAGACAGATTTTATAAAAGTCTTTATTTCAGTGAATCAAGGGAGGATAAATGCTATAGAAACCTTGTCAGAATGCAGCCTCAGTGCTGCAGAAGGTGGCTATGTTATCTTTAGATGCCTGGAGGGGTGACAGGTTCGCTTTAAAGCAGCAGCATATACTTACTGATGACCACTTACTTATAGCATCACTTTTGGGTCCGCTCATTAACCTTCATTATTTTTACTGGACTCTGCCTTCAACAGCCGATCACAGACACCCACTCTCTGTGACAATGTCTATGATTGGCTGCTGCACTCCCACCCATTGTGCCGGCGTCTGTAATTGGATGCCATTGGCAATAATCTTGCTGTTGTACGGGTGTAAAAATAAACACGTAATTGAAAAAAAAATTGCATAAGGCTTTGCTGTATTTCTGATTATCAGCGCAGATAAAGAAACTAGATACAGGCTGCCTCCCCAGATGCCTGGATTTACATTGGCTGGGCCCCATTTTTTTTTTTTTATTTTTTTTTTTTAATATTTAAATTAATAATTTAAAAAATGTGTGGGCACAGCCCTGTTTTTAATTTCCAGTCAAGGTAAGAACTACGCAGCTGGAGGCTGGTATTCTCAGCTTGGTGAGGCAATAATTATTGGACCCCCAGGCTACAGAATAGCAGCACGCAGCCACCCCATAAATTGGTGCATTCATTAGAATAGCCAGTTCCTGGTGTTTTCCCCTGCTCTCCCTGAAGCCCTGTTGCGGTGGCATTAGGGTGAATTAAGTGGTTAATGACAGCTGTGTATTGATATGAGATGGATTAACACTAGAAGTCCAAAAGAGGGATCATTTAACATTTCTACCTTTGGAACCCAGAGACGGGTCGAATGACCTGAAGGATTTTAGTTAACATCCTCTAATCAACGTCTTTTGTTCTGTAATTAAGGCCATTACTATCGCACCACAGGAGGTTGTTGTTTCCATTGAATTTAGCCATTTAGTTTCTAGTTAGTTCTATTCAGTTTGGACTAAGGGTCATTTGACCCTCTTTCGGGACTTCAGGGGGGAGCTCAAAATTTTTGGGACTTCTAGTGTTAAAGTTGACTCAACCTCTGTCCTGTGTCCTTGGATGTACCCCATTGAGCATGGAGAAAAGAAAGAAGACCAAAGAACTGTCTGAGGACTTGAGAAACCAAATTGTGAGAAAGCATGAGCAATCTCAAGGCTACAAGTCCATCTCCAAAGACCTGAATGTTCCTGTGTCTACTGTGCACAGTGTCATCAAGAAGTTTAAAGCCCATGGCACTGTAGCTAACCTCCCTAGATGTGAACGGAAAAGAAAAATTGACAAGAGATTTCAACGCAAGATTGTGCGGATGGTGGATAAAGAACCTCGACTAACATCCAAACAAGTTCAAGCTGCCCTGCAGCCCGAGGGTACAACAGTGTCAACCCGTACTATCCGTCGGCGTCTGAATGAAAAGGGACTGTATGGTAGTATGCCCAGAAAGACCCCACTTCTTACCCCAAGACATAAAAAAGTCAGGCTGGAGTTTGCCAAAACTTACCTGAGAAAGCCTAAAACGTTTTGGAAGAATGTTCTCTGGTCAGATGAGACAAAAGTAGAGCTTTTTGGGCAAAGGCATCAAGATAGAGTTTACAGGAGAAAAAAAGAGGCATTCAAAGAAAAGAACACGATCCCTACAGTCAAACATGGCGGAGGTTCCCTGATGTTTTGGGGTTGCTTTGCTGCCTCTGGCACTGGACTGCTTGACCGTGTGCATGGCATTATGAAGTCTGAATACTACCAACACATTTTGCAGCATAATGTAGGGCCCAATGTGAGAAAGCTGGGTGTCCCTCAGAGGTCATGGGTCTTCCAGCAGGACAATGACCCAAAACACACTTCAAAAAGCACTAGAAAATGGTTTGAGAGAAAGCACTGGAGACTTCTAAGGTGGCCAGCAATGAGTCCAGACCTGAATTCCATAGAACACCTGTGGAGAGATCTAAAAATGGCACCCTACAAATATCAGGGACCTGGAGCAGTTTGCCAAAGAAGAATGGTTCAAAATTCTAGCAGAGTATTCATTGATGGTTACCGGAAGCGGTTGATCCCAGTTATTTTGTCTAAAGGTTGTGCAACCAAGTATTAGGCTGAGGGTGCCAATACTTTTGTCTGGCCCAATTTTGGAGTTTTGTGTGAAATGATCAATGTTTTGCTTCATTCTTTTTTGTGTTTTTTCAATCAAGACAAATTAAATAAAGATAATAATACCAAAGAATTTGTGATTACAATCATTTTCTGGAAGAAACTGAGTATTATCTGACAGAATTGCAGGGGTGTCAATACTTTTGGCCACAACTGTATATATGGCATTTATCCGTTTGGTTGAACAGGTTTCATTATATAGCAAACTTTAGTTCAATAAATCCGGTGTATAAATACATTTACAATACACTCAAATTGAAATACAACACATACAACTTATAATTCTCAATATGATATTACCATACAATAAAAAAGCAGAAGTTACCCTTCATTTACTGTACATAAACCGCATTACACTTGTGGCGCCCTGCAACGAGTGCGTCACAGGAGGGTATTGCAGCCAAAACAGCAGCAGCAATATTCTCTGACTAAGCAATGACACAGTAAGCTCAGAGATCCATACCCTAATGCATCACCAGCATAGAGGGCCAATAAGGTCCTGGTGGGCGGAGTGTAGTGGTAGTGTGTAGTGAGAACTGATTGCAAAGAGTCAGATCTCTCTGAAACAACGTAGGAGAAGGAGCAGAAAGAACAAGCTCTGCAACCTAGGAGAGGGGGCCTGCACAGTTCCGTGCAGCCCCCTGGCCATCACCCCGGTTGGGCACCATTACTCCCGGTGCCATAACAACCGAACTACGGGCATCTACTTGCGGGTTCAAAAACATCCCATGCCCATCTACAGCCGGTTTGCTGGTACCGAAGCTAGTAGTTGTTCACCACTGCTATGTGAACCAGAGGAGTGGAGGGACTGCTTTACAGGAGCACCCCACCACCGCCACACACAGTCGTCTAGCCAGCGGAGTACCCACCAAAAGGAATCAAGGCTCCCCAAAACACCCGGAACGTATACCCCGGGTAGGGCATTGAAGCAGCCTCCTTGTACCTGATCTGGCATTCCTGGGCGACAACGGCAACACAAGTAGTTAGAATGGAGGAACACCGCGGAGCTCTGAGAATCACTGGTCATTGCTGAGTCCACCCGGTCCACTACCCATAGCTGTATACCATGTACTGCATGCTGGTTACAGTAAAGTACCCGTTACAGAGACTTTCAGTGTTCGTGCCTTCTTATGAACTGTATCTCTCCGCACACTAAGGTAACCGCAGCTGTCTCAGAACATCTTGTGCAGCTCCTGGCTCCAGGGATCATCGCTCAGCCTGTGGGGAGCGTTCCATCTTGCTGCATTCCATTCCCCGGAGGCCCAAGCAGCGCCGGTGGACTTCACCGGAATACTCATAGGTGGCGTCACGAAACAATTAAACCCTTAACTGTTCAACAAACGACGTCTTTATTGATCTGGACCACCGGGCCTCCACAGCCGCAGGCGCGGTTTCCGTGACAAGGAGGAAGAAGAAACACCTGCAACGTGTCGACCCGGCCACGGTGAGTCACATTCTGGTTGTGCTGTAAGAACAATGACTGACTGCCCCTGAATGGTTAAACCACAGCTTACCCTTCAGTAAAAATAAAACAAATCTGCCCGTAAATTGAGCCCTTCAGGCTGCTGCACGCCAAGGGGCCAATATCCACTTGGCTTCGCGCTCTAGAACTCAGCGTTCAAAGTCTTCTTCTTGTCTGGGAGGAGACACCCTTTCTATGCCTTTGATTTCCAGCCCACTGATGTCACCACCATGTATGTCCAGAAAGTGTCTTGACAAGCTGGACATACTCCTGCGACTGGCACAAAGATCTGGATTAGCCGATGTGTACCACACAATCTTTTGCGCAAAATCTGCAGGTAGCCATATAAATTACGTGTGGTGTGTTACAATTTATGTAGGCTTGGATGTTATATTCCCATCCAGTAACTCCAGGTTTTGGTAACACTCATATGCCTACACAAACTGCACCTAGAGCCACCACAGCGGTAATTACCCATTGTCTGTAGCCATATTGGTTTCCTTTTATTACTCTATTATTCTAATGGTGACAGTAAATTTCCAATACTCAATGATTTTTTTTAGGAACACAACGATAGCCTTGTCTGATTATACTACACAAGATTGGATATTGATTTAGATCAGGCACTGTTCTTTTAAGTGCATTAACTATATTGTTATAGTCTACACTAAACTTGGTGGAAAAAGTGGGAAGATAAGAAGACAAGGAAGATTTTTTGTGTGGCTTATTCTCTAGCAACGAATTTCTGGATATCTGATTGACTTTGGCTAAAGCCCCATTTAGACTATACGGTTTATATCCTTGATTTGTGAGACGATTACAGATAACAGCAGACTCCTTATTAAAGGAATATGTATCAGAGCATAATATTTTCACTCTAATTAGCTCTCCATATGGGAGATTGTGAATCACATGCGGAGGATGGCAGCTCTCGGCATGCAGAACCGCATTCCCACTAAACGGTTTTCTGAAAAGCTTGGAATTAATGATTCCTGATATGGGGTCACCAGTAAGTTCCACATCCAGATAGCAGACTGAATTGTCATGCACAGTAATGGAAAACTCTAAATTGGACATATTGTCTCCAATGTATTTGATAAAGCTCTTAAATGTACTGTATCTGATGATGGGGGAGTCACAAGACTTTTGAGATTCCAAATAATCACGACATCTATGTACCTCCCCCACCATATTATCTGGTCTAGATATGGATTACTTGCCGTGTGTATGAATTTATGTTCCCAATACATCATATAGATATTGGCGAGCGACGGGGAGAACCCGCCCCCATGGAACATCCACAAAGCTGCAAGTAATATTTCTCATCAAAAATAAAGAAATTTGTGCTGAGCAAATGTTTAGTGCACATTATTACAAATAGACAAAGATCAGATGAATACACAGAAGTAGAATTCAAGAAGAATTCCAACGCTTCAATTGCGAAGGAATGGGGGATGCAGGAGTATAGTGAGACAACATCTAGTGTGATCCAACAATACCCCTGCCTCCACTGTATCTTGTCCAACGCTGCCAAAAGATGTTTAGTATCCTGTATGGATACTACTGCAAACTTTAATATCGCTTGCAACTTGTTGTCTACCTAGTTTGACAGTCTCTCATTAACACACCCTATTCCCGCCACTATATGGCTCAAGGGAGGGGGGGCCTCGGTCCCATGATATACCTTTTATTATAATGCACAAATAAAGAAAAATGAAGATTATGGTCTGGTGCTGGATTTCTTTATAACGGTTTTATTGAAGTCACTCTCCAGTCTCTTGCTGTATCAGGTATTCAGCTACCACTGCTCCACCATTGGCTCAGTGAGTTCACTGTACATCTCCACGCCCTTCGGGACTAACACTCTCGTTACATGTACTCTGAGCTTCTTCAGTGGTTTCAGCTCTGAAAAGAGCTATTGTATTCTGTTACTATGGAGCTAGTGACAGGCTTGTTTAAAGGGAACCTGTCTGGTGATTCATGTCCCTCCAGCTATCACTGTCTGTACCTGTAGCTTCATAATACTAGACTAATCATCCCTGTCTGAGCTCAGAGTGTAATGTGAAAGGTGAAAAAAAGCATGTATACACTTATATTTTCTTATGCAAATGAGGCAGTCAGTCTACATTTTGGAAGAGGTAAACTATCTGGCAGGTTAATAGTTAAGATTTCAGCAAAATGTCAGAACATGCTTGCGCGCTTAGCTCTACCCACTATGGTCACATGATCGGGACATCACACATGTCCTTTAGACATGCAAGTTAATAGTGAGTTAACTATTAACCTGCCAGATAGTCTACCTCCTCCAAGCTGTAGAGTGACTGCCTTAATCACATAAGAAAATGTAAGTGTATAAATGCTTTTTTTTCACCTTTCACATTACAGTCTGAGCTCATTCAGGGATGATTAGACTATTACTATAAAGCTGCAGGTACAGATAGTGATAGCTGGAGGGGCATAAAGGAGCTGATAGGTTCCCTTTAAATTCTATCCCTGCTTGAGAGTCTATCCCTCCTTACACTATAGTGACCTAGTATACGGAGCAGGTAGCCCTGAAAAGGGCTTTTGTGTATGTGTTATAAAAAGGCCTAAACACTCTCCCTAGCAGATGTTTGATCTCTCCCTATGCTTCTCCTTTACTAGAGGAAGATCTGGCTAGTCCTGTGTTGAGACTCCTAAACGAGGCTCCACAGACTTTATTTGCATATTCAAAATTCCCAGGGGGCAATGGGCCTAGGAATTCACTGTGTTGAGCGCTTTAGCCGGCTGCCTGCAGTGTTTTCTTGAACTGGTCTCCCTGAGATCAGTGAATACTTTGTTTTGTTGATCTACTAGGCATTGTTCCCACCTAGCCAGAATCCTACTCCACACTGATGAGGGGCAACACCCTGAAACAGCTGTCTGTGGATGGATACCTGGCCTTGGTATTCCCTTGTCATATCTTTAAGCTTGTAAAGAGCTGGATATTGACTCATAGGGCCACTTAATATGGTGGTTATCATGGCTAGGTCCTTCACTAGAGGAAGATCTGGCTAGTCCTGTGTTGAGACTCCTAAACGAGGCTCCACAGACTCTATTTGCACATAGATGAGCTGGATGAGCGGCTGTATGTGAACGGTGTGTCCTAATTGGTAGCAGCCCCGGTGGGTGTGTCCTGAGTAATAGCAGCCCAGATGGATGTGTTAGTGTGGGCGTGGCAGACACGATAAAGAGCCTGCCAGCTGATTGAGTGGGAGATCATCAGCTGGAGATCATCAGCCGGAGATCGTCAGCCAGGAGATAAGATCAGACGAGAAGTCAGCCAGAGAGCCAGCCAGAGATTGAGATTCAGTCTGTGTGAGAGACAGTTTGATTGTGTCTCAGACTGAGGAACGATGAGTGCAGAGCAGTCCAAAGCTCTGTGGTGTGCGGATGAGGGGAGCTTGCTAGCTCCATACCGGTGGCCAGGACCGGGGTCGTTACAGCTCTTAGAGTAGGGAAACCGTGGCTGAACCAGGTGGACGCTGATCTGGACGTGTGGCGAGATAGTCCAGGAAGGCACCCCTTGGGGATGTATGGCGTACCCGTGACTTAGGTAGCGAGACCCGGATCCGTGCCCAGTAGAAGGCAGTTCCCGTATGCGAGAGTGAACTGTGTACCCTGTGCGTAAAATGTGCCAGGCGGGCATAGCCGCCCATTGGGTCCGACTAAGTAGTCAGTGAAGGGACCCGTTGAAGTGTATGTAGCCCTATGGGAGGCAGACGTGTGAATTGTGCCAGGCGGGTATAGCCGCCACTGGGTCCGACAAACAGTCAGTGAAGGGACCCGTTGAAGTATATGTGTATGTTATGGCTCAGGTAAAAGGGCCATATATGAGGTCTGTGGGAGAGACCCAGAGAGTGCGTGAAACCTGGAGGCGATCTGTCCCGGTGGGACGAGAGGGAGGCTTGGCCTGCTGCTTGTGTCGAGCCCACTGGGACGAGGGTACTCGGTACCGGACTGTGTCTGCTATTGGGGAAGTCACGGGTGGTCCTGGTCCGGACCGTGTCCCGGCCCTGGCAAATAAAAGGGTGTATTTACAGGGGAGAATAGTCTATCGTGACGCCACCCACCATGTGCGGCCAGTGATGGGGCCGCTGCTGCAGAACCTCCGGGGATGGTGTAATGGCAGCGCAGATGGAATAGTTCCAGTGGGTAGAACTGTATTCCCCGGGGCAGTGATGGTAAAGTCTATAATGGATGTGGATAGTGGAGACGGGGTTAAAGAACACACACTCACGTTTTGTAGTAAAAGGTGCAATTCTCCTTCTCTCCTGATGCTGCAGCTTTCTTCCAGTCCGTGTGCAGAGCTGACAGACTTGTAGCTCTTCAGGTGGGACCTCTCTGCTGTTGGATGTAGGGCAAAGGTTGCAATCAATACACAGACTCACAGTTTTGCTGTTTTCCAAAGCTTTACTGCAGATGTTGTTGCAGATTATAGTCCACGGAGTCTGTACAGGGACTAGGCTTTCCTCCCACCCTGCCCGGGTCATCAGCTTCCTCGTGTTACGCTGTGTGTGTGTCCTGGCTGCTGCTTCTAGCTGAGCTGCTGGGACTGCTCACTCTCTCTCTCTGTTCTGCTGGTGCCACTTGGCTAGGCAACTTGAGTCCTCTGTGCTGTGCTGACCCCGCCGTGTTGCTTTGCTCTGGTACTGTGGGCATCTAGAAACCCCACTGCTCTTGGATTCACCGTGCTGTGTCTCAGTCACAGTACCGGATCCGGTGTCCGTTCTGTGCGCTTCTCTGGGGCCAGTAATGGTTGCACTCAAGCTCCCAGAAGTGTCTCTCTGATTGTAGTTCTCCTTTCCTCAGACCCTCACTAGGCCTGGAATCTGTGAGCAGACTGCAGAGAAGCTTAGCACAGCCTTTCTCTGTCACTGCAGTCTCTCTAATAAAAAGGGAAATGGAGCGCACAGAGTAATTTCCTTTTGTACAAAAGATGCCCTGATGAAGTGATAACTGAAATCACGAAACCGGTAGGCAAATTACCCATTAAACAGAGTTTTATACATCACTCTGTTTGTCTTCACTGGAGGTCAGCGCGGTGGATCTATGAAACCCAGCACTTTCTGTTAACCCTTTTGACTGCAGTCTCTCTCTCAGTTCTCCAGGAACTGAACTAAACTACTTCCTCATGAGCTGTAGTATTTAAGAGAACAGGTTGTGCTCCTCCTCCTGGCCCAGAGGTGCTAGTGTAAGTCAGTGTGTTGTGGGGAGGGAACCCATGTGATGTTATTGTGGCACATTAACCCATGGGGTGCTACACTTGCAGTGGGTACCTGTCCCTCTATCACTGCCTCAAGTGGTATGTGTGAACCTGAGGCCAGACACAGGGGTTAATACAGCTCCTATAGTGGGTAACGTGTGGTTTTCCGGGGTACTAAGGTTGGCCAACCCTGTTATGGACTCAGAAGAGCCACAGTCCATGGATGTTTATATGATGGGCTGTGAGCGTGTGGAAGGACGCATGTGATCCATGGATGCTTATATGATGGATCACATGCAGCGTGTAAGAACCCGGTCAGGCTGGTGCCTGTATTCCGGGGTTGTGTAGTACTGGGTAAATAAAGCCAGGCTGCTGGTACCGCCATTGGGACCAACAGGGCCCGTTGATATGTATGGTTAATTATGTATTGTTAATGTATGTGGAACGTTTTGATAGACCGGAGGCCATAACCACCATGGGAGCGGTTGTTAGTGCTCCCAGGGTTTGAAAGAGAGGTGGTGACAAGTCCCGGGTAACTATAGGACGTTATGTGTTCTGAAATGTAATATGAAAATCTACTGTGTATTTATGTACTGTGCTTATAAATCAATGTAGAAAGTGTCATACATGCTACCCGGGTTATGTTATGTATGTGAGCAAATAAACGGGTAGTCATTAGTTAAATTATAAGCACGTGATTGGTGTCGTTATGCAAGCGAGTACCCCGGGCGCTACCTCACAGGACCTTCTGTATCACGACATCGAACTCTCCTAGGGGAGCAACCAGAGAGGTAACCTCTATACAGGGATAAACCTGGCACAGCACCTGGAGGGCTAAATGCCATGAATCTCGGACCAGAGGAGTGGCTCGTACAGACCGTAGGAGTAGAAATGGGAAGACTGCAGAACACTGGCTCTGTCAGTAGGGAAAATCCTGGGAGCTCCGTACAATCCTGGAAAAGCTGATGCAGCCAGTAGAGGAATCTGGAAGGTCCCATGCAATTCCTAAGAGGCTTAGACAGCCGGAGATGGGATCTGGAATATCCAGGAAGATCCTGGATAACGGACTGCCAGCAGAGGATTCTGTGGAGTCAGAGACTTAATAATAATGCAGAGCACAATAGGCAACAATCTTCTTAGTGTAGAGCACAGCAGGAGTGCGACCTGGACACTGGCAAGTTTCCTAATGAATGAACACATTGCCCAGGCAACTCTCATAAGGGGAGAATGCTTTTTATACGTAGAGCAGCTCAGCACTGAGGCTGAGATACCTAATATAGAACAGGTGTACTGTCTCTTTAAATGTGTGCAGAGCATGGCATGTGCTGCCTAAGAACATTACCAGGAGAGCTGCCAAGAGGTTGCAGGTTCCTGGATAAGAAGGAAGCAGATGACCGCTTGGAACCACAGGCAGGGTGAGCAGAACTAACCGAGTTGCATGATGGGCACCGATCTCACTGTTCAGCAGAGACTGGCCCCACAGCAGGAACAGAGCGGGTGAGGCGCACAGAGCCACGTGATAAGCATCGATCTCCCTGCTCAGCAGACTGGCCCCACAACCGGAACAGAGCGGATGCAGCACATAGAGCCGCGTGATGGGCTCCAGTCTCCCTGTGCATGTGAGACCGGCCCAGTGGCCGAGCGTATGACAGAAAGATTCTCGAGCAGGGGCTGAATTTAAAGAAGCCTGTCACTATCTCCATAGTACCAGAATACAATAGCCTTTTCAGAGGTGAAACCACTGGACAAGCTCACAGTTCAGGGAGGGAAAGATTAAACTGTTTTTCCAGTGTCCATATTCGAGCAGCTCTTGTCAGAGGTACACAGCACACAGAGTAGTAGCATTTTGTGCTCCCTATTGTTTAAAAGCACTGGTCCTTTTTCCCCACTGTTTTTGAGGTCAGAACCTGGCTTGTGCTGTCCATCAGCCACATTAATACGGTGCTTGTGCCCTAGCCAAATCCAAAGCAGTAATACAAGCACTTAGTGTTGCCTGTGACAAAGCATGCACCAGTCCTTTTTCTCCAATATTTTGGCTGTCACAGCTAGCTTGGCTTGTGTGATCAACATCTGAAAATGTGTCAACAATACCCAAAATGCCAAAAAGCCTGCCATTAAAAATACAAGGGACGTGGACGTGGCTGTGGTGTTGTCAGTGATGCGCGACAAGGCACTGAGTCTGTGTCAGGTCAGAAGAAGCTTGACGCATCCACTATGTTCCTGGCAAAATTTCCCAGTCTGGAATGTAAACGTGTGTGAAAACAAGAAGGGCGATAGCAGATTCTGTCTTGGATGATAGACCAGGCCTCTATACATTTCTCAAGCAGCACTAAATCTTCCACGACCATACAGTCTACTGTCGATACATACTGTAGAAAGTTGGCCCATCCAATCCTCAACCTACTTCTCTTTCTCCCACCATTATTAGTCACAGGAGACATATGACCCCAAGCTTGACCACTCCGAGGATCTGTTTTGTACGTATCCTTTGGTTGTCTCTGGCCTCCCACTGTGCAGTATTGAAGAGGGACATGAGGAGGTGGCATGCATTGATGCACAAGTATTTGAATATCTACGGCTAGAAGAAAGACACTTTGAGGAACCTGATTAATTGTCTCCAGAGGTGGAGGCTGGTGATGATGATGAGACACAGTTGCCATCAGGTAAGCCTACAATCTCAACTGTGAGGAGGATGAGATTGAAGATGATGAGTCCACTGATCCGACCTGGACCGTTGACATGCATAGCCATCACAGCAACACAGAGAAAGATGGATATGTAGCACCAACTCAGACACCAAGGGGTAGTGGTTTGCTCAATGTGATAACTGGGTCAACTGTTCTCATGAGCACCCCTGCTGTGCCCCAAGCCAGGGCTAGGAGGCGTTCAGCCACTGTGTGGAAGTTTTTTTCTGAAAGTCCTTCAGAAAAAAGCATTGTAGTCTGTAGCATCTGCCATATCAATGTGAGAAAAGGCCAGGGCAAAGGCAACCTGAGCACCACAAGTATGTGAAGCCACAAGGCAGGCAAGCACCCCAGTAGTTGATCAGAAGACCAGGGTACCAAATCTGTGTCTGCGGGTCAAACCACTGCCATGTCGACTGTGCTACGTCCTTCAAGATTTGCTTTCCAGGAAGCAGCATTCATACCTCCTGCCCACAAGCTACGGTTGCTCACACTCACCAAGCATCAAGCACACGCACTTTCTTGTCCCAGGGAAGCGTCCAGTTGTCCATGCCTGAGAGCTTGGAAAGGAAGCATAAATACCCAGGCACGCACCCACAGGCACAAATAATAAACTCGTAAGGCAGTTGACAGGGTAGGGGGCACTCGGGCACGGGGCTGATGGCGATTTTGATGGGGAATAACGGCTGGTCATTCCCCGATCCCATGCCCTGGACCCTCAATGGCGGGGAAGGTGGGGAATAAGAGGATTGGTTACGTGACGCCACCTGTAGTTCCTGGTAACTGGTATACCAGCACTGCAGCCGGCCGCTGAGGTAATGGTTGGTGCAGCAGAGTGTGGTACAGCTCCCCACAGGTGGAGCTTTACCTCAGGGCAGCAGGGATGGATGAGGGGAGTTGTAGTCGCATCTCTGCAGTCAATGCGGTGAATAGCGGCGGTTAAGCAGGCACACACACACAGTGATCTTTGTTTTTGGTACCTTTTACTGGTGACAGGGTAACAGGTACAGTCCAGAGAAATAACCAGGTCCCCAGTGCAACTTGAGACTTCCACCTTAGAAAGTTGTGAGGCCTCCTCTGTCTCCGTGCTCTGTGGTTTGGGGTAAGTCCTGCCTGTGACTGAACCCACCGCTCCTTCTCCCTCTCAGGGCTTTGCTCTAAACTGACAATGAGGTCCTTCTGCGGGTTCCCTATTCCTCCTATGGCCCCTGGTCCTGTACTTGGTCAGTTTGACTGTCTCTTGATTGTTACCTTAGGGGGCTTTGGTCCTCCTGGTTCTCCCGGGCTTTTACTACTGCAGTGGATGCTGGCAGTGTTGGACTCCGGTGTCCGGGTGTACTAAAGGGAGCTCTGTCTGTTCCCTTCTTTAATTCCCTGCTTCCTCCTCTGGCCTCCGACCCTCTCCCAAGGTGCAGCACAGCCGAGTCAGTGTTCCCTGGTCCTGGGCCTGGATCTCTCCCATCGACCAGCTCCTCACTCCAGCTCTCTCTCCGCAGTCTAACTGGAACTAACTCCTGGGACTAACTGACTCCTCCCTCAGGCCTGGATCTTTTAAAGGGGAACTGACTTAAGGCAGCCAGTAGAGCTCCCCCTTCAGGTCTGGGATGGAAGGTGTTGTGTGCTGTGTGATCCAAGGTGTCATTCCCTCCTTCCACCGGTAGATCCTGTGGCAATCCCTTGCAGGGGTGCCACACTCGCACATTTCCAAATTGTTAGCCATGGAGAGGTTGCCATTTAGGCTTTTGGGAACACAGTCTTTCTGTGATCTCTTGGCTGTGGCTGCCCACTATGCACTGTTCCCAGCCACCACTATTTTGCCCAGTGTGTCGTCCCTGCGTTACACAAGCACGGGTTAAACAATCTGAACCGTGCTCTCACCAACGCCGTCACCGGGAAGGTCCACCTAACAACGGACACCTGGACAAGTTGTTATGGATCGGAACTATACATTTTTGTCACTGCATGCTGGATTAACCTGCTGGTGGAGGGTGAAACAAAGGTGCAAACTGGAACATCACATATCCTACCCATGCCAAGAACAGCGGGTCCAACTTCTGTCAGGGTCTCCACCTCATCATATTCCACTTACTCTCTTGCCTCCTCCTACTTCTCATCTACTGCTGAATTACCCTCCCCATCACTGACAAGCTGGGAGCTGTGCAGTAGCACATCGGCAAAGCAGCAGCACGCTCTGCTGAAGCTGATTTGTTTATTTTAGAAACCACACACTGCAGCAGAGCTGTGGCAATCAGTGGCTCTCCCCATTGCACCTTCAACCCACTCTGGCCATCAGCGATAATGGGCGTAACCTAGAGGCGGCTTTAAAGGTCGGCAAGCTGGTACACATGCCATGCATGGCTCAATCACTGGAAATTTCTGAAAACTTAACCTGACTTGCTTTACCTACTTGAGAAGGTGCGCTGTATTAGCTCCCATTTCCGCCATTCATGTACAGCTTTTGCTGGTCTTACAATGCTGCTGAAGCGCTTGAATTTGCCAAGTCACCAACTCATTTGTGACCAGCCTATGGAACTCAACCTATCATAGTACATAGTAATATAGTAACATAGTAACATAGTTTTTAAGGTTGAAGGAAGACTTTAAGTCCATCTAGTTCAACCCATACATAGCCTAGCATGTTGATCCAGAGGAAGGCAAAAAAAAAAACCATGTGGCAACACTAAGCTCCACATTGGGGAAAAAAAATCCTTTCTGACTCCAGATATGGCAATCAGACTAGTTCCCTGGATCAACGTTTTATCAAAGAATCTAGTATATACAGTCATATGAAAAAGTTTGGGCATCCCTCTTAATCTTACTCATTTTTGTTTCTTTAAAATTGGGTTTTTGCAACAGCTATTTCAGTGTGATATATGTAATACCTGATATAGTAATATAGTATAGTAATATTTCAGGATTGAAATGAGGTTTATTGCACTTACCAAAAATGTGAAATATGCATTATTTCAAAATTTGACAGGTGCAAAAGTATTGGCACCTCAACACAAAAGTGACATTAATATTTAGTAGATCCACCTTTTGCAAAAATAACAGCCTCTAGTCGCTTCCTGTAGCTGTTAATGAGTTCCTGGATCCTGCATGAAGGTATTTTTCACCATTCCTCTTTACAAAACAATTCCAGTTCAGTTACGTTTGATGGTCGCCGAGCATGGACAGCCCGCTTCAAAACATCCACAGATGTTCAATGATATTCAGGTCTGGGGACTGGCATGGCAATTCCAGAACATTGTAATTGTTCCTCTGCATGAATGCCTGAGTAGATTTGGAGCGGTGTTTTGGATCATTGTCTTGCTGAAAGATCCATCCCCGGCGTAACTTCAACTTTGACACTGATTCTTGAACATTATTCTCAAGAATCTGCTGATACTGAGTGGAATCCATGCGACCTTCAACTTTAACAAGATTCCTGATGCCGTCATTGGCCACACAGCCCCAAAGCATGATGGACCCTCCCCAAATTTGACAGTGGGTAGCAAGTGTTTTTCTTGGAATGCTGTGTTTTTGTGGCGTCATGCATAACGCCTCGTTGTATGACCAAACAACTCAATCTGTGTTTCATCAGTCCACAGGATCTTCTTCCAAAATGAAACTGGCTTGTCCAAATGTGCTTTTGCATACCTCAGGCGACTGTGGCGTGCATGCAGAAAGGCTTCTTTTGCATCACTCTCCCATACAGCTTCTCCTTGTGCAGTGTGCTCTGTAATGTTGATTGATGCACAGTGACCCCATCTGCAGCAAGATGATGCTGCAGGTCTTTGGAGGTGGTCTGTGTATTGTTCTTGACTGTTCTCACCATTCTTCTTCTCTGCCTTTCTGATATTTTTGTTGGCCTGCCACTTCTGGCCTTTACAAGAACTGTCCCTGTGGTCTTCCATTTCCTTACTATGTTACTCACAGTGGAAACTGACAGGTTAAATCTCTTGAGACAACTTTTTGTATCCTTCCCTGAACAACTATGTTGAACAATCTTTTTTTAAGATCATTTGAGATCTGTTTTGAGGAGCCCATGATGCCACTCCTCAGAGAAGATGCAACTAGGAGAACAACTTGCAAGTGGACACCTGAAATAGCTTTTCTCATGATTGGATACACCGGGCTATGAAGTACAAAGCTCAATGAGGTTACCAAACCAATTTAGTGCTTCAGTAAGTCAGTAAAAAGTAGTTAGAAGTATTCAAATCATGAAAATCAGAAGGGTGCCCATACTTTTGCACCTGTCAAATATTGAAATAATGCATATTTCAAATTTTTGGTTAGTGCAATAAACCTGATTTCAATCCTGAAATATTACTGTGTCCATCAGTTATTAAATATATCGCACTGAAATAGCTGTTGCAAAAAACAAATTTTAAGCAAAAAAAATGAGTAAGATTAAAAGGGGTGCCCAAACTTTTTCATATGACTGTATAACTGGTAATTATTATAGTTTTCAAGAAAGGCATCCAGGCCCTTCTTAAATGTTAGTAGGCAGAGAATTCCATAGTCTCACTGCTCTTACAGTAAAGAATCCTCGTCTGTGATTATGATTAAACCTTCTTCCCTCCAGACATAGAGGATGCCCCCTTGTCCCTGTCCTCAGGCCTATGAGTTAAAGAGAACATTAAAAAGGTCTCTGTACTGTCCCCTCATATATTTATACATTACTAGCTGTGAGCCCGATTCTAAAGAATCGGAAGTCTAGAATCTGTATATAATTTTTTTAAGAGTTTTAAATAATAGACTTAAACACCAGATATATGACTAAGTAGGCGATGTGGGCAGAACTGTGAGGATAGCAATATAGTGGAGGTGTAGAAAGAGTTAATGTCCGACTAACAGGACTATAACAGAGTAGGAACTTATAATGATATAAAAAATGTTATTGAAGGAGTTAATGTCCCACAGGCACTCCCACAACAGACTCAGCGCTGTAAATTATATCCAAAATGGTGTTCAAGGGGTTAAAGTACCAGTGGCAGTAGTGATAAACACTACCAAATATGCAGTTAATGCTGAACAGGTATATAATGGGTTAATTTCGCAGTGTCATTACAACTATACACTGTGTAATAGAAATAACAACAATAATGGAATATAAGGGGTCGCTGTGTGCTGGCGCCGACCAATGAGCATAGCGCCTCACTTCCCATTGAGATATAATGAAGGACTTTGAGTTTCAAATTTAGCGCTGTAAGTGAGGCGCTATTCTCATTGGTCGGCGCCAGCACACAGCGACCAATGAGAATAGCGCCTCACTTCCCATTGAGATATAATGGAGGACGTTGAGTTTCAAATTTAGCGCTGTAAGTGAGGCGCTATTCTCATTTGTCGGCGCCAGCACACAGCGACCAATGAGAATAGCGCCTCACTTCCCATTGAGATATAATGGAGGACTTTGAGTTTCAAATTTACCGCTGTAATTGAGGCGCTATTCACATTGGTCGGCGGCAGCACACATCGACCAATGAGAATAGCGCCTCACTTCCTATTGAGAAAATGTTGATTGCTCTCAGTGTGAGAAACAAGATACAAATCTTGTAGTTGTGATACCTTTTAATGGCTAACAAAAATAAAATAAATGATGTTATAGGGCGAGCTTTCGAGACGACTCAGGTCTCTTCATCAGGCATGGTATGACAAGATATTGAATGAAACTCAAAATATATGCATGCACAACTAAAAATGATTGGATATTTGGCTCAATAAACATTACAGGGACTGGACATTTGGCAAAACAAACAAAACTGCCTAGGAGAGCATCTTCAAACAGGCAGGGCCAGTGGTAATAAAGTCTTTAGGACACTAAATTATAAGAAAACCTGCTGTCTAAGATCTCCATGTCTTTGAACAACATTGTTTACACGTGGTAATGAGCCATAAAGCCATCAGCAATGTTCAGCCCGTTCTGTATACAATTGAAGCTTCTAATTAGCTTCGATTCACACACTCTTCGGTGTTTTTGGGATTTGAAGTTACCTCTCAAGATTAAAACCTTCATATTGTCAATGTTGTGTCCCTGGCCAGAAAAATGCTCCGCTACTGGAAAATTGATTTTTTTGTGTGTAATTGTGTGACGATGAGACCTCATCCTTGCTCTTAGACGCTGTCCAGTCTCCCCAACATAGAAAGAACCTACTGGGCAAATGGTGCACATAATTAAATATACCACATTGGAAGAGGAGCATGTGAAACTCCCAGGAATCCTATAATCCTGCTGTGTATTGGGGATCTGTATCCTGTCTCTAGTCTCTATGTGAGTACAGGTCTTGCAGCTCTTCACATTGCATGGATAAGTTCCTTTTGGTGTATCCGAGGGCATCAAACTTCGGACCATGATGTTCCTTAAGTTGGGAGGCTGCCTGTAGCACAGCAAGGGAGGGTCTTTGAATAATATTTTAAGTCGGTCATCCTTGTGTAAGATGTGGTGAAGTTTCCTGGCCGTTTTCCTTAGTAACTCAAGCTGTGGGTTGTAGGTCACCACCAGGGGAACACGTTGGTTCTCTTCTTTTGCTCTGTATTGGAGTGCTTGACTTCTAGGGATCCTTGTGGCTTTACTTATCTGATCATCAATGGAGGTGGGGTGGTAGCCCTGGTTTAAAAATGTCTTTTTTAGCTGGTTTAAGTGTTCATCCCTTTCCACTGGGTTGGAGCAAATACGGTTATATCTCACGGTGCCAAACCTTTTTCTTCCTATTGAGATACATGGAGGACTTCTCCCTGAGTCGCTGCTTCATCTATTTGCTTTATGAGGATATTCTCCTCCACTTCCATTATTGTTGGGGACTTATAACAAACCCCTATCAGTAATTTAGTATTTTTTCCCCTTCCCCTTATCTCCAACCACAGAGTGTCACATCGCCATTGGACTCGGTGGCCGGTGTTCCTGCCTCGGCCGCTGGGAGGAGCCGGATTCCTTCGGCTGGTGGCGCCGGTGATAGGAGGGCCTTGTCCTCATATGGAACTGCTCCCGCGACGTCTGCCTCTGTCGCTGAGCGCCGCTGTGTTTCCCCTCTGGGTGGTGTTGGTCGCAGAGGAGCGGGCCCTGCAGAGGTGTCCGTTAGGCGCAGCCTGCGTTCTTCTGTCAGAGGTGGCGTGGGTGGAGCCATTCGTGCATCTCCATCTGGCCTGGATCTAGGGGCGGTCCGGATGAGGTCTTCAGGCTGTGAGCTCCAGCCTATGGGAGGTAACCGCGCCCTTCAAATACATTGGAGCCTGTCTTGCAGGCCGCCAGATATAGTTTTGGTTCCCCAGTGATAGTGTGTGTTTAGTTTCGTGTCTGACCTTGCCTGGATTTCTGACTCTGCCTCTGCCTATTGATTTTGTACCTCAGCTACCCTCTTGGTTTTGCCCTTGACCTTTGCCTGGATTTTTGACTCTGCTACTGCCTGACGATTTTGCACCTTCGCTGCCCTCTCTGTTTTGACTCGGACTTCTGACTTCGTTTTTCGGGTCTTGATTTTCCCCTGGCGACCTCCCCGGCTCTGTTGCTCATATAGGCAGCTACCCCCTGGGCTCCGCTGTAATTCCAGATCCCTGTATAGGGGTTAAGGGTCTCGGGGTTTCTCGGGGTGCTGCCTACCAGCAGCTCGGCCTCACAGCGGATGGTCGTCACACAGAGACTCTACATTTCCATTAGATTCACCTATATTATCACGCAGGATGGGTTTTAAGGATGATTTTACATATAAACATACACCTCCCCCTCGCTTATTTGTACGGTTATTTCTGAACAGACAATAGCCCTGTAAATTAACAGCCCAGTCATGGCTCTTGTCCAGCCAAGTCTCCGAAATCCCCACCATGTCATAATTATTTTCCAACAAAATCAGTTCTAATTCCTACATTTTGTTGGTGAGGCTTCTGGCATTAGTGGACATGCACTTTATGCATCTCTCTTTACCTCTATTCCTTCCTACTATATTGACTGTTCTAACCCCACCCCCCATGCTACCCCCAATTTTATTACTTGTGCCCAGGTTACTATTTACACTATCTTCCCCTCCTGTACAATGAATACCCTCCCCCCCAAACCCTAGTTTAAACACTCCTCCAACCTTCTAGCCATTTTCTCCCCCAGCACATCTGCACCCTCCACATTGAGGTGCAGCCCGTCCCTAGCATAGAACCTTTAGCCAACAGAGAAGTCGGCCAGTTCTCCAGGAACCAAACCCCTCCTCCTTACACCAATTCCTGAGCCACGTATTTATCTCCCTAATCTCCGTTGCCTCTCTGGTGTGGTACAGGCAGTATTTCAGAGAATACTACCTTGGAGGTCCTTGCCTTAAGCTTGCAGCCTAATTCCCTGAAATCATCTTTAAGGACCTTCCACCTACCTCTAACTTTGTCATTTGTGCCAATGTGCACCATGACCGCTGTGTCCTCACCAGCCCCTCCCAGTAATCCCAGGTAGGCAGCACACTGTTCTTCGATCCCTGTCTTTGTGACAGATTGCCCTATCTATTCCCCTAATAATTGAGTTCCCCACTACCAGCACCTGTCTGGCCTGCCCTTCTCTCCTGTTTTCCCCCTTACTGGAGCAGACACTCCTCTGGCTTTCAGAGGTCCTGCCCTGCTGCAGCAGTGCTATCCCTGAACTCACACTCCCCTCATCTGCCAACATAGCAAATTTATTGGGGTGTGCCAGATCAGGGCTAGCCTCCCTGGCACTCTTCCCTCTACCCCGCCTTCTAACTGTCACCCAGATAGCTAACTCCCTGTCCTGCAGCTCCAAACTACCATCCTCCCCCACATCTATCCGATTGAGCAGCTGTTCAGTGAGTAGCAGACTTCTTCCATATTGTCTATGTATCTCAGCGTTGTTATTTCACCGAATTATCGTCTAGAGGTTTATCCAGGGTAATTTATAGAATAATAAGGGATAACCTTTTTGTCCTCATTAACTGTTTTTATTTTAAGGGTTTTTATAAAAACATGGTGTAAAATAAGTGAATTTGTGCAAATGTTCAGACTTCCCTCCCACCTAGACAACAAACACACAACACAGCCCACTAATGGTGCTAGAGCGGAGGGTTTGGTGGGGTTCGGTTGACGGTCTGTGAGGTCAAACCCAAGATAGATTGATGCTAAAGGGAGGGACAACCGGATGCACTGTGCATCATTGGTGGTCCACAACCGATAACAACAATTGGTAGGCGGTCGTGTGTATTGTAGTCGTCACCCTGTTACAGGTCGAAAGCCCAACCCTCAGTTCCAGGTCCACATCAGTGGTGATCGGTCAAGTCAAGGTCTACAGATTAGTGATATAACCTGCTTAGCAAACAAAATATAGCCCTTGACTTGACCGATCACCACTGATGTGGACCTGGAACTGAGGGTTGGGCTTTGGACCTGTAACAGGGTGACGACTACAATACACACGACCGCCTACCAATTGTTGTTATCGGTTGTGGACCACCAATGATGCACAGTGTATCCGGTGGTCCCTCCCTTTAGCATCAATCTATCTTGGGTTTGACTTCACAGACCGTCAACCGAACCCCACCAAACCCTCCGCTCTAGCACCATTAGTGGGCTGTGTTGTGTGTTTGTTGTCTAGGTGGGAAGTCTGCACATTTGCACAAATTCACTTATTTTACACCATGTTTTTATAAAAACCCTTAAAATAAAAACAGTTAATGAGAACAAAAAGGTTATCCCTTATTATTCTGTATCTCAGCGTTGCCAGTTGTTCATTTAGATCCAGTATCTGGGCTTCCAAATGCACAACATACTTACATCTCACACAGCAGTATGCACTCTCGACCGGCTGTTCAAGGATTGCATACATGTGGCAAGATGTACACTGGATGGCATTGTCAATTATGGAGCTCATTTCCAAACGGGGATTGCACCAGACAGAAATGATAAGTAAAAAGAAATGCAAAGTATTAATAAAATACAACCAGCAATTCAGTAAGTCCTCCCTTCCAAAGTCACTGAATCACAAGTCACACACTTACTTCTGTCCGCACTTATGCTCCCAGTCACACTAAGTTCGTGTCACACTCGCTAGGAAATAAGAATTTTTTTTCCCTTAGCAGAAAATCAGCCTACAGCTCAGTGCACTTCCAAAGGCATATGTATGTTGGTGAAAATTAGTGAGCAACAGAGGAAAATAGTTGAATACCAGCTTAAACATGCCCATCAGAATGAGAGTCAGACACCACACATAACTGTCCAGTGAGTGAGCATCACTGACATTTGTGAGGTTCTTGAGAACTTTAAGTACTGCACCAACCTCATGAGCAGTCATCAGGCTATTATCAGTGTAACCATCCTACTGCTGTGTCTGTTGAAACAATCCATGCATAATCTCAAAGAGGAAGATATGAGTGTCCAGCATGTGGCTATGGAGCCAGATTTCCCAGTGGGTGATACTACCCAGCGTAGCCAATATTCTGAAGCAACATTGGGTGATGAGGAGGATGAGGAGGGAAAGGACTTGTTTTTCTGTGCTACTGTGTGACTCCCAACCCCAGCTTCATGTCCATCCAGCATTCATGGGCTGGAGAGGAAGCGGTGGAGAAGGAGGAGATGAGTCAGTGTGAGGAGAGGATGGGTACTTTCTTACTGATGGCCCACATGGCACAGTTCATGGGTAAGTGTCTGTGGCAAGACCCTCGCGTGATACACAACATATACTGGTTGGCCACCTTTCTAGACCCACATCACAAGGTGAAATTGCGTTCTCACCTTTTGGAGTCACCAAATCGTTGCATAATGGAAACCTTCAAGGGGGCCATTGTAGATCAGGTTGTCACCCTCACACAACAATGGTGGCAGAGGTATCGGCTCGTTTCAACACCAAGTGGCAATGGAGAGAGACACAAACACCAGGCCCAAAAGAGGTGGGAGGAAAATGTGCGCAAACTGGGCCATTTTCAATAAAGCAGCACATCATCAAGGCTATCTGTGCCTGTAATAATGCTAAAGAGAAGTTGAACAACACAGTCAAGGGGTACTTAATTGACCATACTTTTGTCCTTTCTAACGCTTCAGTTCACTTTAATTAATGTGTGTCCATGCTGAACACTAAGCCTGACCTCTCCTTATACGCCTTGGAAGTGTTGCCTGTCCGGCTGCTAGTGTGATGTTAAGTGTATTTTCAGTTCTGCTGGGGCAATCATTACTGATAGGCGCACACACCTCTCCATGGCAAATACAGACAGACTTACTCTGATCAAATTCAACAAGGATTGGATTTGTCCACAGTTTTTAATCCCTCCAGATGGCAGTAAGCCAACCAAAATTGACCAAAAATGCTGATTTATGCTCCTGCTGTTATAATGTCCACCCTTTCCCATAGAAACCCATTTCCTTCCTGTGTCAACTATCACACAGTCCATAGGGCTAATTTTTACAAACCCAATGCAGATTGTGCAGTGGTCAAACCAGGACAGTATTCCTACTCCAGCCTAACTACTATTTGTGATTGGATGAACATGGGATGGTGGCATCCTGAGTCAACCAAGACACAATCCATAGGGCTGATTTTCAGAAACCCAATGCACATTGTGCAGTGGACAAACCAGGACTGTCCCTAGTCCTACCAATGTAAAATTTGTCATTGGAGGCCCTTGTGACAGGTTGTTCCACATTGTGACTGGGATAGGGGATACATATTCAATAGAAATATACTGTCAGTCACCCTATCTGACAGAAAAACTTTCCTGGGTTATGCCATATTGTGACTGACATAGGCGATACATATTCAATAGAAATTTACACTAACTCTTGATGACCGATTAATGGCCCTCTGAAAACTTGAATTGAGGACCACAGCTAATACAGTAGTCCATCGTAGATAATGTTTGTCAAGCAAGGCCCCTGTCATGGTGTCTTCCTGTATCTATTACATAGTCTGCAGGAGTAATTTTTGGAATGCACATTCTGCACTGGATGAAGTAGTAGAGTATCAATAAGTCTTCTCTTCCTATATAATCTGGGGAATATTGCCAATCAAAATCTCTGAACCATTTGGAGAAGCTTCTCCAACCCATCCTGGAGGGGGCACCATATATTCTTTGCCCATTGACTTGCGCAATGATATATTAGAGCTTGTCATCCAGTTGAGTAGTGCAGCTTTATTTTTCCGGTTCACAGAGTTCTGCCAAACCTGAGGATCGCAGGCCACAGTCACTGCTACCTTCTAGTACTCCATGTCGCTTGTCCTTCTTCACTGTAGTTTTTGCCCTTAAATAAGTTAAATAAGAGAGTGAGGGGCCTACAAAATAAAAAAGTAAGGGCACTCTCAAACGTACACAAGGGATCTGCAAAATTTCTAGAAGAAGGTGTCGCGTCGCAAGGGTCGGAGTCAGGGGCTGTCGGAAATTTTCGGCGACCCGTCTCAGTCCCTCCAGCCCTTAGGTGAGGACCGGGGGGGTGCTGTTCGAAGTTTTCGGCGGCCCATCTCAGAGCTGCCAGCCCTTAGGTGAGGTCCGGGGGGGGGGGCCGGCCCGTTTCTGTGGGTGGGCGGCCCTAGGTGGGGGCTATACCACCAGCCCAGGGGGCACCCCTGGTCGGGGTACTCGATAGCCAGGCAGTTGATCTATTGGGATGTCACGATGGCGATTGCCCAGCGTCATGGCCCTGACTGGACAACTTAAAGGAAAGATGATGAAAATGGTAGTTGTTGGTGTAGGGAGATGCAGTAAAAAAGCAGAGAGACAAGGGAGTTCAATCTTTTACCTTTACTGGTTTAAATCAGTAACGTCTTTGAGGACAGTGAAGTCTGCGAGACAGGGGTGAGAGGAAAAAAAAAAGGGGGGCGCAGATCTAAGTGCAGAATTATAATTATATTAGACAGAATTAGGATTTCTCCTCACCTTTTTGGTGTCTTGTTGTTCAGCATGTAACCTTGTGTTAGGGTAGTGGAGTAATCGTCTGGATCCTCTGGCCTGCAGCTCAAAACAGGTGAAATGAACCACCTTGCAGGAGATTCATCAGGGAGTGTAGAGAAAGATTTCCAGTTTGTCAAGGAGCGCTTCCAGATGGTTCTAATTACTCGAATATTCAAGAATTCGTTTTATATATACAAACCAAGCTGGCTATACATAAAATTAGCCTTCATCAGGTAAAATCCAAACCTGATGAAAGCTAATTTTATGTATAGCCGAAACGCGTTGTGTTTGTATATTAATAAATCGGAATTTCCTTGAAATATTCGGAGTAATTAATGAACCATCTGGAAGCGCTCCTTGACAAACTGGAAATCCTTCTCTACTTTACCTTTACTGGTGTTTGATAACGGTGAGGTTCTGGGATACTGGTCACCAGGTCCAAGGATCCAGTCAGTTTGGAAGCAGCTGAAGTCCACTCCACCAGGTTGGATTGGTATGCCTCCCTGTTGCGATTTTAGGTCTCAGCTGCCCGTGAGCTAATTTGTGTTTCTCTCTTTCTATTGTTTCCTCGGTGGTCTCTCAACTACGGTAGCAGGCAGTGTGAGCCTCCAGAAGATCCTGCTCTTATCTCCTGCAGCTCCAGGCCCTTTATGCACTCCTGTGCTTTTGGGTAAACGCTTGTGACCAGAAGACTTGAAGCTCCCTGGCCTCCAGACTTGGCTCCCAGGGCTTGCAGTCCCTGAATAGACCAGAACTCCGGGGTCCTCTTCTCTGCTCCTCTCTGGTGTAAGCTTCAGCAGCTCCCAAACCCAGAGCTCTGCACTCCTCGTGCGTCCTCTCCCTTCTCCTTCCTCACACTCTACTCTCTCTTCTCTGACCTTTCCCTCTAGCCAGAAGAGGCAGCACCCTAAAAACTAGGGAATTGTGCTCCCCCTTCTGGTCAGGGATCAGGTTAATGTGTGGATTCATGGGCACATGATGTAGGGAGCTCCATCTGCTTCCAGGCATGATACCACCACTTTTCATGGAGGCGATACTAATGTGACAACCGGACTGTAGGCGTGCCACATACCAACCTAGTGAATCACAATATGTCCCAGACTGTAAAGATATAAAACATAAGTTAGCACCAAATAACTTCTTCATTTTATAGGAGGCATATTTCTTGAAAGTTAGTTATATATAAAAAAAATATAAAAGTACAAAAAGTGCAAAACAGTATGAAATTTTTAACAGGTTCCTGCAATAACGCTAGTGCGATGCATCGCATCAGAGGATTCAAGTGCAGTTGGTGGGAACTGCCCCAAACCACCTTAAGCTTTGTTCCTGGGCGTGGATACAGGGCACAAAGACCATTAAGACCTTAGTCTTTGTCCACGCTGACTGTTTTTGAGGTCTACTTTTAAGTAAAGTTTAGTTAAGTGCATTAGGCTCCAGGATTGCAACTTCAAGTGCTGGTTCAAAAACCCACAGGAAGCTTGTAAGTGAGTGTTCTCATCTTGTAGCCAACCGCCTTTAAAAAGACAACATGGACCAGGGCTCATCCCAACTGAACGCCCGAACTCCTAATCTGTGGGCGGAGCACTACTCAGACAACACATCTGTCTGTCTGTTTATCTATCTATATGTATATATATGTATCTATCCATCCATGGATATTTATTTATCCATATCTATCCATCTTTCAATCTGTCTGTCTTTCTAGCTATCCATCTATGTGTATATATATGTCACGCGCTTAGATGGCACTGACATTGCTGGATGCTGCTGTGTATGTTTGCTTTAAGAGCTGCATGGTTGATAGTTGTGAAGGCCTTGCCTCCTGTGAGGTGCTCCAGAACTGCATTCACTATTAGGTTCTACTGCTGGTTGAGGCGTTAATGTGCGACTCACCTGCACTCCCCTCCCCCTAGCCTTTAAGTAGCCTTTCCTCCCACCAAGTGGTGCAGCTGATAGTTTCACTCTATGCCTGGAAGCCGTGGTGCGCAGTAATGTGTGTTTGTGTGGCTGATGTCCTTTGGAGTTGCTGTATCCCGCTTCTGTGGAGGGAGGTGAGGGGTAATAGCCAGGGCTGGTGGAGGAGGTTAGGGAGAGGATGGAGGCCCGACCTTCTCACCATCAGAGATACCTTCAGGATCAGGGCCATTTAGGGTTCCTAGATTAGGGTCAGACCAGTCTTCCCTGGTCACCCTGCCCGTAACTGCCATTCCCCCATCAGTATTCATCACACCGGTTGACTATATTAATATATATCAAATTATCCTATCTAGTATGCTATCCTATCAATATCTATCTATTCTATCTATCTATCTATCTATCTATCCTCTGTCTAAAAAAAAGGGACAGGTTTACTTCAGCCCTCTGTGGCGCAATGTTTCACCCCTGCAGGGTCTTTGTCAAGGTGCTTGATTTTTTTTTCTATTATATCTATCTATCTGTCTGTTTGTCTATCTATCCATCTATGTGTATATATATCTATCCATCTAAGTAGCTATCCATCAATATCTATCTATTGAAAAAAGAGAGAAGCTCGGCTGGTATACCGGGTGCAAAAATCAATCCAGCAATACTTCTTCTGCCTCCAAATACAGACCATAAAAAACGGATTGCAGCACTCCTTAGTAGAGGTCTTTAAATGCCTTTATTGGGCCATCAGTATAGTAAGCGACGTTTCAGCCCCAGCAAGCTTTTTTCCAGCCCAAAAAAAAGCCTGGAAAAAAGCCTGTGGGGCTAAAACGTCGCTTACTATCGTGATGGCCTAATAAAGGCATTTAAAGACCTCTATTATGGAGTTCTGCAATCTGTTTTTTATGGTCTATCTATTTATCCAAATTCAAAGAAGCTTTATTGGCAGGACTAGATACACATCAGTTTTGACAAAGCAAGTGTACAAAAGGGAATAGGGATAAGGCTTGTAGGGATGTTGGGTAGGGCTGTAAGAAAGGTGGATGGGGGCACATCAAGTGTGGGGGCTATAAGAACAATGGGTGGGGCAGATTTAGGGTGAGGGCTATAAGAACAATGGATGGGGTAGATCCAGGGCGGGGGGGGCTATAGAAGTTCATGGCATATCATAGTTCATTTCTTCAAGTCTATGGCATGCGCTCACATACCGCGCTGCTATTTCCACTGCTCTCTCTTCTTCTCCCAGCAGGATATATAATTTCTCTTCCTCCTTCATGGTTATGAAATCTGGGAAGAGATGTGAGAGTCTCCTGAAGTGAGTGTCCCTCACTGCTGAGTATTTGGAACAGTGTAGCAGGAAGTGGGTTTCGTGCTCCAGGGCCTCCTATCACAGTGTTGGCACAGCCTTTCCTCCCTGGGCTTGTAGCTCTGCCTGTGTTGGCCAGATTCTATGGCCAGACTGTGGGCACAGAGTCTATATTGGCTCAGGATCTTGCGGTCTCTGGGGTCTGGGAGTTTCTCCAGATATGGGGCCAGTCTGTAGTCATATCTATCTATATTTCTATCTATCTATATATGTACCTATCTATCTTTCTTATCAAAAAAATAGGAAACAGCACCAATTTCACCTACTGTTGTGCAGTTTTTTTCAACACCCATTGCAGTGTAAATGTATACAGTAAATGAAAAAACAGCACAAAATATCAAACAAATTTGGACCTTTATTGCCTGTGGCGTGGCTGGCGACATTTCGGACACAAAGTCCTGTCTCAAGCAGTGATCATGTGCAAATAACAAGGGTTTTAAAGAGTGCTCACATATATCACATTAAAAATAATATAAAATGATTAACATAAAAAGTCAAACATACTTTATGGCACAAATGTACATGTAAGTCTCAATAAAGTGTCTTATGCTACATGTGTTCACAGTGATACAGTTATTATATACCGTATATACTCGTGTATAAGCCGAGTTTTTCAGCCCAAAAAATTGGGCTGAAAAGTCCCCCCCTCGGCTTATACACGGGTCAATACGGTAGGGGTTGACAATAAGACGGGGGGGGGGAGGCGCTGCGCAATATACATTACCTTGTCCGGTGCTGTCCCCACTCCTCTCCTGTCTGCGGTGCAGTTCCCGGTCCAGTTCCATGCTGATCGGTGCGGTCCCCGGCCGACTTCCTGCTTCCCTCTGTAATCTCCGCCCAGGTCAGGCCCTGCACCAATGAGAACGCAGGACCCGTGCCGTCAATCACCGCCCAGACGCGGCCAGATGACGTTGGAAGATTTGGAAGAGAGAAAGGCACACGCTGAGGGTTCCATCCAGAGACCTGTGATCTGCTTGCAGCCACCCATTAGCTACTTGTCTGATAACATCTACTGCACTGAACAGTAACCACTGCTGCTAAAGTTTCAGTAAAGTAGCCGGAGTGAAGCGATTTCTACTCTACTGCATCTTCTTTCCATGAACTCATTCCTTTCACAGGATTGTTGCCCCGGAGGTCCCAGTCCTGCCTGCGGAGGACTACAACATCTCAGCCGCAATACCACCGACCTCCGGAGGGCTGTGGTGGCGCTTGTGACACCTCACCAGGTGCTGCAGGTGGCGTCACGACAACTATAAACTTCTAAATAGTCCCCTGTACATAAATCCCCCTTTTCAAGAGAACCGTTCCTTGGGATGCGGGATCAGCCGCGGCCGCATTTCCTGTGACACAGCTAACCCCTTCTGCCGCCCGATACCAGAGTACCCCATACCCTGGGGCAACACAGCTTCTTTCTGGCGTCACAAACAGGATATCGTGCCCGGTACCACCGGGTACTGTGCACCTTTGAACTTGGACTTAAACTGAACTTTTTCCCCATTGCTTGACGCCAAAAATGGGTTCCCGACATTATCGCAGGAGGACCCAAGATGGCGCCGTAGCCATGTATTAAACACCATATGCAGGCCCGGGCGCGTGCCTCAGCCCCTAGAAGAAGGAGGGCCAAGACAGAGGCGCCAAAAAGTGTAACCGCCCCGATTGCCATCAATCAATCAGAGGGGCGGCCCACAGGAAATTCCCAGGGAGTGCCCGCCCATAGCAAGACAAACCGGAAGAGAAGAACAGAAACAACAAGGCTCCTGTTTACCCGGCAGCATGGCGGCACCCCGGTGGAGAGACATTGTGCCAGAGTTGGAGGAGCAGACCCGTGCCAAGCAGGGCAATCCGGCAGCGGTGTCCCTCTTGACGATGGAGGGGGATGCTGACTACTGGCGGATTGCTTTCACCCAGCTCCCCCAGGAAATGGAACAGACATTGACTTGGGTGTGTCGGCGGTGGAGTGCTGAGTGGACATTTGAACTGTCTTCTAGGATAACGACCCACGAGGCACGGGAGGCGGCGGTGACCGAAAGAGCGGTTGAAGAATACTGCACCTCCTTACCACCCGTACCACCAGCCGTCCAGACCCGGGACACGGGGGTCCAGATTGAGACCCCGACGATACCACCGTCCCAGGCTAGCAGCTGTCTTCGACCGGAGGCAGCGCAGAGATCCCCACGACACCAGATGTGGAAGTCGAGGAGGAGTACGATGACACCAACAAGGAACCGGACGGAGCCTTGGGGGGGGGGGGGGGGCACTCCAGAAGCAGCATGGTGGACTGCATGGCAGCAGCACCAGCAAGGCGTTTCCGCCATTTTAAGCTCCGCGGAGACGCGATAAACACCAAGAGTCTCCAGCAGCAGCTCGCCACCCCCACAGTACCAGTCACTACAGTACACCCGGCCAGCCATGGATGAAAGAGACCAGGTGGTGATGCAATGGCGACGAGAGGATTGGTACTAGCGGGAGCAGGCGACAAGGAGACTCTGCGACGAAGCCAGAGCTCAGCCCCCACTTCCAATTGAACAGCGCAAAACAGGAACAGTTATCTCCGTCTACCAGGAGGATGGATGGGGTTTCCTACAAGAACCAAGATTGATAAACGACATTATCTTTTCTCGGCGGGATGTGAAATCATTCTTTTGAAAAGGACATCCCCCACGCGATCTGTATCGAGGAGAACAGGTAACTTACGAGCGGTACCCTGGCCTGTTAGGCTGGTTTGCTATAAGAATCGCCCGTGTGGAATAATGACTTTTTCCTATTGCAATAGACTCCCGTTGTGAGACATTGCCCCTGTGAATAGCCCCTCACCATTTTCCGTAACCATGCCCTTTTATTTTTATCCTTTCCTTTGAATGAAGAGTGTGTCCCGTCGACCCTAAAGACTCTTATTTGAACTGCTCCTTCCTTGTTTAATGATGTGTGATGAGTGAATAGCATACCTAGTACCGGTCCCGTTGGGCCGAGGTAATAATGTGTTTTATATGTGTAATGTTCCAAGTAATGAGCCTCCCAGTAATGGGAGGAAAACCTAAGCTTGCTTGTTGTAAATAGTTACCCATTGATGTTGATGATGAAAATATAAAAATGTTTTTCGCTTCCCCGGTACACAGGTACTAATACTCGCGGACGAGTATATTCAATGAAGGGGTATGTGGCGCCCCGCAAAAGCAGGCGTCACAGAGGGGTACTGCACCCATAAAAGCAGTGCAGATATCCCAGCTGCAGGTAGATTACAGGATGATGGGTAGAACCCATTCACAAGCACCCCCACACAAGTTCACATGGTGGGAGGGAACCCGGGAGGGTATATAGTCACCTCCAGGGGGAACTAGAGAGTTAGTTAGAGCCAGGCAGTGGGCCTGAGGGAGGAAGGAGGGTTCCTGGGCTGATGACCCAGGAGAAGGAAAGCTTCACAGGCGCAGACAGCCGGCCTGGGGGAGAGAGGGACTTTGGAGAGGCCAACCCCGACAGCTTACCGGGTACTGGAGCCTGCACCTGTGGGATCCTCCAAGGACCACAGAGAATCCGATGAACTTGGGGTAATTATTATATAATTATATATATATATATATATATATATATATATATATATATATATATATATATATACACATACGGCCCAGAATCTCAAGCAACTAAGAGAGGGAACCAAACACAGCCAGGCAAAGCCGCAGTGTTCAGCAGAAGGTTACCCGACGGGAGCAAGAGAGAGTAAGAGACAGCAGGAGGCCAGACCCGCTTTATGGGGTCAGACTTCACACCAAAACTACTGGGAAGCAGGGAAGATTTGGAAGAGAGAAAGGCACACGCTGAGGGTTCCATCCAGAGACCTGTGATCTGCTTGAAGCCACCCACTAGCTACTTGTCTGATAAGATCTACTGCACTGAACTGTAACCATTGCTGCTAAAGTTTCAGTAAAGTACTGGAGTGAAGCGATTTCGACTCTGCTGAATCTTCTTTCCATGAACTCATTCCTTTCACAGAATTGTTACCCCGTAGGTCCCAGTCCTGCCTGTGGAGGACTACAACATCTCAGCCACAATACCACCGACCGGAGGGCTGTGGCGGCACTTGACACCTCACCAGGTACTGCAGGTGGCGTCACGACAACTATAAACTTGTAAATAGTCCCCTGTACATAAATCCCCCTTTTCAAGAGAACAGTCCCCCGGGATACGGGATCAGGCGCGGCCGCCATTCCCTGTGACACAGCTAACCCCTTCTGCCGCCTGATACCCGAGTATCCCATACCCTGGGGGGACACAGAGGAGATGGAGAAACTATTCCCTCTCTGCATAGTGGACAGAGAGACACTTCCCAGAACGTTTCGGGCTCCCTGGAGGTGCAGAATCCTGTGAGGCACTGACCCCTGGAGAGAAAGCCAGCTCCATAGCCCGGAAGCGAAGGGAAGGGGAAACACGGAAAGAGACCCCACAGTTAAGGACAGTGGGAGGACAAGGGCCCGGCAGCCTGAGACCTGTGCTGCGCGAGGAACCCTTAGCACAGTGACAGAAGGAAGGAGCCTGGTGTGCCCAAAGACAGCAACCTGGGACACTGGAAGGCTAGGCCGACACCAGAGAATCGGCTTTGATGAAGTGACCGAGGATTCTATACCCTAATCACGAGACACACCGGTGGGGGGCAGAGACTTTATGTGCTGCAGCCTAACTCACCACTATGGCAGAGGAAGATGTGGCACTCCAGGGGTTAATGTGCCACAGTAACACCACAAAGGGTTAACTCCCCACACAACCCACAACACTTCACTAGCACCTCCAGGCCAGAAGGGGGAGCTAAAGCTGCTTCCCTATATATTCTGGGTGGAGAGGAAGAGGCAGTTAGTTCAGTTCCTGGGAGGACTGAAGAAAGGACCTGGGTGTAAAGGAGCTGCCTTAGGCTCAACCCACGGTCCACTGTCTACTTCCAGGCCGGCCAAGGTCTGAGGAAAGGAATAGGAGAAGTAGAGGAATACACCCGGGACACGGAGTTACCCTAAACTCACCCTGGAGAAGCGCATAGGACGGATACCGGATCCGATGCTGTGCCTGAAACAGACAGCACAGTGAACATCGGAATGGTGAAGGTCCACCATCTTCACTGTACCATAGCAAAGCAACACGGCGTGGTCAGAAACACGGAATAAGACTCAAGTTGCCTAGCAAATTGGTACCTGTGAGAGGAGACAGGGCCAGCAGCTTAGCTAAAGTGGCAGCAGGGCCACACACAAAGCGCAGAAGTGGGAAGCCAAGGACCCGGCCAGGGTGGGAGCAACCCAGCCCCGCTACAGACTCCGTGGACAGTACTCAGCTGTATACCATCTGCTACAGTAAAGACTTGGAAAGCTACAAAACCGTGAGTCTGTGTAATCCTTGCACTCAAGCCCTGCTTTCCCTCACAAACTGCTATCATCTCTACCACTACCTCTACTCTGCATCATCTATAGATTTTTATCACTACTGCCCTGGGGACCCAGGCTCTGCCCATGGAGAGCCGTTACATCACCAGCTGCCAAACATCATCCCCGGAGATTCTGCAGCAGCGGTGGTCACCCTGACTACATAGTACGGGTGGCGTCACGACTTTGTCCCCTGTAAATACCCCCCATTACTTGTGGGCTCGGGACACTGTCCGGACCAAGACTACCGTGATACCCCCTGTGATGCCCCAGTCCGGTACCGAGTAACCCGTCCCAGTGGGCTCCACAAACTAAGTTGTCACAATAGGACTGGTGACCCTGACTTTAAGGGAAAATTCTTCATCCGTAAGTCCGAGACAGCCAGACCAAACCCATGAGTGAGGTACTACATTTATATTGAGAGGACTTTGAGGGATCAACACAGAAAAGATACCTGAGCTATACAGTTATAGTAACCTAGAGCAGTGCTGGAGTGTTTAAGTGTGACTTGTAAGAACCGTACTGAAAAGAACTGTGAACTGTTGTAAACTGCTTTGGAAAGATCAAGTAAAGTAACCAGTAAGCTCACACTTGCCTGAGACTGTTTGCTTGCAGCATCGCAGAGAAGTCCCACTTAGAGAGCCATAGCCTGTCAGCACTGCATAATGACGGGAAAAGCTGCAGCATTGAAGTAAGTGACTTGTACCCAGCACAGCCCCTCACTACATTCATCCATCCCAACTACACCTGCCCTGGGGACCCTCAGCCCTGGGGACCCTCAGCCCTACCCGAGGAGGGCTTACCATCCACGATGTCCCAAGTCACCATCCCCGGCTGGAATACGGCAGCGGTGGTTCTACTGAATAATCCCTTATATAAATAAACGTAAATATCCCTTTTTTGAACTGATCACAGGCCACGGGACCGGGTCACGACTACAGTGATCCCCGAGAGACCGCTACCGGCCTGTTCCCGAATACCCCATGGCCTGGGGGTGCATCACAGTTACCTACCTAAAGCCTCCCTGCCTATCACTACCTGTCCCTGCATCTTCCTATTACTGGTCTAACTATCCCTTTCTGCCCTAAATCTGACCTTTGATGGTTTAATAAAAGTTTTTTTATACTCGCTAATTAGTATGGCAATGATCCGGGGGGCTACTGTTGCTAGCTCCCATGGGCGATATCATAATGTCTCCTTCACCGTCTCCTTTGTTTTGTATAACGCCCTGATGGGCGTGGTGTTTACATGTGAATGCGCGCTCCCCCTGCCTGGTTTGTCCATCGGCTGAGTTTCGGGAATGACGCTGAACGCATCATTTCCGGTACTCCATAGCGTGACTTCGGGTCAGCAGTACGCATGCTCTGTGAAGCACTGTAGGTCAGCTGATCACAGCTCAGCTCACATACGGTGCTCCACAGAGTATGCGTACTGCTGAGCCCAAAGTTGCGCTATGGTGTACCGGAAATGATGCGTTCAGCGTCATTTCCGGTACACCATAGCGCAACTTTGGGCTCAGCAGTACGCATACTCTGTGGAGCACCGTATGTGAGCTGAGCTGTGATCAGCTGACCTACAGTGCTTCACAGAGCATGCGTACTGCTGACCCCGAAGTCACGCTATGGAGTACCGGAAATGATGCGTTCAGCGTCATTCCCGAAACTCAGCCGATGGACAAACCAGGCAGGGGGAGCGCGCATTCACATGTAAACACCACGCCCATCAGGGCGTGATACAAAACAAAGGAGACGGTGAAGGAGACATTATGATACCGCCCATGGGGGCTAGCAACAGTAGCCCCCCGGATCATTACCATACTAATTAGTGAGTATAAATATCCTTGTATTAAACCATCAAAGGTCAGATTTAGGGAAGAAAGGGATAGTTAGAGCAGTAATAAGAAGATGCAGGGACAGGTAGTGATAGAGCTGGGAGGCTTTAGGTAGCAGACAGGTTCCCTTTAATCTGCTGGTGGAAATGCCTCCCTGTTTGTCTTTTTGTATTACATAAAGAAATTTTCACTTTTGCATAATAAGAGGAGTATGATCGCATTTTTTCTTGTGATTCCTCTGTGGCGCCCCGCAACGAGTGCGTCACAAGAGAGTATTGCAGCTCTGACACAGCAGTCGTATAGTTAACTCTGAGATCCAACCCTACATGCAACACCTAGAACAGAGGGCCAATCATAGGTCCTGGGGGGTGGAGTGCTAGGGTAGTGTAGTAGAACATACACAGTAGTCTAGAGCAGAACCTAGAACCTACAAGACTAGAGAAGTCTGAGGACTTAAACTTGGAGAGGAGCGGGGGCTCCGCACTCCGTGCGGGCCCCTGGGCCGTCACCGGTCGGGTGTCAGCACCTGAGGCCTTAACTACCGGGATTGGGCATTTCTACACGAGTTCCCAAAAGACTCCGGTGCCCACAACCTACAGCCGGTTCACTGGTACCGAAGCTGGCAGCAGTTCACCTCTGCCACGCGAACCAGAAGAGTGGAGGACCAGCTTTACAGGAGCACCCCACCACCAGCCAGTTTCCAGTCGTCTAACCAGCGGTGTACCCACTGAGGGATCCAAGGCTCCCCAAAGAATCCAGAACGTACATCATGGATAGGGCATTAAAGCAGCCTCCCCGTACCCGACCTGGTATTCCTGGGCGACGCTGGCAATCAAGTTAGGTAGAAGGAGGAACACTGAGGATCTCTGAGGAACACTATCACTGCTGAGTCCACCCGGTCTACTACTCAACCACTGTATACCATGTACTGCCTACTGGTTACAGTAAAGAACCGTTATAGAGACTTTCTGTGTCTGTGCTTCCTTATGAACTGTTCGTCCGCACAACAAGGTAACCGCAGCTGCCGCACAACATCTTGAGCAGCTCCAGCCTCCGGGGATCACCGCTCAGCCTGTGGGGAGCGTAACATCTTGCTGCTATCCATCCCCGGGGGCTCCGCAGCGTCTGTAGCCCTTACCGAATCTACTCATAGGTGGCGTCACGAATAAATTAAAACCCCTTTAATCTGTTCCACCAAGACGTCTTTATTTTGATCTGCACTACACCGGGCCCCACTACCGGCAGGCGCGGTCCACCCGTGACAAGGAGGGAAGAAGAATCGCCTGTTTAAACCGGAGTCAGCCGGCCACGGTGAGTCACCTCTCCCAGGTGAAATAGACACTGTACTTACCTCCTCTGATTGAGCTGTTCCAGCATTGTCTGTAATCACGGTTCAAGGCTCACGTAACATTGTGACATCAGGCGAGCCCCACGTCCAATCACCGCCAGCTTCTCTATTCACGACTTCAGACAAAATGAGCAGCCGCAGCGTCACTTCTCAATGATAGCTCCTATGTCCGAAGTCGTGAAGAAAGAAGCTGGCGGTGATTGGACGCGGGGCTCGCCTGACGTCACAATGTCATGTGAGGCCTGAACCATGATTACAGACAGTGCTGGAACAGTGCAAGCAGAAAAGGTGAGTACAGGGTCTATTATTTTACCTGTGGGAGGCACGTGGAATTAGAAGGGGATAATTAAAGTGGCTTGTTATTTTACAATAATGGGTATACCCCCTTAGTAAATGCACATATATTTCTGTGAGCTGGAGTACTGTACCCCACTCCAGCTCTCCTCATCCCCTCTCCCACTAGAGTACTGTACCTCACTGCAGCTCTCCTTACCCCCTCCCCCACTAGAGTACTGTACCCCACTGCAGCTCTCCTCACCCCCTCCACCACTAGAGTATTGTACCCTACTGCAGCACTCCTCACACCTCTTTCCCCTGTATCCCTGCTGAGTCACAGTTACTCTGTGACCGTTACAAACTGACTGCAGGTCCTGGTCTTACAGCTTCCTCATGGTCAGGCTGAATCTGTCTCTGTAGTCCTGCTGGCTCAGCAGGTGACCCACAGGATGTCTCCCTGCCCCCACGCTTCTTTACGGCAACCCTGATCGTAAACTTGCAGCATGTGACCCTGTCCTGCTGTCTCCTGCTCTCCTCTCATTACAGGCAGCCTTCACTCTGTTCAGATAGACTCTGCACATGATGACCTGCTCTGGTTATCAGCTGCTGTCACTGTGTGTGATTCACCCAGGGGTCTATGGGAACTCGGTACCCGGGCATGGAGTTGGCCGGATGTCACTGGTGGCCTGCTCGAACCCGTAGCCCTGGTGGTCAACTGAAAATTGGGGGAAAATAAAGGGAAATAAAAAGAATAAATGCCTTGTGACGCCACCTGTGGTTTCGGGTGATGACACCAGCGCTGCTGTGGGCCTCCGGGGATGCTGGACAAGCAGCTGAATTGTATAACTCCCCTTAGTCGGAGTAGAGTCCCCGGGGTTGTGATGAGGTGACGAGGATTTGCACAGGGAGTTGGCTAGGCAGCCGGGCCGCTGCTACAGTCTCTGAGCGGGACAGGGTCAGGGTTGAAGAAACGGAAATATATATATATAGTCTAGCTCAACCACCTATTAGGTGCTCTAGGGAAAATCGTATCCAATGTAAAAAATAACCCTGGCACACTTATAAGAAATACTTGAGAGGTAATTTCTTTTGAGGTTTTTTTATTTGCAATTAGTGAAAGCAATCATTCATTGACGTTTCGACCCAACATGGGTCTTCTTCAAGAATGTGTCTACGTGAGTAAGTACAAAAAACAACAATAAGTAAACAAGCAATTGTGTACATATAACCAGGTTTGGGCCGTGTATGCTATAATGAGGAGTAAGGTGATGGTGGTGAGTGTTGCTGATGGAATCAGCCTGACATGAGGTGGTGAGAAAGTGGGAGAGGGATGGTGTGAACAAAATAGAGAGAGGAAAAAGGAAAAAGTGAGGTAGGAGAGTGTTAGAGTTGGAGGTCAAGAAAAGAGAAAAGGGAAAAAGTGTCGGGCGGATGGGGAAAGAGTGAGAGATAGGAAGAAATGACAGAAAAAGAAGAGGGTATCACTAGGGTTAGTATAGTTCTAATCTCAAGGAGAGTTTGGATCAGATTGAGGGATTATACCTTACTAGATGGTGGCCCGATTCTAACGCATCGGGTATTCTAGAATATGTATGTAATTGACATACTGTGACAGACAGAACTTGTTCAGTCAACGTAAGTGAACTAAATGTATGTATATAAATAGAGCAGCGCTATGGCATATGGTGGTACATTACATTACATGTATAGCAGCACTATAGTATATGGTGGTACATTATAGTACATGTATAGCAGCGCTATGGTATATTGCGGTACATTACAGCACATGTATAGCAGCGCTATGGTATATGGTGGTACATTACAGTACATGTATAGCAGTACATTACAGTACATGTATTGCAGCGCTATGGTATATGGCGGTACATTACAGCACATTTATAGCAGCACTGTAGTATATGGCGGTACATTATAGTACATGTATAGCAGTGTTATAGTATACGGCGGTACATTACAGTACATGTATAGCAGCACTATAGTATACGGCGATACATTACAGTACATGTATAGCAGCACTATAGTATATGGCGGTACATTATAGTACATGTATAGCAGTGTTATAGTATACGGCGGTACATTACAGTACATGTATAGCAGTGCTATGGTATATGGCGGTACATTACAGTACATGTATAGCAGTACATTACAGTACATGTATAGCACCGCTATGGTATATGGCGGTACATTACAGCACATTTATAGCAGCACTATAGTATTTGGCGGTACATCACAGTACACGTATAGCAGTGCTATGGTATATGGCGGTACATTACAGTACATGTATAGCAGCGCTATGGTATGTGGCGGTACATTACAGTACATGTATAGCAGCGCTATGGTATTTGGCGGTACATTACTGTACATGTATAGCAGAGTTATGGAATGTGGCGGTACATTACAGTACATGTATAGCAGTGCTCTGGTATATGGTGGTACATTACAGCACATTACAGCACTATGGTATATGGCGATACTCCGCTCCCTGCGGCCCCCTGCTCCTCCACAGTAAAAGTAAAAATAAAAAAATCCTCAGTGAGGATACTCACCTGGCTGCCGCCTCACTCCACCTCCGTCTTCTAGGTCCTACCGGCCTTTAGGACCTGTCGTTGCCTGGAAACCGATCAGCTGCCGGGGGGCAGGATGGAGCAGGGGGCAGGATGGTGATGGGGGGGGGAACAGGAACAGGATGGTGGTGTGGCGGCTGGATGGAGTGAGCGTGGCAGCATGGAGCGAGCAGGGCAGCATGGAGTGAGTGGGGCAGCATGGAACGAGCAGGGCAGCATGGAGCAGGATTGAGTTGGAGGCAGGATGGAGGCAGGGGAGGCAGGATGGAGGGAGGCGGGCAGGATAAAGGCGGCGGGGCAGGATGGAGTGGGTGGGGCAGGATGGAGCGGGCGGGGCAGGATGGAGCGGGCGGGGCAGGATGGATGCCGGGGGGGTCAGGATGGATGCGGGGGGCAGGATGGATGCCGGGGGGGTCAGGATGGATGCGGGGGGCAGGATGGATGCGGGGGGGCAGGATGGATGCGGGGGGGCAGGATGGATGCGGGGGGCAGGATGGAGCGAGCGGGGCAGGATGGAGCGAGCGGGGGCAGCATGGATCGAGCAGGGCAGCATGGAGTGAGTGAGGCAGCATGGAGCGAGCGGGGCAGCATGGAGCAGGATTGAGCTGGGAGGCAGGATGGAGGCGGGGCAGGATGGAGCAGGAGGTGCAGGATAGAGTGGGCGGGGCAGGATGGAGTGGGCGGGCAGGATGGATTCGGGTGGGCATGGAGCGAGCTGGGCAGCATGGAGCAGGATTGAGCTGAGGGCAGGATGGAGGCGGGGGCAGGTTGGAGTGGGCGGGGAAGAAAGGATGCGGGGGAGGGTCAGGATGCATGCAGGGGGGAGGCAGGATGCATGCGGGGGGGCAGGATCGATGCGGGGGGGGTAGGATGTAGCCGGAGGGTGCAGGATGGAGCTGGGGGGAGCAGGACGGAGGCAGGGGAGCAAGATGGAGGTGGGGGCAGGATGGAGCTGGCAGGGCATGGAGCCAGGGGTGCAGGATGGAAGCGGGGGGGCAGGATGGAGGCAGCAGGGCATGGAGCCAGGGAGGCAGGATGTGGGGGTGACAGGATGGAAGCGGAGGGGCAGCATGGATGCGGGGGGGCAGGATGGATGTGGGGGGGCAGGATGGATGTGGGGGGGCTGGATGGAGCTGGGGGGGGCAGGATGGAGGCAGGGGAGGATGGAGCTGGGGAAAGCAGGATGGAGCTAGGTGAAGCAAGATGGATGCCGGGGGAGCGAGGAGGGAGGCAAGAGGCGAGGAGGGAGGCAGCAGGTACTGGTGACGGGGTCGCCCCGGCCGTACATGTAGCCTGGTGACAGCCACGCTATGTGTCGCTGTCACCAGGTTACAGCTACTATATAATCATCTAATTTTGAATGCGCGTGGCTTTTTGCATACGCTGCGCTCTTTGTTTGCCGCAGCAGCTGGTGGCAACCAATGAGCACTGGCGCGCAATTTCCGTGACAGACAGAGAACATTAGATGATTATATAGTAGATGATATAGGAGATTGCTCTCCAGTTATAGGCACAGAATGCCAGGTGTGACACCTGCTGGTAGTCTGTAATGAGAGGAGTAAAGGTGTAAGAGGGTAGATGGACTTCTCATACACTAACTTGTATATAATAATGTAAATTACTATATGCAAATCCAGCAAGCTGGATTCCGGGGAACAGTAAATTGTAGCTAGGTGAGGGAGTTATATCACTGCTTGCAGGTTAAAGTCTATGCTGGTGTAAAGCCCAGGCTTTGGGGTACTCGGATATCAGGCTCTAAGGGGTTAACGCTCCTGTGTCACGGGGAGTGGTGGCCGCACCTGATCCCGTGTCCTGGGGGACTTTTTTGAAAAGGGGGGGTTATATTTATAGGGGATTTTATATACAGTTGTCGTAACGCCACCTGTAGTTTCTGGTGATGGTCACCAGCGCCGCCACAGTCCGCTGGAGGTAGATGGTAGTGCGGCTTAGTTGGCAAAGTCCTCTACAGGTAGGGCTGGACCTCCGGGGCAATGTTCCTGCAAATGGAACAAGTTCATGCAGAAGAAACATAGGCAGAAGCAAAGTCACTTTCTCCCGGGTACTTTACTGTTAACTTGAAGCAGCAGCAGTTACAGTTCACAGCTCAGCACTTTAGATGTTACAAAGACAGGTAGCTTAATGGGTGGCTGCAAGTGGATCCCAGGTGGTATGGTGGAACCCTTGGTGTACCTTCGTTAACTAACCCGTGTCCGTTCTTCCCTGCTTTGGTTTGATCTATACTCAGTAGCTCCATAGGTAGTACCCTCCCTCGTTGGTGAGGAAGCAGGCAGACCTCTCCGATGGCAGGGTGCTGCGGCTGATGAACAAGCCACAGCAGCCAGTTGCCGACTGCAAGCTGGACTTGGCCGGTTCCTAGGGTCCAGCGTTCCCCTGGTTAGACTTGAGTATCCCCTGGAGTATGGACGCTCCACACTGAGGATCTCCCTTTCTCTCTAGGGCCCGTACTTCTCTTGTCGACCGCCCTCTTTCAGAACCTCCTCAAGGTCCCTTCTTCTCTCCTCCGGTGCGGCTTGTAACCGACCCGGTGTGACCTTCCGCCTCGTTCGACTTTAGCTGATCTTTCTAATATCTCTCCTCTTCCTCCATCTGCTCCTGGTCCCTCAGCCGAGAGACCTAAGCTCTAAGCTCAAAGACTAAAGCCTTCCTTGAACCCCCTAGAGGTGAATTTATTCCCTCCCAGGTAACCTCCCACCCTAAATTAATGTGGGAGTGCTGGAATGGGTCCCACCCACCATCCTAGGGTCCACCTGCAGCTGGAGCATTTACAACTTTTTTACGGGTGTAATACTCCTCTGTGACGCCTGCATTTGCGGGGTGCACATACCCTCCTGATGGAATACTGTATACTGGTCCGCGAGTATCTGTTCCTGTTTACCGGGAAGTGAAAAACATTTTTTTTTATATTCAACATCAACGGGTAAACTATTTACAACAAGCATATTTAGATTTCTTCCTATTGCTAGGAGGCACTTTTCTTTTAACGTTACATATTTATAGACATTGCAGTAGTTAGTATATGAGACCCCACGGTCCTCAGGTCACCTGTTGGCAAAGTTATTACTCTCCGGCTTCACTATCTGCATAAAAGACATTATCTAACTTGGCCCATCGGGGACCGGTACTAACTACGCGGTCCCACCGCTGGGCCACTGCTCACTCATCACACATCATCAACAGTAAGGAAATAAAGTTCAAAATAAAAGTCTCTGATTCTTCAGCCGAAGACAAAACTCACAGGGACACACTCTTCATTCTTGGGGTTTGCAAAAAGGAAAGGCAAAAATAAAAGGGACATGGTTGCTGCAAAAGGGGCTATGTACAATGCAATGTCTCAACAATGGAGTCTATTGCTGGCGGGATATTCTTATGGCAAACCAGCCTAATGGACCAGGGTACCGCTCAAAAGTGACCTGCTCACCTCAGTATAAGTCTCTGTCTGGGTGTCCTCGCCGCAGGTACGATTCTACATCGCGTCGTGCGAAAAAGATGTCATCTTGAAGTCTGGGTTCTTGCAGAAATCCCCATCCTTCGTCCTGGTACACGGAGATGACGGTTCCTTGGCGACGTAGTTCTACTAGAAGCGGGGGCGGTGATCTTGCCTCGTCCCGTAGTCGCCTTGTTTCCTGTTCTCTCTGGAACCACTCCTCTCGGCTCTTTGTCTAGTTACCTGGTCAATCTAATTTAAAGCTGATTGAGACTGCTGCGGGTGACTGGTACTGTGGGGGTGGTGAGTTGCCGGTTGGGACTCTGGAGTTCACTCTCATCTCCGCTTAGCTCACTATGGCAGGGGCTCCTCGCTGCTGCCGCTGCCACGTGGTCTACCATGCAGCTTCTGGTGTGCTCCCTCCTGAGGCTCCCTCTACGTCCTCTGGTTCCTCGAAGTCTGTCTCGTCGTACTCCTCCTCGACAATGACGCTTGGTACAGTAGGGACGTCCGCGCTGCCTCCAGCCCAATGTAGCGCTGGTACGGAACGGTGGTGTTGTCGAGGGTTTGGTCTGAACTCCGGTGTCCCGGTCTGGACGGGTGGTAAGGAGGCACAGTACTCCACAACTACCTGCTCTGCTACTGTTGCCTCTTGAGCTTCATGGCCTGCTCTCATTGACGACAGTTCATAGGTCCGCTCCGCGCTCCATCGTCGGCACACCCACGTCAGGGCTTCTTCCATGTCCTGGCGGAGCCGTCCAAACACGTCCCTCCAGTAGTCAGCATCCCCCTCTAGTGTTAAGAGGGATGCCGCTGCTGGATCGCCTTGCGAGGCTCGGGTTTGCTCCTCAAGCTCACGCAGTACGAAGGAGCCTTGGTCATTCTGTTCTTCTCTTCCGGTTTGTCTCTTTATTGGCAGCCACTCCCGGAGAACTTCCTGTGGGCCGCCCCCCTGATCGATGGCAATCTGGGCGGCCACACTTTTTGGCACCTCTGTCTTGGCCCTCCTTCTTCTAGGGACTTTGGCACACCCCCGGGCCGGCACATGGCATTTAGTACATGGCTACGGCGCCATCTTGGGTCCTCCTGCAGTGATGGGGGAACCCATTTTTGGCACCAAACAATGGCGGAAAAAGTTTGTTTTAAGCACGGTTCGAATGTCCAAGGCGCACAGTACTCGGTAATACTGGGCACGACATCCTGTTCATGACACCAGAAAAAATATGTCAGCCCCAGGCTTTGGGGTACTCTGGTATCAGGCTCCAAGGGGTTAACGCTCCTGTGTCACGGGGAGTGGTGGCCGCGCCTGATCCCATGTCCTGGGGGACTTCTTTGAAAAGGGGAGTTATATTTACAGGGGATTTTATATACAGTTGTCGTGACGCCACCTGTAGTTTCTGGTGATGGGTCACCAGCGCTGCCACAGTCCGTCGGAGGTAGATGGTAGTGCAGCTTAGTTAGCAAAGTCCTCTACAGGTAGGGCTGGACCTCCGGGGCAATGTTCCTGCAAAGGGAACAAATTCATGCAGAAGGAAAACAGGCAGAAGCAAAGTCACTTTCTCCCGGGTACTTTACTGTTAACTTGAAGCAGCAGTTACAGTTCACAGCTCAGCACTTTAGATGTTACAAAGGCAGGTAGCTTAACAGGTGTCTGGAAGTGGATCCCAGGTGGTATGGTGGAACCCTTGGTGTACCTTCGTTAACTAACCCGTGTCCGTTCTTCCCCGCTTTGGATCGATCAATACCCAATAGCTCCGTGGAGGTAGTACCGGGAGTCCCCTCCCTCGTTGGTGAGGAAGCAGGCAGACCTCTCCATTGGCAGGGTGCTGTGGCTGATGAACAAGCCACAGCAGCCGGTTGCCGACTGTAAGCTGGACTTGGCCGGTTCCTAGGGCCCGGCGTTCCCCTGGTTGGACTGGAGTATCCCCTGGAGTATGGACGCTCCACGCTGAAGATCTCCCTTTCTCTCTAGGGCCCGTACTTCTCTTGTCGGCCGCCCTCTTTCAGGACCTCCTCAAGGTCCCTTCTTCTCTCCTCCGGTGCGACTTGTAACCGACCAGGTGTGACCTTCCGCCTCGTTCCACTTTAGCTGATCTTTCTAATATCTCTAATCTTCCTGGTCTTTCAGCCGAGAGACCTAAGCTCAAAAGCTCTCAAGCTCAAAGACTAAAGCCTTCCATGATCCCCCCTAGAGGTGAATTTATTTCCTCCCGGGTAACCTCCCACCCTAAACTTATGTGGGAGTGCTGGGAATGGGTCCCACCACCATCCTAGGGTCCACCTGCAGCTGGAGCATTTACACCTCTTTTACGGGTGTAATATTCCTCTGTGACGCCTGCATTTGCTGGGGCGCCATACTGGCCATCCTCTTAGTGAGACCTATTGAATGCTAGATAGAGGGCACCTATCAACTACAGTGGATTGTGAATTTTAGTAACTGGGTACCTATACGGAGTACCACCAGGCTGGGTTGTGTAGGGTAGTTGATTAGAGTCCTAGGTGAGGAGCACCTGGGAAAGGTGGGAAAGAGAGAAAAAAAAACATTGGTATGATATTATGGTGTCATCTTAGGTTCAAAACCATCAAGAGCACATACCTACTAATAGTAAGTGACTCCAGTCCTGTTAAAAAGAGAGCAGTATATAGATGGAGCAGAAATGAGAGGCGGATTCTGACACAAAGAGGTGCACGAATCATTAGTTACCTTGTAGTCCTTGAGTAGTGCCCATGGGGCATGCATAGGAGGTCAGGAGTGATATGGAGTGCATTTTGCCGCTTTTTATACTGTGCATATGGGCGGGTATCATTGAGAACAGGAAGTGTGTCATTGGTTGCTACTGAGCATGAGCAGACTGGGTGCCATGTTTTAGGTGGATGAACATGCTGGAGGGCGACAGGTTTACTGAGCATGCTCAGTTTGTAAAACAGGAAGTGTCAGTGCTTGTAAACAATGATTAGTAAAGTGTCAGAAAGACAGTATTGGAGCACAATAACAGTGACCGGTAGCGGTGTTGGGGCTTTTAGAGAAACGGACACACACACTGGAAGTTGTTTCTGTACCTTTACTGGTGATATTGAAGATACTGTCCAGGGCACACTCTGGTGGTCAGGAAACAATTCTGGATCTCCACAGTGTGTGAGTATAAGGCCTCCTTGTTGCATAGTGAAACCTCTGACCCATGTAAAACTAGGCCTGGCCTAATCTGTGTCTCTGTCACCTGCGTTGTGTGTTGGGAAACCTTTTCGTGGACTACCGTTATCACTTCTCCTGTGGTGCCTGGCTCCCTTCTTGGTTGCTGTACTGGTGTCTGGGAGACCGAAGTCTCCTCGGTGAACCGGTGTTTTTGCTGGGCTAGATGCTCTCCTGCAGACTCGAACTCCGGTGTCCGGGTTTCTTTCTGGGTTGAACCGGTACGGCTCCTCTGCCCCCGTCTACTGTTGCTTCGCTCCTTCTGCATTGCCTTCAACCTCACTCTTAGGCCCTCACACTGGGTAGGTTGGTTTCTTGTCAACTGGCTCGGGCCTTATGCGGCTCAGACACACCAGGACGTCTTCACAGTTTTCCTAGCGACTGCACACTCTGATCAACTCCGCCCCCAGCACCGGTATTTATAGGGGATCTTGCTTAAGGCAGCAAGTGAAGCTCCCCCTACAGGTCTGGGGTGGAAGGTGTTGGGTGTGTATGGTACCTACTGTGGAAATCCATCCATGTTTGAAGTGGTTGTGTGGCTACCTGTAATGGCAGGGCGCCACATCCCCCCCTAGTTAACATCAGTACTCCTGGACTGAGAAACATTTTCAAAACATTCAACAAGGATATTTTACAATAACAAGTATTATGTACAAAGTCTCAAAAATTAAAAATGTACAAAAACCACTGTAGAAGGGTGAAAAACAAGGTGCAGTCTACACAGTGCTAGTCCGTCCACCTCGGGCCGTAAAAAGTAAGTTTTTTGTCACAACCAGTCCTGTGACTATGGTCCATGGTTAAAGGTAAGGTAAGGGAAAAAGTTCCAGGGAAAATGTAAAGAGTCTCTTCAGCAAAGTCTCTGTAAGCTCCAGGTTTCAAACAGGTTTAAAGTATTTTAAAGTTCAAGACATTCAAAACAAACCAATAAACAGTTTCCCTATGGGTGTCTCGGCTTAGGAGACCTGGTACCTCCTCTCCACCTCAGGCACTTTCTCTTCCTAACTTAATGTGCATGGGGATGGGCCCAGTTGCTACACCCTTCTGTACACTACTATTTACATAATGTACAAAACTGGCTTCTATTTACATGTTACCCTGGTTACATATTACATCCATTCTCCATACCTGGATGGGGGTTGACCCTGGTTACTACGACTAGATCTACATAGTGTAGGTGTCACGCACTTAGATGTCGCTGACATTGCTGGATGCTGCTTTGTATGTTTGTCTTTAAGACCTGCATGGTTGATAGTTGTGAAGATCCTGGCTTCCTGTGTTGTGCTCTAGAACCGCATTCACTATTAGGTTCAACTGCTGGTTGAGGGTTAATGTGTGACTCACCTGAACTCCCCTCCCCTAGCCTTTAAGTAGCCTCTTCTTCCATCAGGTGGTGCTGCTGATAGAGTTTCACTCTGTGCCTGGAAGTCATGCTGTGCTGACCTGTGTGTTTGTGTTGCTGAAGTCCTTTCCTTTGGAGTTGCTGTATCCCAGTTCTGTGGAGGGAGGTGAGGGGGGAATACCGCAGGGCTGTTGGAGGAGTTTGAGGGAGAGGCTGGAGGGCCCAAAAATTCTCACCATCAGAGATACCTTCGGGATTAGGGCCATTCAGGGTTTCTAGACTAGGATCAGACTAGTCTTCCCTGGTCACCCTGCCCATAACTGCCATTCCCTCATCAGCATTCTCACTACACCGTGACATTATTAGAAGCCCATACCTTTTCCCATGAGTTACTATGTCTCAGACTGATGCATTTTCTCGCCTGATGCAGACCATCTCTGAAGAGCTAACTGATCTGCGAATTCAAGTAGTGAAACAGCTGCAGCAAGTCGTCGGTTACCTAGCGTCGGCCCATGCTCAGGCCATGCTAGAACCCAAGGTCTCTCTTCCAGATAGGTTTTCTGGGGGAAGAGACAAATTTTTTGTGTTCCATGAAGCCTGTAAGCTTTATTTCAGGCTCCGGCCTCGTTCATCAGGAAGTGAGGAACAGCGGGTGGGGATTATAGTCTCCCTTCTTAAAGGGGACCCCCAGACCTGGGCCTTTTCTCTCCCGGCTGACTCACCATCGCTACGGTTGGTAGACGTTTTTTTTGCTGCTCTGGCTCAGGTGTACGGTGAACCAGATAGGGTGACCTTTGCTGAGTCTAATCTCTGTAACTCAAGCAGGGCAGATGAGCAGTGGGAGGAGTACTGCTTGAGTTTCCGAGATGGGCGACTGACACCCAGTGGAACGACCCTGCCCTCCGGAGTCAGTTCTGCTTGGGTTTGTCAGCTAGACTGCAAGACACCCTGGTTCAGTACGCCGCACCTGAGTTATTGGAGGGTGCGATGTTCCTAGCCATACGTGTTGACAGACGCCTGAGGGAGAGACCGAAACCTACTATGTCTCCTGTACCTATCCCTGGTGAGGAGACTATGCCCGATGAACCCATGCAGTTGGGGGCAGTAGGTTCTCGTGTTAAACTTCCTGTGGCTACTGTTTACCAAGTGGGCGGAGCATGTTTTTCTGTGGAAAATATGACCATTTTATTAAGGTTTGTTCGCTCCAAGACCATGCAGTTTCAGAAGCAGCCTACCTCGGGCCGTTCAGAAGGAGACGACCAGAGAGTTTCTTTCCTTCCTCGCTAAGTCTCCGTTCACAGTGTCTGCCAAGGTGGTGGTGGATGGTAAAACCGAGATTGTACCAGTTCTGGTCGATAGCGGAGCGGGGGTCAATTTGATGGATTCTTGCTTTGCTCAGGCTCATGGTCTCGCCAGCAGTGCTTTAGTGAGACCCATTCCCATCGCCTTGATCAACTCCGTTCCACTCAGCCAGAAGGTCCTCTCCCAAGTGGTGCGTAATGTGAACTTGAGCATAGAAACTCTCCACCAGGAGGTTCTGTCCTATCACCTCTTGGTGCACCTGCCCACTCCCATTGTATTGGGTCTTCACTGGCTGGAAAAACACAACCCAGTAATTGACTGGCGGGCCAGAAAGGTTGTAACTTGGGGGGGCTTTCTGTGTGAGTAATTGCCTTGCTACAACTATTTCTACCATACTGGTTGCACCGACTCCTACCCCACATCCAGAAGTGAATGGGAGTGAGCCTGGAAGAGGGGGTGGAGTCCAAACTACGCCTCAGATTATTGGTGGGTCTAGGCGTCGTTCCAGGAAGAGGGGTCGGGGAGGGACGGTGGTTCCTGCTGTGCACTCCAGGGGAGGGAGCCCAGGGCCCGGGGAGATGCTGATGCAGTTTTCCGTCCTAGATGTGTGCCCTATTAACTGTGACCGCAGATTTAGAAATAAACGTGCGGGTCCAGACCTGAGAGTTAATGAGTATGTGTGGGTGTTGTCCAAACATGTCAGGTGGAGGTGTGCTGCTGGGACTCCTGGTTCTGGGGTTATAGGACCATTTCGGATATCGGCCATTTGTAATCCTGTGCTGTACCGCCTTGACCTATCCCCAGGTTTGGCAACCCGTAAGGTCTTTCATATCTCGTCACTCAGGGGATGTGGACTTCTTTCGGATGTGCCATAGTCGAGTTCGGACATCTCTCTTAAAAGAGGGGGTACTGTCACACGCTTAGATGGCGCTGACATTGCTGGATGCTGAAGGTCCTGGCCTCCTGTGTTGTGCTCCAAAAGTGCATTCACTATTAGGTTCAACTGCTGGTTGAGTGTTTAATGTGTGACTCACCTGAACTCCCTCCCCCTAGCCTTTATATAGCCTCTCCTTCCACCAGGTGGTGCTGCTGATAGAGTTTAACTCTATGCCTGGAAGCCGTTACTGTGCTGACCTGTGTGTTTGTGTGGCTGAAGTCATTTCCTTTACAGTCGCTGTATCTCGGTTCTGTGGGGGGGTAGGGCGTAATAGTGCAGGGCTGGTGTAGGAGTTTAGGGAGAGGCTGGAGGCCCAAACCTTCTCACCATCAGAGATACCTTCAGGATCAGGGCCATTTTCCTAGACTAGGGTCAGACTAGTCTTCCCTGGTCACCCTGCCCATAACTGCCATTCCCTCATCAGCATTCTCACTACACCATGACAGTAGGTGTCTCAGGTGGTGTATCTGTCTTAGGCAAACTGGGTAACTGTCTGCGCGGCATTAATCTCGCTACAGGTCTGGCAGTTTTACCGATTGCAGGATCCTCTGGTTCTCTTACAGCGGGTGATTCTTCTGGAACTCTAGAAGTTTCTTCCAGTATTCTTTGTCTCTCTTGAGGTTGATAAAAGTGGATTACTGGTACAACTACTGCTCCCTCACATTGGGGCCAATCCTCTGGAAAATCTCCAAGTATTGTATGGATCACTTTTTCTTTTGGTTCACTTTGGGGTATACAAGGTATTTCCTCTTCTTGTTCTTCTTGTATCCTAAATTGTTCTGGACAAGTTTTAAGTGATCTCTTGATACTGTAGCAGTGGTTTTACCTCCATCCTTACTAATTAAACAGGTTTTGCTGTTGTCAAAGTTGGAGTCTAACACAGTATAAGGCTATTTCTCCCAAGTTTATGATGTCTTCTTTTCCTTTTAAGTACAAGTTCTCCAGGTACTAACGGTTCAGCTTGTGCACTTTTGTTGTAATCTTTTTCCTGCTTTTCTTTGATCTTTCTCAGATTATCTTCTACACAGGCTTGAAGCAATTTGTACTGTTCTTGGCGGGTTGTATTCCAATCTACATTAGATGTTTCTGCATCTGGTTCTACAACTCCCTTGTCCAAGTCAACTTGTAAGTTTCCAGGGTGTGCTCTCAATAGATAAGCTGGTGTGCAATTGATGGAACTCACTGGTATGTTGTTGTATATGTCCACTAAATCAGGCAATTTGTCAGGCCACTGGTTGCTTTCTTACAAGGGCAATGTCTTTAACATGTCCATTACTATGTTGTTCATCTTTTCACACATGCCCTTTGTTTGTGGATGGTGAGGTGTGGTCCTATCTTCTTGCACCCATATATGATAAAAATCTTGAGAGATTTCAGCTTCAAACCTCTATCAGTTAACACCTGTTTCTGGATAACCGTGTTGTCTACAGAAGTAGGCTTAAAAGGTTTTTGCGTCTGTTTCAGCTGTCAAGTCTTTCACTGGAGCAACTACCAGGAATCTTGAGAAAACTACCATTGTCAATGCGTAGGTGTAACCTGATCTGCTTGCTGTTAATTTTACGTGATCTAAGGCTATTATTTGAAGTGGTTGAGTGGTAATAATTGGCTGGAGTGGTGCTCATTGACTCTCTTGATCTTTTCTCCTCAAGTTGCATGGTCCACAGTTCTTACACCATCTTTCTATGGATCCTCACATGCCAACCCAGTAGAATCTGTCTTTCAACAGCATCTGGAACTTCATCCATCCAAAGTGTCCTGCTTGGTTGTGGTATGCATTCAGCACTCTCTGGACATCCTTCTGGGGTACCACTATTTGCCAGACCATCTCATGGGTTCTGGGATTAATGTACCGTCTACACAGTTTTTTTTTGGTAGATAAACAGTTTGCTTCTCTCATTCCATAAGTGTTTTGCCTCTGGTGGAACATCTGAAGTAAGACAGGAAGATTCTTGGGTTATCAGCCCTTATACTAAACTGATAGCCGGGTCACTGTCTTGAGACTCCTTCCAACCATAGTGAGGTAATGGAATTACTGTTTTCTCCGGGAATCTTCTAGAGTCTTGCTCACATTGGGATGCCCTGTGGCGATGGAAGGCGGGTAGCTCTACTTCTTCTAGCTTGTCCACATCTTCTCCCACATCTGACAGGTGAAGCATCCTTGATAAGGCATCAGCGTTGGCATTGTTATGGCCAGCCCAGTACTTGATTGTAAACTAGAGCAGTGTTTCCCAACTCCAGTCCTCAAGGCACACCAACAGGTCATGTTTTCAGGATTTCCTTATCATTAGACAGATGATGGAATTATCCCCTGTGCAAGTGATTTAATTATCACCTATGCAATCCTAAGGAAATCCTGAAAACATGACCTGTTGGTGTGCCTTGAGGACTGGAGTTGGGAAACACTGAACTAGAGAAATGCACTAAAATGGAAAGAAGCGCAGATAGGGTCTTATCTTTTATATGGTGAGGCTAGTGAAAATTGTATCTGCTCACCTGGAAAGGTTGTGTAGCACACAACTAGCATGAAAGTGGGAAATAACAGCTGCTGCAGGGTCTACACTCCTTACGGTCACCATAGTTGAAAATATGAGAGAGACAAGTGTACCTGGACCCACTGCTTAAATAAAAGCAAATAGACGATGTTCATGACCAAATCATTCCTTTATTCCTCCTATGGTTTCAGAGCCAGTCCCGACTACTTCCGCAGGGACACATGTCTCTCTGAGATTTTTAACTTGATGGTAAACTAGTAATTTGAAAATCTGGCAATCCAGCGTTGTTCCATGTGACCTAACCTCGCAGTTTCCAGATGTGTTAGAGGATTATTATTCATGAAGGTGGTGAATTCTGCAGATGCCAGGTAATGCTTGAACCATTCTGTGATGACCCAGACCAAGGCCAAGAACTCCAGCTTGAAAGAGCTGTAGTTTTCAGGATTCCTTTCTGTAGGTCGAAGCTTCCTGCTAGCATAGGCAATCACTCTTTGCCATTCTGCTTCAGCACTAAGACAGCTCCTAACCCAACATTGCTGGCATCGGTGTACAGCAGAAACGGTTGGTTGTAGTCCGGGTAAGCCAGGATCTCTTAACCAATCAGGGCTTCTTTCATTAGCTTGAAGGACTCTTATTGTTCCTTGCCCCACTCGAATGGAGGACCTCAGGACTTGCCTTTCTTGGGCTGACCTACCAGGAGATTACAAAAAGAGAGATTGCTGCAACACTAAACATTATACGAATGTGGAAAAGCTAATGGCTAATGACTAGGGGATAACAATGAGACACAAGGCTATATGTA
>JARQOC010000005.1:340479185-340558013 GCA_033576535.1 Allobates femoralis | reverse complement strand
TTAATTTCTTGATGGTGTCTGTGGTAGTTTTTCCTGTTTTGTCACCTCATGTGCTCTACAAACCTGATATTGCATACCAGGGGCGGACACAGACTGTAGTGGGCCTTGTTACTAGAAATTTTTCTCGATTCCCTCAACCATGGGTTTTGCTAATTCCTGTCCGTATGGTGCTACTAAAATATGCAGCAGGTGTGCTGTGTATGTTAGTGCAGGAAAATCTGCAGCATGTCAATTCTTGCTGCAGGTTTTCCCATACTAAACGGGTTGTGCATATAATATTGGGGCTATACAGGGCTGTATATATTATCTGGAAGCTACTGCTGGACTGCATATATTATTCGGAGGCCAGTTGCAGAATCCAAATAATATATACAGCCCAGCACAGCCTCCAAATAACATACAGTCTATAGCTCAGCACAGCCTCTAAATAACATATGTAGCCCAGCACAGTCTCCAAATAACACATACACCCCAGCACAGCCTCCAAATGACATGCAACCCAGCACAGCCGCCAGGTAATATCTACAGTCCAGCACAGCCTCCGGGTAATATATATAGCCCAGCACAGCCTCCATAATATATATGCCGCTCAGCTTCAATATAGCCCAGTCTCTAGATAGCACAACCTCCTTAATATATATGCCGCTCAGCCTCCATATAGCTCAGCTTCTATATAGCACAGCACAGCCTCCATAATATACAGTTAGGGCCAGAAATGTTTGGACAGTGACACAATTTTCGCGAGTTGGGCTCTGCATGCCACCACATTGGATTTGAAATGAAACCTCTACAACAGAATTCAAGTGCAGATTGTAACGTTTAATTTGAAGGGTTGAACAAAAATATCTGATAGAAAATGTAGGAATTGTACACATTTTTTACAAACACTCCACATTTTAGGAGGTCAAAAGTAATTGGGCAAATAAACATAACCCAAATAAAATATTTTTATTTCAATATTTTGTTGCGAATCCTTTGGAGGCAAACACTGCCTTAAGTCTGGAACCCATGGACATCACCAAACGCTGGGTTTCCTCCTTCTTAATGCTTTGCCAGGCCTTTACAGCCGCAGCCTTCAGGTCTTGCTTGTTTGTGGGTCTTTCCGTCTTAAGTCTGGATTTCAGCAAGTGAAATACATGCTCAATTGGGTTAAGATCTGGTGATTGACTTGGCCATTGCAGAATGTTCCACTTTTTTGCACTCATGAACTCCTGGGTAGCTTTGGCTGTATGCTTGGGGTCATTGTCCATCTGTACTATGAAGCGCCGTCCAATCAACTTTGCAGCATTTGGCTGAATCTGGGCTGAAAGTATATCCCGGTATACTTCAGAATTCATCCGGCTACTCTTGTCTGCTGTTATGTCATCAATAAACACAAGTGACCCAGTGCCATTGAAAGCCATGCATGCCCATGCCATCACGTTGCCTCCACCATGTTTTACAGAGGATGTGGTGTGCCTTGGATCATGTGCCGTTCCCTTTCTTCTCCAAACTTTTTTCTTCCATCATTCTGGTACAGGTTGATCTTTGTCTCATCTCTTTCCAGAACTGAGCTGGCTTCTTGAGGTGTTTTTCAGCAAATTTAACTCTGGCCTGTCTATTTTTGGAATTGATAAATGGTTTGCATATAGATGTGAACCCTTTGTATTTACTGTCATGGAGTCTTCTCTTTACTGTTGACTTAGAGACAGATACACCTACTTCACTGAGAGTGTTCTGGACTTCAGTTGATGTTGTGAACGGGTTCTTCTTCACCAAATAAAGTATGCGGCGATCATCCACCACTGTTGTCATCCGTGGACGCCCAGGCCTTTTAGAGTTCCCAAGCTCACCAGTCAATTCCTTTTTTCTCAGAATGTACCCAACTGTTGATTTTGCTACTCCAAGCATGTCTGCTATCTCTCTGATGGATTTTTTCTTTTTTTCAGCCTCAGGATGTTCTGCTTCACCTCAATTGAGAGTTCCTTTGACCGCATGTTGTCTGGTCACAGCAACAGCTTCCAAATGCAAAACCACACACCTGGAATCCACCCCTGACCTTTTAACTACTTCATTGATTACAGGTTAACGAGGGAGACGCCTTCAGAGTTAATTGCAGCCCTTAGAGTCCATTGTCCAATTACTTTTGGTCCCTTGAAAAAGAGGAGGCTATGCATTACAGAGCTATGATTCCTAAACCCTTTCTCCGATTTGGATGTGGAAACTCTCATATTGCAGCTGGGAGTGTGCACTTTCAGCCCATATTATATATATAATTGCATTTCTGAACATGTTTTTGTAAACAGCTAAAATAACAAAACTTGTGTCACTGTCCAAATATTTCTGGCCCTAACTGTACATGTGTATATGCAGCTGAGCCTCCATGTGGCCCAGCATAATCTCCATAATATACATGCAGCTCAGCCTCCATGTAGCCTCCATATAGCCCAGAACAGCCTCCATATTATGTATACAGCTCAGCAGCCTCCAAATTATATACTTTTAGAAGCTGAGGGCTGTATATAGTGTATACACAACAGTATGCTGTATACAGGTCCACACTATATACTTACAGTATATACAGACACACTAATACAGGCTAAGGTAAAAAAAAATGTTTGTACCGTGTTAGCCAGTAGATAGAAAAATATTAGTATCTGAGAGTCCTCAGTGGTTGATACCTTTTAATGGCTAACTGAAAAGATGGTAAACATAGCAAGCTTTCGGGACACTGTGGCCCCTTCGTCAAGCAGGTAATGACACAGATTATAAAGACACATACATATATACATAAACAAATGAAACAAAAAAAAACACACCGCATGTGCATAGTGGCATGTGACTGGGCAATAATATGTCGAGAAATCGCCTGATTGCCCTGCACTGCAGTGAAATCAGGCGATATCCACCAGGCGATATAAGCGCATCGTGGTGTGTGACAGGGCGATAGCGATGTAGAAAGCGAGCTCAGACATTCTAGAATGAATCCCGTAGGCGTGCCTGAGCATGCTGTTGTCCGCGCCCCGTCTGCAGCGATTGGTGGCTTATCCTGCGTTTCCATTGGCTGCCCATGGCAAAGGCGCCCTATTTGATGATCTTCACCAAACTCATCTTCTTCTTCTGCTTCACATGTGTCAGGAAAGGCAGTCAAACTACGAGCGTCATGGACTAGCGCATCACAATAATACTGCGTGTATGATGTTGGCACAGCCTGACTAAATGAATAATCGTCCGATAATGACGATTGGTGTATTAGTTCACACACAGAAATATATGTTTAATAAGCCAATTCCTATTGCTGGTGGCTGAAATTTCAAAACCAACATGTTAATCATACAGAAATCAAAAACCATATGGGCCCACAAATTACATACTAAAGCATGTATGTCTTCCATTTGCTATGTACGTCCGTCACCCTGCGGTTCATTATTGATGTAGTTGGTGATGCCACGGTGTACCTGAAAGGCTCACCACTCAGTTGCGCCTTAAGTTGTCTGGGCCCTCAAGTCTCCTCGGTGTAACCAGAGTGCGCTATGATGTCATGTCTTTGTAGGATGTTGTGCCCTGCCTTCCAGGTGCTTTCCCTTCCCCTGCAGAGGTAGCGATGGCATCAAAATAGATAGCTGCTGCATAGGGCGAGCCAGAGCTGCTAATTCTCATTGACATTCTGGACAGGCGGGATTATTGGTGCCACCATCGGCACCAGCACCCACATCTCCACAAACAGGCCATCCTGCGCAAAGTGAAGAGGGCCCTGCTAAGGAGACTGGGTGTGGACCGCACCACCCAGCAGATCCAGAAGAAGGTGGCAGACTTGAAATACAAGTGTCCAGGGCGCATTGCCAACATTCGTGCATGGATTAGAAGGTTGTGTGGTGAGTAATTGTGATACACACATACCTCATCCCAACACCAAGCAAACATGTAGCACCACATGGAAGTGTAGCTTGTCCAATAGGTATCCTGAGTAGATGATGATGAGGCTTCATCAATCGGCATCTGCAAGGTCTGCAAAATGCAACATGAAGGTGCAGAGTACACTACTATGTGTTGCCATTTTTGACGTCAACATTGCCGTTTTAACAGTAGATTAACCCCTTAGTGACTGAGCCAATTTCCCCCTAAATGACTAGACCGTTTTTTGTAATTCTGACCACTCTCCCTTTATGAGGTAATATCTCTGGAACGCTTCATTGAATCTGAGCGATTCTGAGATTGTTTTTTCGTGACATATTGGGCTTCATGTTGGTAGTAAAATTAGGTCGATAATTTTTGCGTTTATTTGTGAAAATATTAAAAAATTGGCAAAAATGTTGAAAATTTCACAATTTTCAAATTTTGAATTTTTATTCTGTTAAACCGGAGCGTTATGTGACACAAAATAGTTAATAAATAACATTTCCCACATGTCTACTTTACGTCAGCGCAATTTTGGGAAAAAATTTTTTTTCGGTTAGGACATTATAAGGGTTCAAAGTTCATCAGCAATTTCTCATTTTTCCAGCAAAATTTACAAAACCATTTTTTTAGTGACCACATCACATTTGAAGTCCCTTTGAGGGGTCTACATGACAGAAAACACCCAAAAGTGACACCATTCCAAAGACTGCACCCCTCAAGCTACTCAAAACTACATTCAAGAAGATTATTAACCCTTCAGGTGCTTTACAGGAACTAAAGCAAAGTGGAAACAAAAAATGGACATTTTAATTTTTCCAACAAAAATCTTCTTTTAGCCTCAATTTTTTAATTTTCACATGGGCAACAGGATAAAATGCATCCTAAAATTTATTGGGCAATTTCTCCTGAGTACACCGATACCTCATATGTGGTCATAAACCACTGTTTGGGCGCACAGCAGGGCTCAGAAGGAAGGGAGCGCAATTTGATTTTTGGAGCTAATTTTCCATTCAAAAAGTCAAATGGCGCTCCTTCCCTTTCGAGTCCTGCCGTGCGCCCAAACAGTGGTTTATGACCACATATGAGGTATCGGTGTACTCAGGAGAAATTGGCCAACAAATTTTAGGATGCATTTTATCCTGTTGCTCATGTGAAAATTAAAAAATTGAGGACAAAAGAAAGTTTTTGTGAAAAAAAAAGTACTTTTTAATTTGTACGGATCAATTTGTAAAGCATCAGAGGGTTCAAAGTGCTCACTATGCATCTAAATAAATTCCTTGGGGTGTCTAGTTTCCAAAATGGGGTCACTTGTGGGGGAGCTCCAATGTTTAGGCACACGGGGGCTCTCCATACGCGACATGGTGTCCGCTAACAATTTGAATGGAAAATTAGCTCCAATTGTTAGCGGAGACCATGTTGTGTATGGAGAGCCCCTGTGTGCCTAAACATTGGAGCTCCCTCACAAGTGACCCCATTTTGGAAACTAGACCACCCAAGGAACTTATCTAGATGGGTGATGAGCACTTTGAACCCCCAGGTGCTTCACAAATGAAACCATAAAAATGAAAAAAGAAAATTTTTGTGGAAAAGAAAGTACGTTTTCATTTTTACGAATCAATTTGTGAAGCACCTGGGGGTTCAAGGAGCTCACTATGCATCTAAATAAATTCCTTGGGGTGTCTAGTTTCCAAAATGGGGTCACTTGTGGGGGAGCTCCAATGTTTAGGCACACGGGGGCTCTCCATACGCGACATGGTGTCCGCTAACAATTTGAATGGAAAATTAGCTCCAATTGTTAGCGGAGACCATGTTGTGTATGGAGAGCCCCTGTGTGCCTAAACATTGGAGCTCCCTCACAAGTGACCCCATTTTGGAAACTAGACCACCCAAGGAACTTATCTAGATGGGTGATGAGCACTTTGAACCCCCAGGTGCTTCACAAATGAAACCATAAAAATGAAAAAAGAAAATTTTTGTGGAAAAGAAAGTACGTTTTCATTTTTACGAATCAATTTGTGAAGCACCTGGGGGTTCAAGGAGCTCACTATGCATCTAAATAAATTCCTTGGGGTGTCTAGTTTCCAAAATGGGGTCACTTGTGGGGGAGCTCCAATGTTTAGGCACACGGGGGCTCTCCATACGCGACATGGTGTCCGCTAACAATTGGAGCTAATTTTCCATTCAAATTGTTAGCGGACACCATGTCGCATATGGGGAGCCCCTGTGTGCCTAAGCATTGGCGCTCCCCCACAAGTGACCCCATTTTGGAAACTAGACCCCCCAAGGAACATATCTAGATGCATAGTGAGCACTTTGATACCCCAGGTGCTTCACAAATTAGTCCGTAAAAGGAAAAAAAAGAAGATTTTTGTGAAAAAAAAGTACTTTTTCATTTTTATTGATCAATTGTTGAAGCACCTGGGGGTCCAAAGTTCTCCCTATGCATCTAAATAAATTCCTTGGGGTGTCTAGTTTCCAAAATGGGGTCTCTTGTGGGGGAGCTTCAATGTTTAGGCACACAGGGGATCGCCATACACGACATAGTATCAACTTACAATTCCAATTGTTAGCGGACACCATGTCACGTATGGCGAACCCCTGTGTGTCTAAACATTGGGGCTCCCCCACAAGTGACCTCATTTTGTAAACTATACGCCCCAAGGAACTTATCTAGATGCATAGTGAGCACTTTGAACCCCCAGGTGCTTCACAAACTGATCTGTAAAAATGAAAAAGTACTTTCTTTTCCACAAAAATTTTCTTTTTTCATTTTTATGGATCAATTTGTGAAGCATCTGGGGGTTGAAAGTACTTATTATTCATCTAGATATGTTCCTTGGGGGGTCTAGTTTCCAAAATGGGGTCACTTGTGGGGGAGCTCCAATGTTTAGGCATACAGGGGGCTCTCCATATGCGACATGGTGTCCGCTAGCAATTTGAATGGAAAATTAGCTCCAATAGTTAGCGGACACCATGTCACATATGGAGAGCCCCTGTGTGCCTAAACATTGGAGCTCCCCCACAAGGGACCCCATTTTGGAAACTAGACGCCTCACGGATTATATCTAGTGGTATAGTGAGCATTTAGAACCTACAGCTACTTCACAGAATTTGATAACGTCATATTGAACATTTTCTTTTTTTCGCACAATTTCTCACTTTTAGGGCACTTTCACATTTTTGCCGTTCATGGCAGATGCGGTGAAAAAAATGCATCTGCCGCGATTACTGCATAACTGCTGCACTTGCGGCACAGTTGCTGCAAGCCCCATAGAATGTCTATGCGGGCTTGCGGCAGGTGCGGCAAGTGCGGTATCAGCAAAAAAAAAGCGGCAGACCGTGGTTTTTTTCGCGGCTGCACCTGCCGCAAGTGCCAAAACCGCACTTGCCGCACCTGCCGCACACTTACCGCAAGCCCCATAGACATTGCATGGGACTTGCCACAACTGTGCCGCAAGTGCAGCGGTTATGCGGTAATCGCGGCAGATGCGTTTTTTTCACCGAATTTGCCGCAATCGGCAAAAGCCGCTGATGTGAAAGCAGCCTTAGAGCATGTGCACAAGATCCGGAGACACCGTGTCCTGGTCGTCTCCTCTCCTGCATTTTTTTGTTCTAGTATTTCTTTATTAAATTAAAAAAAAAATGACGTGGGGCTTCGCCACACTTTTGGTCCAGCCAGGTACAGCAGGCAGCTACGGACTGCCACCAACCCCTTCTGCCTAGTTTTACCTGGCTGGAAACCAAAAATATAGGGAAGCTCTTTTTTTTTTTAATTATTTCATGAAATAATTAAAAAAAAAAACGGCGTGAGCTTCGCCATGTTTTTGGGCCAGCCAGGTACAACTAGGCAGCTGGGGGCTGGAATCCTCAGCGTAGGGAGGCCCAAGCTTTCTGGGCCCCCCCGCTGCGAATTGCAGCCCACAGCCGCCCCAGAAAACGGCGCATTCATAGAAGCGCCATTTTCTGGCGCTGTATCCAGCTCTTCCAGCTGCCGTGTAGCGGTGGCAGACAGGGTAATAAGGGGTTAATGCCAGCTTTTTTGCAGCTGGCACTAAGCCCGAGATTGTTAATGTCTGGCCAATATTAGACCGGGCCATTAAGAATCCCTAGTAAATTGTAAAGAAGACACAAGACAGAAAAAAATATTTTTATTAGAAAAAACACACAGACACTATTTAGACCCCATCTTTATTATTCTTTGGCATCCGACGTAGTCCAGTAGGAAGGTCCGACGTAGTCCAGTGGGAGGTCCCTCGATCATTTCCAGACTTTTACAGCATATGGGGGTGTCCCCATATGCTATAAAAGCTGGCATTCTTCCAGGAGAATGACAGGTCATGACCTCAGTGAGGTCATGGCAGGTCAGGATCCTTGGTTCACAAAGGGTTAATTGTGATCCCATCATGAGATCACAATTAACCCTTTGTGAACCGAGGATCCTGACCTGCCATGACCTCACTGCGATCATGAGCTGTCAGTCTATGCAGAGACTACTCTGTCTGCAATTAGACTGACAGCTCATGATCGCAGTGAGGTCATGGCAGGTCACACCCTCCTTGGTTCACAAAGGGTCAATTGTGATCCCATCATGAGATCACAATTAACCCTTTGTGAACCAAGGATCCTGACCAGCCATGACCTCACTGCGATCATGAGCTGTCAGTCTAATTGCAGACAGAGCAGTCTCTGCATAGACTGACAGCTCATGATCGCAGTGAGGTCATGGCAGGTCAGGATCCTTGGTTCACAAAGGGTCAATTGTGATCTCATGATGGAATCACAATTGACCCCTGTGGGAACCGATGATGGTGACCTGACATGACCTCACTGAGATCATGCCCTGTCACTATGCGCAGGCAGAGCAGTCTCTGTTCTGTCTGCGCATGCCGGCAGACAGGAAGATGAAGAGGCCGGAAGAAGCAGCGGGAGCCGCACCGGGATGATGGTGAGTATCAGCCTCAGGAGACCTCCGGGGGGGGGGAGTACTGACGGGGCAGGGGGGCAGAGCGGGGGAATATTTACAATCTCCCTCCATCTGAGCTGTCAGATGGGAGGGAGATCAGATGATGGCGGCAGGGGCTGGAAGGAGCCGGGCCACAGGGAACATGTAGAGGATGAAAGGGGGGGGGGTATATGACCGGGGGGGGCCAGTGACCTGGAGGGGGGGCAGAGCGGGGGAGTACGGATCATCTCCTTCCCATCTGAGCTGTCAGATGGGAGGGAGATGATGTCGGGCATTAGTTGCTGACGCGCTGCGGCGCCATTTTAGGAGGAGGGGAGGGGGTGGGGGCTGAGTACCGGTACCGGGGGCTGTGTAACGGTACTGGGGGGGGGGGGCAGATGATTTCTCTTCATGCCACGGTTTTGACCCTGTGGCATGACAGATAAATCATTGTTTTTACCGGCAGTTCGCTGTATATTTATGTGATCACGGTTATACACCGGTAAACGGTGTATAACCGTGATCACATGGCGGGTACCGGTAAAAACTGGCCCGATTCATAATCTTGGGGGTCTCAGCTACCCCCGGTAGCTGAAACCCCGGAGATTTTTGACCACTGGGGGGCGCTAGAGCACTTTCCCTGGCTGACGTCTGCAGACGTCAGCCAGGCATAAGTACCCTCTTTTTCAGACGTCTCTGGACGTTAGGCCGTCGTTATGGGGTTAACACACATAGCTGTCTAATAAGGCTGAAGTCAACATCTACATCTTGTCATGTAATGGCCACCATACAGCCAATATCTGTGTGCTGTGTAACATATAGCTTGCGACACATTGGTGGTGGGAATGCCAATATATTCATTACACATAACATAAATGTATACTGGCACATGACCACTCCACCACCTGTTCCCTGTGTGGTCATGTGCATCTGTACATTAGCCTTGATGTATATGGATGGGTCAGTATTGTTTGTTTCTAACTAGGGATGAGCGAGTACTTCAAGAATCAGACTCTCTATACTCGCAACGAGTAGGTCCCGGTACTCGGTACTCATTGCGAGTATAGCGAGTCCAATAGCAGTGAATGGACGGGCGAGTACTTTCGCAGTGTATCTATATATACACTGTGAAAGTGCACTAAAAGTGAATAAAAGTTGTTAAAAAATAAAATAATATCATACTCACCTATCCAACGCCTGCACTGGGAACGGCAAAGAAGACATCCGATCAACGTCAAGGACCTGTGAGTCTGACAGCCAATCAGATGGCTGGTAGCGATCTGGCCAATCAGATGGTCAGACATCACAAACCACCTGATCACTACCAGCCACCTGATTGGCCAGATTGCCAGGTCTTGAATGTGCATCAATGACCTGGCAATCTGGCCAATCAGGTGGCTGTTAGCGATCACATGGTTTGTGATGTCTTGCCATCTGATTGGCCAGATCGCTACCAGCCATCTGATTGGCTGTCAGACTCACAGGTCCTTGTCGTTGATCGGATGTCTTCTTTACCAGTCCCGATGCAGGAGTCGGATAGGTGAGAATTAAAAAAAAAAAGAATATAACAACTTTTATTCACTTTTAGTGCACTTTCGCAGTGTATATATAGATACACTGCGAAAGTTAAAGGACTACTCGCTACTCCCAAGTTATAACAAGAAACTCGGGGAGTAGCTAGTAGTCCGAATATCGTTACTATTCGGCGAGTACTGAATAATAACGATTCTACTCGCCCATCCCTATTTCTAATGTAACACTGTGGTTTGTTGCCCAATCTGCCATAATTACTCCCCTGGATCCACACCGTAGCTGTGCACACACAGCTGTGCACAGACAACATTAATGTCCCAATTGTGTGTGTCACAGCCACTGTCATGGCCACCACTACATGCGTGTGTGCACTGGATGGCCACAAAACTGTGTGTTTGGCGATGGCTATGTACAGATGTGCACAGTCAGCTGACATCACATCACTTTGCTCAAACCAACAAACATGTACATGTTGACTGAAGTCATTCCTTACACTCATACAAATGACATTGGTGATGTTATATGTTTTGGTGATGGTGCAAATTGATTGTCAATACAAATGTTCAACCTAACAGGGTAGTCGGAAAGTCCACCAGACCACCCATCACCAGCGGCAACCCCACTAACCCCAGACATACTCCACCAGCACAACACCACCTGCCAGCCCACCGCCACCTTCTTCTGGAAGGGCAACCTCTTCAGCTGCTGTGAGTCCCGCTTTAGGAGCAGCTCGCAGCCCACCCTCTGCAACTGTCAGCCAAGCCTCTTCCCCGCAAAGGCCACCCTTCACCTCACCTGGAATTGCGCCAAGAGCCCACCCGCGGGCCCAGGACCCACACACGAGTGGCAGCAAACGCCGACACCTCCTGCCACCCCTCCACCCAACGTAGGCAGCCCAGTTGTGTTGAGACAATGTTGTTTTTTACATCTCTACTGTGTTGGTCAGCACAACAGCATCTCCAAGTGTATGCAGTACATACTCTGAATGTGTGACATTGTTGTGCTGTGTTGGACCAAGGGTATGTATGGTTACACAATGGAGGATGCACTCTCATCATTGCCCCTCTATGTTGTAGTGTGAATTCTGGAATGTGTACCCAAGTTGCCTCATTGCTGTAGTTTGGCAAAGATATACAGTGATCCTGAATTTATGCAGACTTGCACACACAAAATGGATGTGTTGTGCTTATGCTGACACACTCATTGTGTCTGGAGGCTTGGTAATGTGTGACGGAGAGATTCCTGCCTTTTCAACACAACATGGATGTATTGTGGTCATGCTGAATCCTGCAGTATGTCATGAAGCCTTCACATGGCCTACGAATGTAAATTAACGGGCCATCTTAGTTGCGTTGTTGTAGTCCTTCTTGGACTACGTAGACATGATGGGCTAAGATATGGGTTGGTTCTTAGCAAAAATGTATGGTGGGGATATCCATGTAGTTAATGAGGAATGTGATTGGTGAAAATATACTATTTGTGTATGTACGAAAAACGAGCTTCTAGAGCAAAGTCATAATGGCGTTAATTTGACAGGGGGATGGGCAGAGCATGGGAGCCATGTTATAGCTGCATTTATGCATAGCAGGTGTGTAGGGAAGTAGTTAGTCTTGCTTTTTGGTCAGTGTTCACTTGTTTGTTGGCTCATACGATTTTTTTTATAATTTTTGGTTGGTTGGAGAGCTTATCATGGACACTGTACAGAGTCTTCTCGTTGCTCTTGCCTTGTTGGAGGAGGACTTTTGGCTGGTGGAGAGAGCTGAGAGATTGCGGGCTCGTAGACCACGACGTGTCAGGTCTCGGGAGTGGCTTCTGCAAAGAGACAGCCTGTGCCACATGCGCCTGGTCCATCAGCTGGAGGACAGGAATCCGCATGACTTCAGGAACTATCTCCGTTTATGTCCGAGGACTCCTTCAAGTTCCTCTATTGGAATGCGTTCGGCCATGGATAGCCCATCAGGAAACTGTGATGCGTCGAGCTGTGCCACATGACGACCGGTTGGCTGTTACTTTGAGGTTCCTTGCAACAGGTCGTTCGATGACGGACCTGCAATACTCTGCAGCAGTCCCGCGGCCACTACTGAGCCGCCTCATACCCAAGACATGTGAAGCCATCTGGAGTTGCCTGCTGCCATCCTACATGCGTTTCCCAACAACCCCCGCAGAATGGATGCACGTTGCCAGTGGTTTTGCTGATCGGTGGCAATTTCCAAACTGCAGTGGGGCATTAAGTGGTAAGCTTAGTGAGGATCCCGCAACCCTCGAACACCGGGTCCTTTTATGACAACTATAAAGGGTATTTTAGCGTGGTCCTCCTGGCCCTCGTCGATACTCACTATGAGTTCCTCTATGTGGATGTTGGCATGAACGGCCGTGTCTCAGATGGGGGTGTGTTTGGACATAGCTCCTTTGGCCAAAACCTGAGGAGAGGTGCTCTCAACTTGCCCTCAAATGATGTCACGAACGGTCATCTCAACTTTGTGTTTGTGGGGGATGAAGCATTTCCACTTCATGCTCACCTACTTTGGCCATATCCCCAGAGGACTGTTACTTCTGAGCAATGCATTGTGAATTACCGGCTATCCCGGGCTCGCCGTGTAGCTGAAAATGCATTCAGGATCATGGCTAATAGATTCCGCTTGTTTCATATGCCTTTGAATATGAAACTGGAATCTATAGATATAGTAGTGCTGTCATGCTGTGCGCTGCATAACTTCCTGCATCATAGGGATACATGCCGGCAAGTTATGTGGATTCAGCGGACTCCACAAGAGGGGAAGTCAGTCCCGGGGCGTGGCGTGCAACCGACCCAGATCTGGTGCCACTCCAGCCGCTGAGCCAGGGTCTGAGTCCGCAGGATGCCAGGAGCAGCAGGGACTACTACTGCTCCTACTTCAATGGCCCTGGGGCAGTGGCCTGGCAGCAACAACAGGTGTAGGGTGGCTGGAGTTGTCAGGCACCACCACCAGGAGGAGGGTGTAGTCATCAGTATGGCTGAACCACGAGGAGTCTGTAGGATTTTTTTTTTGGGGTAAAATATGTTCCTTTTTTGGGGTTTTGTTTGGACTTTAAATTTAATTGTTTTGTTTTATTTCCCTTAATTATTTTTCTTATGGCCATTGTTTGAGGTCACATTTGTATTATTTGGATGATGTAAACACTTGTGTTTTTGAAGTGTATGTTATTTATTTTTTTTTGTTTTTGTGCACAAAATTAAAAAAAAAAAATCAGATCATAACTACCTGTGTACTTTTAACTCAGTTGCACATAGCGTTATGCTGTGAAGAGAGGTATGTGAGACCACAATGGTCTTTATGGGTCCCTGCAACATTGTGTGCAAATGTCCTGCACACAGGTCCAGGCCTCTGGCCCACACTCTATGCTGTGTTTCCCTGTTCATATTAAATGGCTTTACACATGGGTATGTGTCATAGTAACATAGTAACATAGTAACATAGTTTTTAAGGTTGAAGGAAGACTTTAAGTCCATCTAGTTCACCCATAGCCTAACATGTTGATCCAGAGGAAGGCAAAAAAAAAACCATGTGGCAACACTTAGCTCCACATTGGGGAAAAAAATTCCTTCCTGACTCCAGATATGGCAATCAGACTAGTTCCCTGGATCAACGCCCTATCAAAGAATCTAGTATATATAACTGGTAATATTATAGTTTTCAAGAAAGGCATCCAGGCCCTTCTTAAATGTTAGTAGTGACTCACTCATTACAACATCATGGGGCAGAGAGTTCCATAGTCTCACTGCTCTTACAGTAAAGAATCCGCGTCTGTGATTATGATTAAACCTTCTTTCCTCCAGACGTAGAGGATGCCCCCTTGTCCCCGTCTCAGGCCTAAGAGTAAAGAGATCATTAGAAAGTTCTCTGTACTGTCCCCTCATATATTTATACATTATTATAAGATCACCCCTAAGCCTTCGTTTTTCCAAGCTAAATAACCCCAAGTTTAATAACCTGTCTTGGTATTGCAGACCCCTTAGTCCTCTAATGACTTTTGTCGCTCTTCTCTGGACCCGCTCTAGTTCAGCTATGTCTTTCTTATACACCGGAGACCAGAATTGTACACAGTATTCTAAGTGTGGTCGCACTAGTGACTTGTATAGAGGTAAAATTATGTTCTCCTCATGAGCATCTATGCCTCTTTTAATGCATCCCATTATTTTATTTGCCTTTGCAGCAGCTGCCTGACACTGGCCACTAAATGTGAGTTTGTCATCTACCCAGGGGCGTAACTACAACAGGTGCAGGGGTTGCGATCGCACCCGGGCCCTGCAGCCTAGGGGGGCCCCAAAGTCCCTTTGGCCCATAGAAAAAGACTAACAGTATTAAAGATTTGCAATAATTGGGGGCCCCGTTGGCGTTTTCGCATCAGGGCCCCAGGGTCTGAAGTTACGCCACTGCATCTACCCATACAGCCAGGTCTTTTTCAGTGACAGTTTTGCCCAGTGTTTTACAATTAAGCACATAATTATACCTTTTGTTTCCTCTGCCGAAGTGCATGACTTTACATTTATCCCCATTAAAGCTCATTTGCCATTTAGCAGCCCAAGCTTCTAGTTTACATAAATCCTCCTGTAATATAAAATTGTCCTCCTCTGTATTAATTACCCTGCAGAGTTTAGTGTCCTCTGCAAATATTGAGATTCTACTCTGTATGCCCCTACAAGGTCATTAATAAATATATTAAATAGAAGCGGGCCCAATACTGACCCCTGTGGTACCCCACTGTTAACTGTGACCCATTCTGAGAGTGTTCCATTAATAATCACCCTTTGTTTCCTATCACTAAGCTAATTCTTAACCCACTTACACATATTTTCCTCTATCCCCATTGCCCTCATTTTATGTATCAACCTTTTGTGTGGCACCGTATCAAAAGCTTTTGAAAAGTCCATATACACCACATCCACTGCATTTCTTTGGTCCAGTCCAGAACTTACTTCTTCATAGAAGCTTATCAGATTAGTTTGACAGGAACGGTCCCTCGTAAAACCATGTTGATAATGGGTCATGAGGTTATTATTCTTCAGATACTCCAGTATAGCATCTCTTAGAAAACTCTCTAGGATTTTACCCACAGTAGAGGTTAGGCTTACTGGCCTGTAATTTCCAAGTTTAGTTTTTGTCCCTTTTTTGAATATTGGCACCACATTTGCTATACGCCAGTCCTGTGGTACAGACCCTGTTATTATGGAATCTTTAAATATTAAAAATAATGGTCTATCTATGACAGTACTTAATTCTTGCAGCACTCTGGGGTGTATCCCATCCGGGCCCGGGGATTTGTCAATTTTAGTGATTTTTAGACGATGCCGTACTTCCTCTTGGGTTAAGCAGGTGACATTTAATTGAGAATTTTTGTTATCACTGATCATATTGTCTGTCATGGGATTTTCTTGTGTAAATACTGTTGAAAAAAAGTCATTTAGCATATTGGCTTTTTCCTCATCCTCATCCACCATTTCACCCAGACTATTTTTAAAGGGGACAACACCATCATTTTTTAGTTTCTTACTGTTTATGAAGTTAAAAAATATTTTGGGATTCTTTTTACTTTCTCTGGCAATGAGTCTCTCTGTCTCAATCTTTGCTGCCTTGATTTGCTTTTTACAAATGTTATTTAATTTTCTGTATTTATTTAATGCCTCATCACTACCTACTTGCTTTAACTCCCTAAATGCTTTGTTTTTGTCACATATTGCACCTCTTAGCGCTTTATTTAGCCATAGTGGTTTCCTCCTATTTCTAGCATGCATATTCCCATAGGGTATATATTGTGCACAGGTCCTATTCAGGATGCTAATAAACATCTCCCATTTGCTTTGTGTACTTTTATGTCTCAGGACATCGTCCCAGTTTATTGCACTAAGATCATCTCTCAACTGTTGGAAATTTGCCTTCCTGAAGTTTAGTGTCCTTGTAGCCCCTCTACTACACATCTTAGCAAAGGATACTTGAAAGCTTATTAAGTTATGATCACTATTACCCAAGCGACCTCCAACCCGTATATTTGATATGCGGTCCGGCCTGTTGGTTAATATTAGGTCCAGCAGTGCCCCCCTTCTTGTTGGGTCCTGAACCAGTTGTGAAAGGTAATTGTCTCTCATAGTTTTCAAAAACGTATTACCTTTGCTGGAACTGCAGGTTTCTGATCCCCAATGTATTTCAGGGTAGTTGAAGTCCCCCATAATAATGACTTCTCCCTGAATCGCTGCTTCATCTATTTGCTTTATGAGGATATTCTCCTCCACTTCCATTATTGTTGGGGACTTATAACAAACCCCTATCAGTAATTTATTATTTTTTCCCCCTCCTCTTATCTCCACCCACAGGGACTCTACATTACCGTAAGATTCACCTATATTATCACGCAGGATGGGTTTTAAGGATGATTTTACGTATAAACATACACCTCCTCCTCATTTCTGAACAGACAATAGCCCTGTAAATTAACAGCCCAGTCATGGCTCTCGTCCAGCCATGTCTCCGAAATCCCCACCATGTCATAATTATTGTCCAACAAAATCAGTTCTAATTCCTACATTTTGTTGGTGAGGCTTCTGGCATTAGTGGACATGCACTTTATGCATCTCTCTTTACCTCTATTCCTTCCTACTATATTGACTGTTCTAACCCCACCCCCCATGCCATCCCCAATTTTATTACTTGTGCCCAGGTTACTATTTACACTATCTTCCCCTCCTATACAATGAATACTCTCCCCCCAATCCCTAGTTTAAACACTCCTCCAACCTTCTAGCCATTTTCTCCCCCAGCACAGCTGCACGCTCCCCATTGAGGTGCAGCCCGTCCCTAGCATAGAACCTGTAGCCAACAGAGAAGTCGGCCCAGTTCTCCAGGAACCCAAACCCCTCCTTCCTACACCAATTCCTGAGCCACTTATTTATCTCCCTAATCTTCCGTTGCCTCTCTGGTGTGGCACGTGGTACAGGCAGTATTTCAGAGAATACTACCTTGGAGGTCCTTGCCTTAAGCTTGCAGCCTAATTCCCTGAAATCATCTTTAAGGACCTTCCACCTACCTCTAACTTTGTCATTTGTGCCAATGTGCACCATGACCGCTGGGTCCTCACCAGCCCCTCCCAGTAATCTGTCAACCCAATCAGCGATGTGCCGGACTCGAGCGCCAGGTAGGCAGCACACTGTTCGACAATCCCTGTCTTTGTGACAGATTGCCCTATCTGTTCCCCTAATAATTGAGTCCCCCACTACCAGCACCTGTCTGGCCTGCCCTTCTCCTATTTTCCCCTTACTGGAGCAGACACTCCTCTGGCTTTCAGAGGTCATGCCCTGCTGCAGCAGTGCTGTACCTGAACTCTCACCCCCCTCATCTGCCAACATAGCAAATTTATTGGGGTGTGCCAGATCAGGGCTAGCCTCCCTGGCACCCTTCCCTCTACCCCGCCTTCTAACTGTTACCCAACTAGATACCTCACGGTCCTGCAGCTCCATACTACCATCCTCCCCCACATCTATCCCATTGAGCAGCTGTTCAGTGAGCAGCAGACTCCTTTCCATATTGTCTATGGATCTCAGCGTTGTCAGTTGTTCATTTAGATCCAGTATCTGGGCTTCCAAATGCACAACGTACTCACATCTCACACAGCAGTATGCACCCTCGACCGGCTGTTCAAGGAATGCATACACATGGACATCAGTATCTGCACACAAATATGTCTGCACACACATAGTTCACCCATGGCCTGACACAATCCATGCACATATGTCCAGAGTGTTGTTTGTTGCTTACTGATGTCAACAACAGACGCACACATAGCCATTCATAGTGTAATGCACAGAGCAACAGACAAGTGTGGCACTTTGGCAATGTGTATTGCAGAAGCCGCAACACATGACACGAGCGTGGAGTAGCGGGATAGTAGAAAGGGCAAATGCGTCATGCAGTTGGCAGACTTGCAGACAAGGCTGACCAATGGTAACGCAGTTGTGTAGGCTAATTAGAGTGGTAGGGGCGCGGTGTAACACAATGTGGCATACCTGTCTCCTAGTTGTCGTCAAACTCTACGCTCACATAGCTGATGTGGTTGTGGCATCTGGCGTGGCAATGTGTGAAGGGAAGATCGCTTCCGGTCTTTTGCTGGCGATTTCCATAATGCAGGATCGCCAGAGATTGCTATGTGTGACATCTCCACAGTGGTTGTCACAATCCGGCCGGTGCCTGCTCCCGTCCGGCCTGTGCCTGCTGTCACCTTGCGGCCTGCCACCCCACTGCTGCGGCCTGTCATGAAGCAGGGGGGTCAGGTCCTTGCGGGTCGCCAACCTCTCCGGGGGCTCCTCTCCCACTCCCGTCTCTATGCTCACCTGGCCCGCGCTCGCACGCCATCTCTCCTCTCTCTGGCGCCGTCCAGGGGTCCTGCGTCCTCCTCTCCTCCTGGAGGCGCGCATAGGGCACACGCGCGCACTGCTGCTCAGTCTTAAAGGGGAAAGTGCACCATTTCCAGTCAGTGCCTGGGCAACTTTCATACTTTCAGTATTGAGTTGCCAGCTCAGGTCCAGCAGCTTTAATTATTGTGCTCTGTTTCTCCCAGTTTTCTCATTGTCTGTTTCTCCTTGTTTCAGTGGGATTCATCCCGGTTCCAGTGGTCCTCACCCTTCCACGTTGTTCCCTGGTCTCCTGGAGCTTGCCTTCTTCTCTCCTCATCACTACCCCGTGTCTCTGGTACTGTACCCCTAGGGTCGGTTCGCAGGTTCTGGCTCACTGGTCCCCCCCATCGCTGCCCTGCGTGATATCCCTGTATAGGGGTCACTCTCGCTGGGCTCCCCTGGGGGATTACCGGGGTTTTAGTCCTGTGGCTCTCTCTAGGGGCCTTGTGATTCTGTGTTCAATACACCTTACTTAACTTGCCTTGTCCTGCTTGGTCTCTGGGTTCAGCATCCACAGTGTTCTGTGGTCTAGAGGGTTCTCCTGTTCCATTCCGCCTGTGGTTGCGTGACAGTGGTCACAAAAAAGTGCTCGAAACGTGCGTGCTTACGTCAAATCGCCAGCAATATGGAAGCTATATGGCGGCGTGTGACGGTACCTTGAGATGGTGTAGTAAATGCGACAGGTGACGTAAAGCAGAGTCAGGCTAGGGAGGAAGAGAGGGGCTGGGGAATTGAAACTAAAAGTCTAAGATAAGCGGAACAAATTGTATTATTGTTATATGGTAGTAGACTGTGGAGAACTGAAAATACTTAAATGAGTTGTGGAAAGCAATAAAAGGAAGCCAGGGTGTTCACATAAGAAGTGTCAAAAGTTCATTGTCCTTAAAATGGAGTCTGTTGGATGATGTAATATCCCCAAATGTCTTTTCAATTTATATAAAAACGCATGAGTCTGTGATGTCCCCAAATGTCCATTCATGTTACAAAAAAGCCATGCTTAGGTACTTCGGTGCCGTCCAAGGGGATCAGAACTTGGATTATACAAGGACTACAAGGACTTCAGCATCGAATGTTGGGATTCAGCTGTGATATCAAAAGACTGCATGAGGAAGCAACACAGGTAGGGACAGTCCAGTCACCTGGCTTTGCTGTGCTATATTCTAAACCCTGGTGAGCCAGCGGAAGGGTAAGACTCTGTTGCCTGTTACATGTTATGTTTTGCTGGTTATGTGTTATATGCGGTTAACTGTTTGGGAATCCAATAAAGACTTAATATTGTGGTTCCCTCACCCTGTGTTGTCTGAGTAGAGTTCCACCAACGGGTAAGGAGCTCGGGCGTTCAGTTTGGGATGAGTCCTGGTCCATGCTGTCTTTGTAAAGGCAGCTGGGCCAGCGGATGTGTATGATGGGCCAGCGGATGTGTGTATGATGATTGTGACTATATGTGTATGTGTATGATGATGATTGTGGCTATGTGTGTGTGGATGATGACGATGATTGTGGCTATGTGTGTGTGGATGATGATGATGATTGTGGCAATGTGTGTGTATGATGATGATGATGATTGTGGCTATATGTATGTGTGTGTGGATGATGATTGTGACTATATGTGTGGGTGTGTGGATGATGATGATTGTGGCTATATATGTGTGTGTGGATGATGGTGATGATGATTGTGGCTATATGTATGTGTGTGGATGATGATAATGATTGTGGCTATATGTGTGTGTGTGTGTGTGTGTGGATGGTGATGATGATTGTGACTGTGTGTGTGTGTATGATGATGATTGTGGCTATGTGTTTGTGTATGATAATAATGATTGTGGCTATGTGTGTGTGTGTGTGTGTATGTGTGTGTGTGTGTGGATGATGGTGATGATTGTGGCTATGTGTGTGTGTGTATGATGATGATTGTGGCTATATATATGTGTGTGTGTGTGGATGATGATGATGATGATAGTGGTAACTGTGTGTGGATGATGATGGTGGTTGTGTGTGGATGATGATGATGGTGGCTGTGTGTGGATGATGATGATGATGATGGTGGCTATGTGTGGATGATGATGATGGCTGTGTGTGTGAATGATGATGATGATGATGTAGGTGGTGGCGGCGGCTGTGTGTGGATGGTGGTGGCTGTGTGGATGCGGGTGGCTGTGTGTGGGTGGTGATGTCGGTGGCTGCGTGTGGATGGTGGTGGTGGCGGCGTTGGCTGTTTGTGGATGGTGGTGGTGGCGGCTGTGTGTGGATGATGATGATGATAGTGTGTGAATGATGATGATAGTGGCTGTGTGTTCGTGTGTGTATGATGATGTTGGCTGTGTGTGGATGATGATGATGGTGGTGGCTGTGTGTACATGATGATGATGATGGTGGCTGTGTGTGGATGATAATGATGGTGGTGGCTGTGTGTGTATGATGATGATGACTGTGTGTGTTTGTGATGATGATGGTGGCTTTGTGTGGATGATGAGGATGATGGTGGCGCCATTTCCAGGGGTGGCTCCAGGCTGCGGTTTTCAGTGTGGTGGGCCCAAAATGCTTTGGCCTTACCACGTTGAGAATCACTGTCCCCAGCTGTCTGATTTTACCTTGCTGGCAAACCAAATATGGCGGGAGCCTACATATTTTTTTTCATTAATATTTATTTAAATAATTAAAAAAATATATTCTGCCATGTTTTGATCACCAGGTAAAACCAGATAGCTGGGGGCTGGGATTTTCAACATAGTAAGGTCCAAGCATTCTTGGTCCCGCAAACATTGCCGAGAATTGTATTGTTTTAAATTTGAAAGGAATGCGGCTCTCCACCTAAAAAAATTTTTTTTACGTGCGGCCCACCTAACCTGCTGAGTTTGAGACCCCTGATTTACAGGAACATTTTACAGTTGTCTAAGCTACAGAATGATAATGTATCAATGAAAAAAACGGATGCCTCTTGGATGGTCTGTGTGCTGTCAGTGTGCTGTCCGTGCAGTGACTTAGTGGTGAGCACTGTATGGTGACTTAGTGGTTAGCACTGTATGGTGGCTTAGTGGTGAGCACTGTACGATGGCTCTGTGGTTAGAACTGTACAGTGGCTCAGTTGTTAGCACTGTACAGTGGCTCAGTGGTTAGCACTGTGCGGTGGCTCAGTGATGAGACGCAGGGACATGGGAGGCAGAAGGCACAGGGGAGGCAAAAGGCACAGAGGAGGCAGAGGCACAGGGGAGGCAAAAGGCACAGAGGCAGGGGCATAGGGGAGGGAGAAGGCACAGGGGAGGGAGAAGGCACAGGGGAGGCAGAGGTACAGGGGGTTGGCAGAGTCATAAGAAGAGACAGCATACAGTGCTAACCACTGAGCCACAATACAGTGCTAACCACTAAGTCACCATACAGTGCTAACCACTGATCCACTATACAGTGCTAACTACTGAGCCACCGTACAGTGCTAACCATTGAGCCACCATACAGTGCTAACCACTAAGTCACCTTACAGTGCTAACCACTGATCCACTATACAGTGCTAACCACTGAGCCACCATACAGTGCTAACCACTAAGTCACCTTACAGTGCTAACCACTGATCCACTATAGAGTGCTAACTACTGAGCCACCATACAAGGCTAACCACTGAGCCACCATACAGTGATCACCACTGATCCATCATACAGTGCTAACCACTGAGCCACTATACAGTGCTAGCCACTAAGCCACCATACAGTGCTAACCACTAAGTCACCATACAGTGCTAACCACTGATCCACTATACAGTGCTAACTACTGAGCCACCGTACAGTGCTAACCATTCAGCCACCGTACAGTGCTAACCATTGAGCCACCATAAAGTGCTAACCACTAAGTCACCATACAGTGCTAACCACTGAGTACCCATACAGTGCTCACCACTAAGTCACCATACAGTGCTAACCACTGAGCCACCATACAGTGATAACCACTGAACCACCATACAGTGCTAACCACTGAGCCACCATACAGTGCTAACCACTGAGCCACCATACAGTGATCACCACTGATCCACCATACAGTGCTAACCACTGAGCCACTATACAGTGCTAACCACTAAGCCACCATACAGTGCTAACTACTGAGGCACCATACAGTGCTAACCACTGAGCCACCATACAGTGATCACCACTGAGCCACCATACAGTGATCACCACTGATCCACCATACAGTGCCAACCACTGAGCCACCATGCAGTGCATTGTATGGTGGCTCAGTAGTTAGCACTGTATAGTGGCCATACGCAGTGCTAACCACTGAGCCACCATGCAGTGCTCACCACTGAACCACCATACAGTGCTGCTAACCACTACGTCACTGTACAGTGCTATCTATAAAATGACACTTGGTCCCTGATAGACTGTACAGTGCTGACCACTGAGCCACCATACAGTGCTAACCACTGAGCTACCATACAGTGCTAACCACTAAGTCACCTTACAGTGCTAACCACTGATCCACTATAGAGTGCTAACTACTGAGCCACCATACAGTGCTAACCACTGAGCCACCATACAGTGCTCACCACTGAGCCACCGTACAGTGCTCACCACTGAGCCACCATACAGTGCTAACCACTGAGCCACCATACAGTGCTAACCACTAAGTCACCTTACAGTGCTAACCACTGATCCACTATAGAGTGCTAACTACTGAGCCACCATACAAGGCTAACCACTGAGCCACCATACAGTGCTCATCACAGAGCCACCATACAGTACTCACCACTGAGCCACCGTACAGTGCTAACCACTGAGCCACCATACAGTGCTAACCACTGAGGCACCATACAGTGCTAACCACTGAGCCTCCTGACATCCTCTGTGCTGCTGCCTCCACGGGGCCCTTGTGAGCTGCCTTGGCCTCTGTGCACTGACTTGGGCCCCGTTATTGCGTATATCACTCAATGGTCCAGGGGTTTAGTTTGGGCTAGGCCATAATACACCCAGGGTATATCCTGGCCCAAAGGGGTATAAATCTGGCCTAGGCCAGTTTATACCCTGGGGTATAGTTTGGGCTAGTCCATAATATATCTGGGGTATAATCTGGGCTAGGCCACTTTAACTCCAGGTATATTCTGGGCGGGGGTTAATCTGGCCTGTTACACCGGGAAGGAATGCAGGCACTCATCTCACAGTTAGGCTATGTTCACACGGTGCATAATTGCATCGTTACAGTACCGTTCCTAAGGGTACCTTTACATTTCGAAACATTGCATGCAATTTCACTTGCAACTTACTGGTTGCAGTGAAATCATGGACACATTGTTCCATTTGTACATGGCAACAAAATACAACAATGTGTCCATGATTTCACTGCAACCAGTAAGTTGCAAATGAAATTGCATGCAATGTTGCGATGTGTAACGGTACCCTAACAGATCTGCTAATTGCAGTGGAATGCAGTGAAATGCAGCGACGTTGGCTGTCCCAGCCAAGTCAATACATTTCACGATTTGGCATTCAGACACTGCGTTTTTTACAAGATCTGCTTTTGGGTTCAAAAGGGGATCCTTAAAAGTAAGTCACATGGCCACTGATACTGCCCCACATAGAGAGATTTGGCTCCTTCTCAGGTTTTAAACTGAAAAAGTAAAAGTAAATGCGAGCTGCTTTATCTAGCCGCCTGCATCGGTCTTCGCGGGGTGTTGGGGGGAGGCCCACCCAGATCCTAGACATCCCGGTGGCCAGAAAGTCGATAAGATATTTGGGAATACAGCTGGCTCGCTCAACTGATATGATATATCGGCTGAATTATGACCCGATTCTGGATAAACTGGAGAAGGATCTCCATAGATGGGAGGGTTTGCCGCTTCCTCTGCTGGGCCGTGGCCATTTGGTTAGGATGATGAGTTTCTCTAAGCTTTTATACCCGCTCCAGGTGCTGCCTTTGTTGCTACGTAGCAGAGACGTCTCCAGAATAAACAGGGCCTTTACTAGATTTTTGTGGCAGAACAAGCGCCCGAGAATTCGACTCAAAACTCTGATGTTGCCAAAGGAGGGGGGAGGTCTGGCCATTCCTGACGTCAGGGGGTACAACCTGGTGTGTCTAGTGCAACATGTCTTGGACTGGCTGGGTGGGTCAAGCAAGTTCTCCGATTTTGAGTTAGAATCGGAGCTTTGCAAGCCTTGGAGCTTAGCATCAGTGTTACACACGTCGAAGTCTAACCTCCCTCAGATGGTGAAACACTCCATAGTGGCCAGAGACACTATAGCTGTCTGGAAGTTAATCCGGAGGAAATTGGGTCTCTCATGGCGTATGTCCAAGTTTGTCTCCCTCTGGACCCACCCGGAGTTCCTGCTGGGGAGGGAAAATGTTCTTTTCCAGCATTGGAGGGAAAAGGGGATTGAGACGGCGGATGATCTCCTATGCCACTCGGAGTCCAGATGGTTGAGTAGCAGCGAACTACTGGACACCCTGGCCTTGCCGGATCACCACATGATACAGTTCAAACAACTTGAGCATTTTATCATGAAAAAACTGGTGAATGTTCAGTCAGAATGTGTTGTGAACGTGTGGGACGATCTGCTCTCCAGAGGCATTACCAACACAAGTGTTTCTACTTTATACAAGAAACTAGGTCCCCAACTTCTACCGAACACACAGCAACGGATCTTCAAGGGATGGGAGTCGAGGTTGGGAGATGTAACCCTGGGAGACCAGATACTGGCGGGGTGGAGGGCCTTCAGAAAAAATGTCATTAATGAGCAATGGCAGGACTCAGTTTCGTTTGATACACAGGGCGATTTATGGTTTTAGATCTTACCCCTACACGAACATTGTAGACAGGCTGCAGGCTTGCCCGAAATGCCAGACACAAAGAACCGACCTCCTACATGGGATCTGGGAGTGCAGGACATTACGCCCTCTATGGTCCTTCATGAATACCATGGCAGGGGAGATTACTGGATGTTCAAAGGACCTCAGCAGAGACGGGTGGGTGTTTCACTATATCACTGACTCACACGGTACAAGACATTAGCAACGCATATTACACACCGTGGCAATATTAGCCAAGAGGGCGATACTGCGTCACTGGTTGGACGCCAAGCCGCCGTCAAGGGACTCGATTGTCACTGATATCAAAAGGGCAATGAGGTCCGAAAGCATAGATGCGGAGTCTAACCAAGATGAGCTAACACAGACATTTTTTAAGAAATGGAGGTTATTTATATTGCATTACCTGTCGGACGAGGAAATCCTAGCCGTGGTGTTGCCCTTTCGGGACTCCAGTATCTGTTGGAGCAGTTACAGGGTAGTCTGGGGAGGTTGGCGATCTCTTGAACTATGTGGATGTTTACATGATCGGGGTCATTGGAAAGATGTATTAGTATCTTTTTACACTTATTCTCATGCATTTTCTCATTCCTTTCTTTTTTTTATTTTTTTTTTATTTGTTTCTTCTGGGAGATTGGCACTGCCGGGGTGGGGGAGGGATTTGGGGTGGCGGGGGAACTTTCGTTTGTTGGTTGTAATTTTGCTAGTCTCAATTACTTATGTGTACTTGCTTTTCTATAGAAAGTTGTAAACCAAATAAAATATTTGTTAAAAAATAAATAAATAAATAAGTCACATGTGCATTTTCTGACTTTTTTGCCTGCACTTTTTTCTCACCTTCTTTTGCCTGCACTTTTTTTTTACTATCTAGCAATAACGGGTTTCAGGCTTAGCACAGCCTTTTTAGGGAAAACTGACTGATTTTGCAATTACTCGTGTCAGACCAAAAATGTCCTTTTTAGAACAAATTGATTGATTTGGCAATAACTAGTTTCAGGCCTAGCACAGCTTTTTATGAGAAACTGAGTGATTTTGCAATAACTGGTTTCAGGCATAACACAACCTTTTTAGGGGAACTGAGTGATTTGGCAATAACTGATTTGAGGCCTAATGGTACCTTCACACGACGCAATATCGGCTGGCGATATGAGGTGATCTAACGTGCGCGTGCATGTTTTTCATGCTCGTCCCAGATCACCAATGGCGGCATTACACGCCGCAATCTCGCCCTGAAAGAAAGGCGATGTGTTGCACCGAAAATCGTCTCACCCACAGTGGAACCAATCTGGTCGAATTCCCTCGCCGCTTCACACGCCGCAATCCCAAAGGCAATGTGGGCGTACGAGCACATAGGCATGCCGCAGTGGTCAACACCGCGCCCCATAGCCGCTCATTGGACAACACAACTGCATTACGATTGGCCCGCCTGCTCTTGAAGGCTGGCTAATATATGATGCAGTTGTCTATCGGAGTTTCTCACAAATACACACTTGTGTCGTCAATCGTGGCTCCTGCAACACACTTTTGAGGCACCAAAGCGTCACACAGGAGCGGTCTTGTGCAGTACAGTGGATTACACTAAAGAATGGCTATGTGTGCGTCTGTAGGTGATAGCTGTAAGATACAAACCACACTATGGACATATGTGCCTGCATTGGTCCACGCCATGGCAGAGTTGCCATGGCTGAACTGAAGTATTTGTGTGCACACATGTTTGCGTGTGTGTACTGAAGTGTACCTACATCCCGCACAAACACCATTGCATGCTCCATGTGTGAGGACACGTTCCCATGTGGCCAAACACATCATAATGGATATGTACACACAGTCACGGCTGCACGGACTCATCTATACCATTTAACGGATCACATACCTCTGTGCACAGCATAAAGCTATGTGCAACTGCCCTGTATTGAAAAGTAACGACAGACACAGGTAGTTTGCTTTTTTTTGTTTTATTAGTTTGACTTTTTGTGCACAAAAAAAAGGTATTTGCAAAACACACACAGAACATAAAAAGCACAAGTGTCAACATTACACAAATACGACAAAAATATGATAAATAATGGCCATACCCAAACATGTCACAGTACAGAACCCAAAAAACAAAACAAAACACTAACTAATAGAGGTGAGCGATATTCGATTCAAAATGTTCCCCAATCTCAAATTCGACCTGTTTTGGGCGGTTGTACGAGTCAAATTAGCTTCAAATTCGGCAGTTCGAGGTTATGTTTGATAACGCTTCGGTCACCAAAAGCATACCTGGCTTTTCACACTAATACTGGTCTTCAATCTCAATATCCATTTTCAGTGTATAATGTACGGGGGGTGGGGAAGGGCGGGGGCGGTGTTCAGTGCTGCTGAAGTGATGGAGCTCTTTTTTTTTTTCTCCAGACTGCATGTAGAGTGGGGCAGTGCAGGCTTTGAGCCAATCACAGTGAAACACAGTAAAGGGCATGTTTTGCACAAGCAAGGTCCGGCATCATTGGCTGTGTATGTCACATGTCCTTGCTCTATAAGACCCAGCCATTTTCTTCATCGCCACCATTTGCTCATTGCTGTAGCTATGTGTCAGACGGCACCGCTGCTGCTGTGGGCGCCATAAAGTCAAAACTCAATTCTACTATCTCATTCAGCTTCAGAGCTAATACATAGTTAGATAGATAGGTTTAGGGTCTAGGGGTTGGCGGGAGGGTGCGAATGTTAGCAGAATCAGCTCTTGTAAGAGCTGCATCATAGGAATAGGGAGTAGGGACTAAGTCTGTAACAGCCCTTTTTCAGATCTACTCCATAGAAGCAGAGACTAGTTTTAATTACAGCCCCTTGGCTAGGTTAGAGCAGTCACTATTAGTTTTTGGCAGGCAGGTGTATGCCAGAGTGCTGTACAAGTCTTTTTCACAGCATTTGGCCACATCTAGCTCTGGGAGTCCTTTAGGGCAGGTAGTGTAGCACTGTTGTTAAGAAAGCTACACCACCTGTCTTAAGTAGGCATTTTTTTTGCTGCTGCTAGTCTCGGTAATTTGTTCGGACTAGGAGCAGTGTGATTTACACAGTAGTGTAGCCCACTTGTGAAAAGCTACACCATCAGTGTATTTCCTCACTAATTTTTAACTGCAGCTTGTCCACATCTGACTTCTGGTCAAGTCGCAGCGTGACAAAAACTATTAGCGTACGCCACTTGTAATACAATCTACTACACCGCCAGTGTACTTCCTACTAATTTTTAACTGCACCTTGGCCACATCTGACTTCTGGTCAAGTCGCAGCGTGACAAAAACTATTAGTGTAGGCCACTTGTAATACAATCTACTACACCGCCAGTGTACTTCCTACTAATTTTTAACTGCACCTTGGCCACATCTGACTTCTGGTCAAGTCGCAGGGTGACAAAAACTATTAAGGTACCTTTACACGCCGCTACAACAGGATGGATACAATCCGCTACTTCACGTGCACGAGCACGCCCAAACGGTTACAAACGGTAAACGCACCTCCTTTACACGCCGCCACAAGGTGCGCTACGCTACGCTACATCTATAGCTAGATACAAGTGTCTCAAGTAGCCATCTGTAGCTCATCTTACCTCATTTACACACCGCTACAACAAGCTAATATGGGCGGACCTGGTGCAGCAGGGACAGCACATAGGCGTGCCACAATTGTGGATTACGAGTCGTCCGTACGGTGATAGGACAATGCAATAACATCATGATTGGGCAGGCATCGCAGGAGGTTGTTTAATACATGACGCTCGAGCAATTGTGTAGTGTGACTGGTCAGCTCCTTAAATATGCCGCCCTGTGCAGCGACAACCAATCGCAACGCAGGAGCTTCCTCCAATGATCGCTGAAGGGGCGCGGTAACACGGAGCCTGTGTCACGCCTTAGCTACATTACAGCTACATCGCCGGGTGTCCAGAGTTCCCTTCCGTAGCTTCTTTACACGCCGATACAGGTTGCTGCAATCGGCTTTGTAGCCATCTGTTTTCGAGCAGTGCTCGGAAACAGATTTATCTGTTGCCGGCTGTCACGTCCCGTCTTCACACGCCGCTACTACGGGCTATATTGGCGCTAAAAGCTACATTTGTAGCCTGTAGCGGGTTGTATCCATCCTGTTGTAGCGGCGTGTAAAGGTACCTTTAGTGTAGGCCACTTATAATACAATCTACTACACTGCCAGTGTACTTCCTACTAATTTTTAACTGCACCTTGGCCACATCTGACTTCTGGTCAAGTCGCAGGGTGACAAAAACTATTAGTATAGGCCACTTATAATACAATCTACTACACCGCCAGTGTACTTCCTACTAATTTTTAACTGCACCTTGGCCCATCTGACTTCTGGTCAAGTCGCAGCGTGACAAAGACTGTATTACAAGTGGCCTACACTAATAATCTACTACACCGCCAGTGTACTTCCTACTAATATTCAACTGCACCTTGCCCAGGTCTCACTTTTGGCCTAGTAGCAGTGTTGGTTCAGTCACCTCTGCTTGATTGACATTCACGTTTTTTTGTAAAACAACTGTACTGCTCCCAATTTTTTCACATACAAAATGAGTGGCAAAAAGCCTGCTGCTGGTGGAAATGGGAGTAGGCGTGGTGGAAAGGGAAAAAAAGTTTGTGTCCGTGGGGTAGATGGTAAAGCTACATTAACATCTGCTGAAGATAGACAATCTTCCAGCCAAAGTAAGATGTCAACTTCTTTATGTGGCCAATCGGATATGATCCCTTTCTTACGGACACGAACATCGATACCACTTGTAAGTGAGGCACAAAAACAGTGTGTGCTTGAATGGATCTCAAGTGCTCCATCAAGTGGCCTCTCCTCCACCTCAACCTCTACATCACAAACCCTCCAGTCATCTGAGGTGTCAGACTAATCACACTTGATTATTCCAAGCTCCCAAGTGTCCAGCCGCCATACTTAGTCTGGGGTAACAGACATGTTTGAGTCTGCAGAGCTGTTCAGTCACACAATAGCCTGGAAATCAGAGGTCTGCTCCAAATCTCTAAGTAGAGGCCAAAAACTCACTAGCTTGAGTATTTCATGTATGAACCGCCACATGGACATGAAGCAGAAGTCGCAGTGGGAAGCTCACCATGCTAGAATCTGGGCTAGCGGGGAGGGCCTACCACCATCTGCCCCATCAAGTGCATCCGTGTGCTCTTCATCGTCTGTGACTGTGAGGACAGCTGTCACACATGCTTTTGCTGTATAAATACAAAAAAGGGGGTAGACAAGAGGCGCAATAGTGCCCTATCACTAGTGACACTGTTTGTGTGAGTATATCAATAGGTGTACACTCACCTGGTCCAGTTGTGTGACCCACAAATGGTTTGTAAGCATTCGGTTTATAGCTGCTGCCGGACCTCCACCAGCCACTCGTAAGTGGAAAAAGGCTCCTATATAGGGAAGATGGTGTGTCACGGTCTGCGCTGCTGTCTCAATAGAATCACAAGGAATGGATGTCTCCAAGAAGTCACAAGGAAGGCAAGGTTCCAAAGTAATAATCTCCTTTATTCACCAATGCGTTTCGGCACCTATCTTGGAACCTTCATCAGGGTATACCCTGATGAAGGTGCCAGGATAGGTGCCGAACGCGTTGGTGAATAAAGGAGATCATTACTTTGGAACCTTGCCTTCCTTGTGACTTCTTGGAGACATCCATTCCTTGTGATTCCATTGAGACAGCAGTGCGGACCATGACACACCATCTTCCCTATATAGGAACACATGCTTTTGGACGTACACCTTCCACCTCTTTACCCGCAACAGGCAGTGTGATTGGCAGGTCGTCACTTGGTTTTCAAGTGGACAATGCTGCTGGTGTTGAGCTCTCTCAGACATCGAGAGCACCACTTTTAGATGAAGGCAACATTACATCTTCGCCTGCAAATCCCTCACAGACCAGCAGTTTGTTGGGGACACCATACTCAACTGTGTCTCAGCACAGCAGCCAGCCCTCCGTCCCTCAGATGTGGACAAGTAAAAGGCCATTTCCTCCTAGCCATGAGAAAGCTAAGTGCTTGAATTTCACCATCTGCAAGCTGTTGGCTTCAGAAATGCTGCCTTTTCGCCTGGTGGACAGAGAGGATTTTCGAGACCTTATGTCCGTCGCAGTGCCCCAGTACCAGATGCCCAGTCGCCACTACTTCTCCAAGAAATGTGTGCCTGCGCTACACCAGCATGTCACAGACAACATTGAGAAACTCTGTGTGTGACAGGGTGCATTTCACTATAGATAAAAGGAGACACAAGAGGCGCAGATTGTGCCTTATCAAAAAGACACTTTTGTTCTTATGTGGATGCTATATAGAGGGGTCCACTCACCTTTGCAGGATGTGAAACCCACAACCAATTTGAGCGCTTTGGCAGCTGCTGCAGAACCTCACCATTACGCCAAAATCGCGGGAAAAACAGAAGCTTTAAACAGGAATGGTTTCTATGGTCCGCGCTGCTGCTTCAATCAAAGTACTTCACAAGGGTTGTTACCACCTTCAGATCCTTTATTCAGCCATAACCAACGCATTTCAGTGCTGTCCCAGCACCTTCCTCAGGGTATATTCAGGGAATATACCCTGAGGAAGGTGCTGGGACAGCACTGAAACGTGTTGGTTATGGCTGAATAAAAGATCTGATGGTGGTAACAACCCTTGTGAAGTACTTTGATTGAAGCAGCAGCGCGGACCATGGAAACCATTCCTGTTTAAAGCTAAGGGTGCATTTCACCACAGACACTTGGACCAGTAAGCATGGACAGGGAGTTACATGTCGCTGACTGGACATTGGTTAACTATGGTGAGAGCTGGAGAAGGGTCTGCTGTCCAAGTCTTGCCGTCCCCACGAGTTGTGTGTCCATCCTCTGTAGGTAGAAGTTCCTCCACTATTTCTGCCTCCTCAACCTCGTCTCAGTCCTCCACCTCTGCCCAAAGCCTGTCTGGTAATGCCACCCGCGTTGTAGCTGCACAGAAGGAATCCTGCACACCTTCCTACTATGCTGGCAGCAGAGCTCAACACCATCAGGCGGTCTTTACCTTGAAATGCCTAGGAAATGTGAGTCACACAGCTGAGGAGTTGTGGTCAGCTCTGGCGACCGAGTTTCAGCAATGGTTGTCTCCACTCATCCTGCAGCCAGGGAAGGCCATGTGCGAAAATGCTGCAAACCTGGGTGTGGCCCATCGTTGGGGCAATATCACACATGCCTTGTATGGCTCACGTGTTGACACACTATCCCGGCCTAGATGGGCTTCTGCAGAGGGCACGGTCACTGTGTGCTCACTTTTGGCGTTCGCATACCGCATCTCAACAACTCGCTTCGTTCCAGGAGTCTTTCGGCTTGCCCATTCACCGGCTGAAATGCGATGTGCCGACATGCTGGAATTCTACTCTGCACATGTTGCAGCGACTGTGGCAGCACCACCGAGCCCTGGCTCAATACGTTATGACGTATAGCATGGGCCAACGAGATCCAGAAGAGTGGTCTCAGATCAAGGACCTATGCACCCTTCTACACAGTTTTGAGATGTCGACGAAGATGTTTAGTGCTGACGATACCATTATCAGCATGACTATTTCGGTCATCCACATGCTGGAGCACACTCTAAACAATATTCGGAGTCAGGTGGTGGGACAAGAGGAGGGTGAGGAAGTACAGGAGGAGTCCTATGCGGAAGGGATGACAACATCTGCAAGATCCTCACAGTCGGTAACACCAAGACGGCAGGCATGGGAGGGGGTGGAGAGGCAATCACAAGGGCGCATATTAGCAACCAACCTCTTCAGGAAGGTGCAGAAGCCCAGAAAGAAATGGAGGATGAACTGGCGATGGGCATTGAAGAGTCAGCAGATGAGGGAGACCTTGATGACATTTCTGCTGTTGGGGGGAGAGGGCAGAGGAAGGAAGCATCATTCTCACCTTCCCACCACCAACACAACAAGGACTTGGTCCTCCTGGGTGCGCAAGACACATGAGCGCCTTCTTGCTGCACTACCTGCAACATGACCCTCAGATTGTGCGAATTAGGAGTAATGCAAACTACTGCGTTGCCACACTATTAGATCCTCGGTACAAGAGCAAATTTGCTGAAATAATTCCTGAAATACAAAGTGACTCATGCATGCAGGACTATCAGCAGAAGCTGATACATAATCTCAGATCGGCTTTTCCACAAACCACCAGTGGTAGTAATAGACAGAGTGAATCTCACAGTTCCAACTTGTCAACCGTGGGACTGTCGTGTCATCACCACTTACACTGTACAGTACCAGTAACACCGCATCTAGTGGTGGTAACAGCAATTTTGTGGCCTCGTTTCAAGATTTTTTTCAGACCATCATTTTCAAGGCCTGAAGACACGAGAAGTCTGACACATAGTCAACGCCTGGAGCGGATGGTACATGAGTATGTCCAACTTAACATCGATACAATGACTGGGGAACTGGAGCCTTGCTCATTTTGGGCTTCCAAACTGGAAAAATTTCCTGAGCTCGCCACTCACGCCTTGGAGATCTTGTCGTGCCCCGTAGCCAACGTTCTCTCAGATCGTGTCTTCAGCGCTACTGGTGGTGTGCTAACTAGGGATGAGCGAGTACCGAAGTATTCGGAATCACTACACCCGCAACGAGTAGGTCCCGGAACTCGGTACTCGTTGCGAGTATAGTGATTCCGAGTACTACTGCAAAAGTCCTGTAAAAGAGAAGAAAAGTGGTTACAAAATAAAAAAAATCGGATACTCACCTTAACCGACGGCTCCACCAGGACCGGCCGATGGACATCTATGCATGGAAAAGGACCTTTCACTCTCCCAGCCAATCAGATGGCTGGGAGAGATCTGGCCAATCAGATGCCACCATGTCACAATCACATGAACGCTAGAGGCCACCTGATTGGCCAGATGAAAAGGTCCTCTCAGGTACACTGAGGACCTTTACATCTGGCCAATCAGGTGGCCGCTAGCGATCACGTGATTGTGACGTGGCGGCATCTGATTGGACAGATCTCTCCCAGCTATCTCATTGACTAGGAGAATGAAATGACTTTTTCCATGCATAGATGTCCATCGGCTGGTCCCGATGCAGCCGTCGGTTAAGATGAGTATCCGATTTTTTTTATTTTGTAAACATTTTTCTTCTCTTTTACAGGGCTTTTGCAGTGTATCTATTGATACACTGCAAAAGTACTCGGTACTTGCTACTCCAGAGTAATCCTATTTTACTCAGCGAGTAGTAAATACCCGAATACCGCTACTATTTGGCGAGTAGCCGAATGGTAGCGAGAAGACTCGCTCATCCCTAGTGCTGAAAGAAAGGAGCATGTGTCTGTCCACCCAGAATGTGGAGAGACTAACTCTCATAAAGATGAACAAGGGATGGATCCGCAATGACTTTTCTACCACTGTGTCATCCTGGGGAGACTAAAGCCTTGTGCATTTTTGCCGAAAAGTAACCATTTAAAGTTTGCAACTATGGTGCAATTGATGCCACTTAAGTGGTGTCTGTGCCCAAATTTTTTTAAAAAAGGAAGACTATTCTTGTAGTCCTCAAAATGTGACACAATACTGATCATCTGCACAAGGCCTTACAGATAGTGAGGAAAAACATCACAAAATACTCATCGTCTGAACGTGGCGTTACAGATACTGAAGTAAAAATCAAGCAATACTCATCGCCTGCAAGAGGCCTTACAGAAACCTAAGTAAAAATCAAGCAATACTCATCGTCTGCACATGATGCCTTACAAATACTGGAGTAAAATTGGATTTTCCAAGGGCATGACATGCCTATATCTGTGTCTCCTCCTCGTTTTACTCGTCCATCTCTTTTCTTTTCACGTTTTTATATGTACTTGTCACTTTTCCATGTATTTGTTGTATCTTCTGAGAAGTTTGTCACCTTTTGGACACCTTAGAAGTTGTTTTCTATGTGTTAGTATGTGTTTGTTTTTTCATGCCATTGTTTTCAATGATAATCGACGGTGTTTGACGAACATTCGACGAACATTCGACAAACAAACCCCCAATTTGACAAACCGAATCGAATTCAAACACTAGGTTGGTGGATCATCTCTAATATTCAGTGACAGGTTCCCTTTGACTTTATCCGGCCTACTAGGCACAAACAGGTCTCAGACGTATCTCTCTTTTTTTTCTATAGTACTCCACAAAAGTAATGGTGGTCCCACCTGATTGTGGTGGGGCATGACTTTTATGGGAACGCTTGCACAAGCTTTGACTTCATGTGGCCTTCTAGGCCTAAACAGGTCTCTGACCTACCTCTCTGTTTTTTCTATAGTACTCCACAAAAGTAATGGTGGTCCCACCTGTGTGTGGCGGGGCATGACTTTTATGGGAACGCTTGCACAAGCTTTGACTTCATATGGCCTTCTAGGCCTAAACCGGTCTCTGACCTACCTCTCTGTGAATTCATGTATTACTCCAGAAAACTAATTGTGGTCCCACCTGTTTGTGGTGGGGCATGACTTTATGAGAATGCTTGCACGAGCTTAGACTTCATGTGGCCTTCTAGGCCTAAACAGGTCTCTGACGTATCTCTGTTTTTTATTTAGTACTCCACAAAAGTAATGGTGGTCCCACCTGTGTGTGGGGGGCATGACTTTTATGGGAACGCTTGCACAAGGTTTGACTTCATGTGGCCTTCTAGGCCTAAACAGGTCTCTGACCTACCTCTATGTTTTTTTCTATAGTACTCCACAAAAGTAATGGTGGTCCCACCTGTGTGTGGTGGGACATAACATTGATGGGAGCGCTTGCATGAGCTTCGAGGGGATCCAGCCCACTAGGCCTATTCAGGTTACTGACCTACCTCTGTAGTTTTTACTGTAATACTACACCAATTGTTTAGTTGCTGAGCAAGCTTTAACCATGAAATGGTAGGCCAGGTCCTGTTCCAGACCCTGTGCCATGCATGCAAGCTGGGCCATTCAGCAATTTTGGGTCTGGGAGAATTGATGCCATTTTGCTGTAGGTTTGACCTTTTGAAAGGAGTAAGGATTCTTGTTGGAGCCCCCTTGCTATGTTTTACATGATTTAAGAAGGGTGTGACATGTCCATACCTGAGTCTCATTCTCCTTTTACTCTTTCACCTCTTTTTACTTAATGTAGAAAACTTAAGCCTCTTAGCCTGTGACTATTTGTATTGTGTTTGAATTGTTGTCACTTTTTGTGGTGTTTGTTGTCCATTCTGAGTAGTTTGGCAGCTTTTGGAGCCCTTTGAAGGTGTTTTCTATGTGTTTTCTGTAGCCTGTTATTGATTTCAATGGGGTTCGCGTTGTTCGACGAACATTCGACAAATTAATCTCAAATTCAACGAATCGAATTCGAACATTAGGGTGGTGGATCATCTCTAAACACGGATTCAAGTTTAATTTTAAAGACCAGTGCAACTAAGTCTGGTCGATGTTCAACACGTTGCCACTGTTGTAAATTTTCAGTAATTTCCCTCCGCGTCATGAAAGGGGGCGGGGCTAATGTCATAACGCGATTTAGCCCCGCCCCTATCATGACGCGCCCAGGCTCTTAGCAAGCAGAGAGGGGCGTGCATAATTACAAGGCAGCAGACAGGCAGGCACGCCTTTGAGACTAATTCAGAAACAGAGAACCCACACAGGACGAGGTGAATATAAAGTTTTCTCTACTTTACAAAATCGATTTTTTTCTGCAAAAGGGATGGCTAGAAATGATAAGAGGGGGTGCAGGGACAGGTAAAAAGATGCGGGGGGGGGTCAGTTTGTGGGGTTAGGTTCCCTTTAAAATATTCTCATCAAACCCACGAAGGTGGAGGCATTACTTTTCATTCAACCCTTATATTAATATTGAGCAGAATTAACTTCAGTCTCTTGGATTGGCCTGCCACACTAGCTGTGAACACTTCGGTCACTCAGGAAAATTAATTGCCTACCTTTGCCATCAAGCAACTATTTTAGATCAAGACAAATTCTTATGGAACAAAAATATATCTAAATGATGGGTTCAAGTTGAAACCAGAAGTTGGCAAAGTCAAGTATTATCTCACAACTTTTAATTTGAATACCTCCTCTTCCCCTTTATGATATACATTTTAAAGACTGTCTTTCAAGTGTGGGATGTAGGAAATAAAAAAATAACATTTAAACCTTAATATTTACAACTGTTGTTTAAAGACATTAGAAATGTTAATTCCCGATTTGGAACCAGACAATCGGATACACACTAATTTTAAGTCTATGGAGCCACTTTGCCACTCCATAAACTTACATTATATAAATGACTTCAGGCTCACACGAAGACTCCGGTGTGATCTGCGAATTCGGAATAGAAGTCATGTGACCCAGAAAAGGACCACTGCGGCACTGGAGAATGGGAAAGACAGTGATTCGGGAGTATATTGCTGCACTTACATTACATATACAGTGGTGTGAAAAAGTGTTTGGCCCCTTCCTGATTTCTTATTCTTTTGCATGTTTGTCACACTTTAATGTTTCAGATCACCAAATAAATGTAAATATTACATAAAGATAATACAAGTAAACACAAAATGTAGTTTTTAAATGAAGTTCTTTATTATTAGGGAAAAAGAAATCCAAACCTACAAGGTCCTGTGAGAAACAATGACTGACATCCCATGCCCTTAAAACGTAGCTTAACTGTAGTTTATCATATCTCTGGCAAGCAGAGTTCAGTTTTACTAGCAACACTCAAACCTGGTTACTGCAACACCTGTTCTCAATCAAGAAATCACTTAAATAGGACATGCCTGGCAAAGTGAAGCAGACCAAATGATCCTCAAAAGCAGGATATCATGCTATGATCCAAAGAAATTCAGGAACAAATGAGAAAATAGTTAAGATATATCCATCTGGAAAAGATTATAATGCTATTTCTAAAGCTTTGGAACTCCAGCGAACCACGGCAAGAGCCATCATCCACAAATGTCAAAAACATGGAACAGCAGTGAACCTTCCCAGTTTCATACTTCAGCCGAGGAGTCGGTCTCCACTGAGCAGGGAGATCGGGGATCAGCATGTGGCTCCATACAGTCTGCCTAGCTTGCTGTGCTTTCTCCCACACAGGTTACTTGATCTAGCAATGCCTCCTGGCTCCCCACCTGCAGCCCTCGCTACCCGAAGTCTGTAGTCACTAAGGAGTGCTTCCAGGACCTTCCTTAGGTGACGTCTGTTCATATTTAAAGGGCTTGTATATGTGGATCTGGAAGTTCCTCTCAGCCTATTGCAGAGTGGCTCAGTGTATATAATGCACCCTCCTCTTAGAGAGGTGCCTAAGCAATATTTCCCATCCCATAGTGGTGTTGCTAGTACTCAAGTCCCCTACCACTATCCTCTACCTGTCCCATGTCCCGTACTCCGTCACTCGTCTCTTATTCCAGAGTCTGCCTTTGCTACGCACCAGCCTGAACAGAGGCTGCTACATTCTTCCATTGCTACGCACCAGACTGTACAGAGACTGCTATGTTCTGCCATTGCTATGCACCTGCCTGCACAGAGACTGCTGTGATCTACTATCTCCATGACAACTGTTAAAGATGACATCATGGGTACTGTAGCTTCCGCCATATTGTATCCAAAGAGTCCATTTTTATTTATCATATCTATTCTGACTAGAGGCCTGTGTAACAGTTTGTTTAAAGGGATCCTGTCACCCCCAAAACACCTTTAAACCTATTAAAACCTGTCCCTAGAGCATATTAACACTTTCCCTACACTCCTTTTAGCTCCTATATGCACATAATCAAAGTGTATAAAAACGTTTTATAAGTACCTCATTAGTGATGATAATGAGTGACTATGCTATTCATAGTCACTCATTCAGGCTGCCCCTCTTCATACTATGACGCCTCCATAGGCGTGATCTTCATGAGAGATTCAAATTGCCGCCTCCCTGCGTGCCTCCCCGCTGTGGCTTGTGTCGGCCGGGCTTCAGCGTGGGGCTGTATGACGCGATCCGCGTCATTCCCGGCGCCGGGTGACGTATTTACACCGGCGCCGCTGTTGACTTCAAGTCCCGCACTGCGCATGCGTATGCGCATGCGCAGTGCGCATTTTGAAGCTGACAGAGTGGCGCGGCTGTATACGTCACCCGGCACCGGAAATGACGCGGATCGCGTCATGCAGCCCCACGCTGAAGCCCGGCCGACACAAGCCACAGCAGGGAGGCGCGCAGGGAGGCGGCAATTTGAATCTCTCATGAAGATCACGCCTATGGAGGCGTCATAGTATGAAGAGGGGCAGCCTGAATGAGTGACTATGAATAGCATAGTCACTCATTATCATCACTAATGAGGTACTTATAAAACGTTTTTATACACTTTGATTATGTGCATATAGGAGCTAAAAGGAGTGTAGGGAAAGTGTTAATATGCTCTAGGGACAGGTTTTAATAGGTTTAAAGGTGTTTTGGGGGTGACAGGATCCCTTTAAGTGAAGTCAGCACAACTCAGCACATTCTTGTATTTGTCCTTGTTTTTTAGATAAGACCACCAAGCCATATGTAAGTGTACAAGTTCTTATCTTCTGTAACTCTCTTAAAGGTCACTAATTAATCATCTCAAAACTGTCTATAATGCATATTCATCATATTTGTCATTGTATGATGTAACCTATTTTTTCTAAACTTCTGTAAACGTATATAAGCTGATACAAACAATAAACGAGAGCTATTCATTTGAAGACCGAGTCTGTGTCATCAATTGAGTTATAGCCATTACCAGGTATACCTGTGTAGAGCTCTTTATCAGATCAGTCTACTCTGGTTAGGTGTTTTTTATACATCTTTAACAAATGGAGGCCCCAGCGAGATGTTTATCTGTTATGTATATTTTTCCCCTTTTTATATTCACCTTGGACTGGACACAAAGGTTACTACTCGTCTCCTGCTGAACAACATACAGAACCGCGGTAAGTTTGAGCCATTGTCTCAGACGAGGAGGTAGCAAGAGCCAGTCTTTGGGGAATTACAAATGGGAAACTCAGATAGACTGATTTGATTATTTGTTATTTGTTGTCTTGTCTTGTCATACCTCACAGTATTGTTGTATTTGTCTGTATACGTTAATTGTTAATAGTACAAAATTACACTCTTCTAAAACTGCTTATATAATCTTATATAATCTTTGCCGTGCTTTCATACAACTTTATTAACTTTCTAACACTCTATTTACGATACTACTTTGTGTTTAAGTGTTGTTTACTAAAACTATAAGAGACACAAAGAGATGAAGTTTCTGAAAGACATGTTCTTTAAAGGGTTAATAGAGGAACCCAGGGCAGAAATATCAAAGTCACGTGTAGAATATTTGTATTACTCTCTTGATCAGTCATTGCCAATTATAAGGGCCATGCATGATCAAATGATAAGGACAAAACAAAAGATGGGAAAGAAAACTCCGGTGATGGTTAATCCTGGAGCATTTGCCAATACCATACAGAAATCATTAGAGAGACTTGGGGTTAACCAAAGTCACATGACTACACTTTAGGAGGATATAAAAAGAAAAAACTATGTTTTGCGTGTGGTCAGAGAGGACACTTCAGAAGACATTGTCCAGAAGGAAAAAAGTCAGGACAACCAAAATTTGCTGCGGCTGATCAGTGTCACGCTGCTCCCCTCCCTTTTTCACCTCCCTCCCTCCTTCTCTTCAAACAGAGGCAGCTCGGGGATTGTCTTATGTCTTGGTTTAATTGTGTTTGTAGCTTGGTGTTGCATTGGGATAACTCTGACCCATTGATTTCATTATTAACCGTACTGCCTGTGGAGACCCGGGGGTCAGTGGGTGCTCTCGTCCGCAGGCCCAGCCGCCTTTACAAGACAGCGTGGACCAGGGCTCATCCCCAACTGAACGCCCGAGCTCCTTAACCGTGGGCGGAACACTACTCAGACAACACAGGGTGAGGGAATCACAACATCAAGGCTTTATTGGATCCCCAAACAGTTAACAGCATATAACACATAACCAAGCACAGCAAATAAATGTAACAGGCAACAGAGTCTCACCCTTCCGCTGGCTCACCAGGGTTTAGAATGTAGCACGGCAAAGTCTGTAGCCAGGTGACTGTATCGTCCCAACCTGGGTTGCTTCCTTGTCCTTAAGCAGTCTATCACAGCCGAATCCGATAATCTGATACTGAAGTCCTTGTGGTTCTTTAGTCCGTGTTCTGATCCCCTTGGTCGGCACCGAAATGCCTAGGCCTGGGGTTATGGCTCGCTAATCGGATCCGAAGACCCTAGATTAACTGCCTGTATCCAATCTTCAATCTCCAATCCAGTGGACCTCTAGCCGGGACCGAAAATCCCTAGACTGAGGCCACTAGACAGAATCTAACTCCAATCTGCTGGTCAAAGTGAACAGTCCTCCTTATATACCCTCAGCCCTCATTGTAGGATATTGGGGACGTCATGATTGGTGCAATAACATAGTCTTTTCATTGGCTGAACTCCAATCCTCATTTAACATATTTTAGTCCTATCTCAATCCAAATGCTGATTGATATAGCAACTAGCAGTGATACAATGGAATGTTAGTTTGAGACAATCAGTCTGCAAACCATGACATTAACACAATAGTGGCTGGAGCCTCAATTCACAGGGTAATAGACAATGGACGATTAGCATAATTAAGTTCCCTGGCCTGCTATGACAAACAAGTTAGATAATTACATTACCATGCTAAACTTAAAGTAATCTATGAAAATACTGTAGGAAATTCTCCTTGGCCAATACAAGTTTACAAACCTATATACAATATGATATGTCTGGTTACATAAGAAATCATCATATGTCCTACATTGAAGGGGTCCATTTCGTCACACTGCCATCTTTATTAGATCCTCTAGGATGGGATGCAGAATACACTCGAGTAGCAGGTACAAGGTACGCATGTGATAAAAGTATGTGTGAAAGAAAGCTGTATGCGGAGCAATTGTGTTGAATGATCTGCTGAAAGACAGACGCATGTTTTCACAAAGATTAGATGAGAATTGCATTGTGCCTTGTATGACAGCAGGAAAATTAACTAAAGTATTTCCAAAAAGTATTACTGTATTTAACTCAAAATTAAGTTACGTTAAAGTCCAAATAGACAGGTTTTCCTAATTAAATATGTGAATATATAGATACAGTACTGATCTTTGTCAACAGCCATTGAAATATATTAACCTGCATTGCACTAAATTCACTTCTTTTGTTTTCCCTTTGAAAAGATTGTTTATAATAGCGTGGAGGGAGTGGAATTTAGAATGTTTGTGTGAAGGTTATGCTCACAGCAGCAGGGAAAAGGGGGGTGAGCAGACAGCGAGGGGGGAATTGGGCTGGTAGCTACTGCTTGTTATAAGTTATTTTGAGTCAGACTTCTGAAATTGGATGGAGTTTAAGAATCTATTATATAATTGCCGTAACTGACTTCCGTCGGAGCGGCGCAACTTCCGGTGGCTTGGTTAGCGAGTCCTGGGTGTCTCTCCTGGACTCTGTCCGTGGCCGCTACGCGGCCACGGCGACTCCCGAAGCAATGCCCGCAAAGCGGGCATTGCGAGTCGTTGCAGTCTCGCAAAGCAATGCCCGCGAAGCGGGCATTGCGAGTAGTTGGCACCCACCGCTAACAAAGCCACAGAAGCGCATACGACTGTAGTGTACACCGCTATAGTATACTACAGTCCCATGCCCATACGCCTGTCCGCCCCTAAACCTAAGCGCCAACGACTCGCAATGTCCGCTGGCGCTTAAGGGCCGACACGCGTATGCCCATGGGACTGTAGTATACCATCGCGCTGTACACTACAGCGCCATGCTCTAAACCACCCCCTAAAGCTCTAAACCACCCCCTAAGTGCGCCGCACCTAAGCCCCTACCCCCTAAGCCCCGTCGCACCTAAGCCAATACCCCCTAAGCCCCTACCCCCTAAGCCCCGCCGCACCTAAGCCCCTACCTACCCCCTAAGCCCCGCCGCACCTAAGCCCCTACCTCCTAAGCCCCGCCGCACCTAAGCCCCTACCTCCTAAGCCCCGCCGCACCTAAGACCCTACCGCCGCCCCGCCGCACCTAAGCCCCTACCTCCTAAGCCCCGCTGCACCTAAGCCCCTACCCTCTAAGCCCCGCCGCACCTAAGCCCCTACCCCCTAAGCCTAAGCCCCGCTGCACCTAAGCCCCTACCCTCTAAGCCCCGCCGCACCTAAGCCCCTACCCCCTAAGCCTAAGCCCCGCCGCACCTAAGCCCCTACCCCTAAGCCCCGCCGCACCTAAGCCCCTACCTACCCCCTAAGCCCCGCCGCACCTAAGCCCCTACCTCCTAAGCCCCGCCGCACCTAAGACCCTACCGCCGCACCTAAGCCCCGCTGCACCTAAGCCCCTACCCTCTAACCCCGCCGCACCTAAGCCCCTACCCTCTAAGCCGCGCCGCACCTAACCCCCTATCCCCTAAGCCCCGCCGCACCTAAGCCCTACCCCTAAGCCCCGTCGCACCTAAGCCCCTATCCCCTAAGCCCCGCCGCCTCCTAAGCTCCCGCCGCTAACACCTAAGGCCCTACACCCGAAGCCCCCGCCGTCCCCTAACCTAACGCCCCCTACCCCCTAAGCCTAAGCCCCGCCGCACCTAAGCCCCTACCTACCCCCTAAGCCCCGCCGCACCTAAGCCCCTACCTCCTAAGCCCCGCCGCACCTAAGCCCCTACCTCCTAAGCCCCGCCGCACCTAAGACCCTACCGCCGCCCCGCCGCACCTAAGCCCCATACCCCCTAAGCCCCGCTGCACAAAGCCCCTACCCTCTAAGCCCCGCCGCACCTAAGCCCCTACCCCCTAAGCCTAAGCCCCGCCGCACCTAAGCCCCTACCCCCTAAGCCCCGCCACACCTAAGCCCCTACCCCCTAAGCCTAAGCCCCGCCGCACCTAAGCCCCTACCCCCTAAGCCCCGCCGCACCTAAGACCCTACCGCCGCACCTAAGCCCCGATGCACCTAAGCCCCTACCATCTAACCCCGCCGCACCTAAGCCCCTACCTCCTAAGCCCCGCCGCACCTAAGACCCTACCCGCGCCCCGCCGCACCTAAGCCCCTACCCCCTAAGCCCCGCTGCACCTAAGCCCCTACCCTCTAAGCTCCGCCGCACCTAAGCCCCTACCCCCTAAGCCCCACTGCACCTAAGCCCCTACCCTCTAAGCCCCGACGCACCTAAGCCCCTACCCCCTAAGCCTAAACCCCGCCGCACCTAAGCCCCTACCCCCTAAGCCCCGCCGCACCTAAGCCCCTACCTACCCCCTAAGCCCCGCCGCACCTAAGCCCCTACCTCCTAAGCCCCGCCGCACCTAAGACCCTACCGCCGCACCTAAGCCCCGCTGCACCTAAGCCCCTACCCTCTAACCCCCGCCGCACCTAAGCCCCTACCCCCTAAGCCCCGCCGCACCTAAGCCCCTACCCCCTAAGCCCCGCCGCCTCCTAAGCTCCCGCCGCTAACACCTAAGGCCCTACACCCGAAGCCCCCGCCGTCCCCTAACCTAACGCCCCCTAACCCCTAAGCCTAAGCCCCGCCGCACCTAAGCCCCTACCCCCTAAGCCCCGCCGCACCTAAGCCCCTACCTACCCCCTAAGCCCCGCCGCACCTAAGCCCCTACCTCCTAAGCCCCGCCGCACCTAAGACCCTACCGCCGCACCTAAGCCCCGCTGCACCTAAGCCCCTACCCTCTAACCCCCGCCGCACCTAAGCCCCTACCCTCTAAGCCCCGCCGCACCTAACCCCCTACCCCCTAAGCCCCGCCGCACCTAAGCCCCTACCCCCTAAGCCCCGCCGCACCTAAGCCCCTATCCCCTAAGCCCGCCGCCTCCTAAGCTCCCGCCGCTAACACCTAAGGCCCTACACCCGAAGCCCCCGCCGTCCCCTAACCTAACGCCCCCGTCGATCACTTACATGCCTTCTTAGTCATCTGATCGTCCGTCCGATCCACAAGTCCTCCGTCCGGCCAGGCGTCCTCTTCCTCCGGCCCCGCCGGTCTTCTCTCTTCTTTCCGCCATCTCCGGCTCTTCGTCCGGCCCCCGGGGTCTTCTGTCTTCTTTCCGCCAACTTCCAGCTACGACGTCCTCTTCACTTCTCATTAAGATAGAATGGACGAAAAATCCGCCATTCTATCTCTATGTGATGTGACGCGCTCTTCTGATTGGTCGCTGTCTACTGCCCTCAGCCAATCAGAAGAGCACCTCATTTCCCATTGACATACATTAGCGGTGTATCGTCGATTTTATGGCCGACCACCTGGTTCTATTTGTCGGCCCTGAATCGCGGACACACCGCTAATGCATGTCTATGGGCAGTCAGCCCGATTTCTGATTGGTCGCTCTCTGCTGCCGCCGACCAATCAGAATTCGACCTCACTGCCCATAGACATACATTAGCGGTGTGTCCGCGATTTTGGGGCCGACAAATAGAACCAGGGGCCCGGCCGTTAATTCGCCGACACACCGCTAATGTGTGTCAACAAATAAATTTAATAATAAAAAAAATAATTAAAAAATAATTAAAAAATAAATAAAAAATAATAAATAATTAAATAAAAAATAATAATAATAAAAAAAATTAAATGCTAATAATATGAGCCCTTTCAGCGGACCTGAAGGAGAACTGTGTCTCAGCCTCAGGCTCACTTAAAATAAATAATAAATTTAATAATAAAAAAAATAATTAAAAAATAATTAAAAAATAATAAAACAATAAATAAAAAATAATAAATAATTAAATAAAAAATAATAAAAAAAAAAAAAATTAAATGCTAATAATATGAACCCTTTCAGCGGACCTGAAGGAGAACTGTGTCTCAGCCTCAGGCTCACTTAAAATAAATAATACATTTAATAATAAAAAAAATAATTAAAAAATAATTAAAAAATAATAAAAAAATAAATAAAAAATAATAAATAATTAAATAAAAAATAATAATAAAAAAAAAAATTAAATGCTAATAATATGAGCCCTTTCAGCGGACCTGAAGGAGAACTGTGTCTCAGCCTCAGGCTCACTTAAAATAAATAATAAATTTAATAATAAAAAAAATAATTAAAAAATAATTAAAAAATAATAAAAAACATAAATAAAAAATAATAAATAATTAAATACAAAATAATAATAAAAAAAAAAAAATTAAATGCTAATAATATGAGCCCTTTCAGCGGACCTGAAGGAGAACTGTGTCTCAGCCTCAGGCTCACTTAAAATAAATAATACTTTTAATAATAAAAAAAATAATTAAAAAATAATTAAAAAATAATAAAAAAATAAATAAAAAATAATAAATAATTAAATAACAAATAATAATAAAAAAAAAAATTAAATGCTAATAATATGAGCCCTTTCAGCGGACCTGAAGGAGAACTGTGTCTCAGCCTCAGGCTCACTTAAAATAAATAATAAATTTAATAATAAAAAAAATAATTAAAAAATAATAAAAAAAATAAAAAAAAAAATAAAAAATAATAAATAATTAAATACAAAATAATAATAAAAAAAAAAATTAAATGCTAATAATATGAGCCCTTTCAGCGGACCTGAAGGAGAACTGTGTCTCAGCCTCAGGCTCACTTAAAATAAATAATAAATTTAATAATAAAAAAAAATAATATAAAAAATAATTAAAAAATAATAAATAATTAAATAATTAAATAAAATAATAATAAAAAAAAAATTAAATGCTAATAATATGAGCCCTTTCAGCGGACCTGAAGGAGAACTGTGTCTCAGCCTCAGGCTCACTTAAAATAAATAATAAATTTAATAATAAAAAAAATAATTAAAAAATAATAAAAAAATAAATAAAAAAATAAATAAAAAATAATAAATAATTAAATAAAAAATAATAATAATAAAAAAAATAAATGCTAATAATATGCGTTAATGCAGATAATGCTAAGAAATGCTATAAATACGCTATTAATGCTATATCATGATTAATCATGTTATTAATGAAAATTAATTATTAATGACTAAAAATGCATTAATGCTAATAATTAATGCTAATTCATGCTAATAATCTAATAATAATGCTATTGTCTAATTATTAATGCATTAAGGCTAATAATCTATGCTATTTATGCTATTCAAAATGCTATTAATGCTAATAATATTGCTATTAATGCTCTTTATGCTAATACTAATGCTATTAAATGCAATTATTATATTAATTCTATTATTTATGCTATTAATGCTATTAAAATGCTATTAATGCTAATATTAATGCTATTAAGGCTAATAATCATGCTATTAATGCTATTATTAATGCTATTAATGCTAATAATATTGCTATTAATTTTATTAATGCTATTATTTATGCTATTAATGCTTTTAAATTTATGCTATTAATGCTATAATAATGTTATTAATGATGGTATTCTTGCAATTAATAATGCTATTAATAATGCTATTATGCATGCTATTAAATTATGCTATTAATGCTAATTTAATGCTAATTATTATGCTATTAATGGTAATATATAATGCTATTAATGCTATTATGCTAATAATAATTTCTATAAATGCTATTAATTATGCTATGAATGCTAATATTATATGTTAATTAATGCTAATTATTAATGCTATTAATGATTATTATTAATACTAATTAATGGCTAATAATCATGCTATTAATGCTATTAATAATGCTATTAATGCTATTATTAATGCTAATATGCTATTAATATAATGCTATTAGTGCTAATAATAATGCTATTAATGCTAATAATTATGCTATTAATGCTAATTATTAATGCTTAAATAATGCTAATAATAATCTATTAATGCTATTAATAATGCTATTAAGGCTAATAATCATGCTATTTATGCTATTCAAAAATGCTATATAATGCTTCTTTATTGCTATATACTTAATGCTATTAATGCGATTATTTATGCTATTAATTTCTAATTATTTAATGCTAATTAATGCTATTTAATAATCTATTAATGTTATTAATTATAGTAATAATCATATTAATGCTATTATTATTAATGCTTTTAGGCTAATTAATCTATGCATTATTATGCTTTTATTAATTATCTAGATAGCTATTAATGTTATTATTTTATAATCTTTAATTAATATTGCTATTAATATAATATGAAATTAATATGCTAATTAATGCTATTTATTCTGCATTAATAAATAATGCTAATTAATGCTATTATTATATTTTATAATGCTATTTATGGTAATAATGCTATTAATACTAATAATAATACTATTATTAGTACTATTATTGCTACTAATAATGCTATTAATGTTAATAATAATGCTGTTAATGCTAATAATTATGCTATTAATGGTAATAATAATGCTATTAATGCAAATAATATTGCTATTAATGCTATTATTAATGCTATTAATGCTAATACTAATGCTATTAATGCTATTATTTATGCTATTAATGCTATCATTTATGCTATTAATGCTATTATTAATGCTATTAATGCACATACTAATGCTATTAATGCTATTCATAATGCTATTACTCCTATTAATACTGCTCTTAATGCTATTAATACTGCTATTAATGCTATTAATACTGTTATTAATGCTCATAATACTGCTAATAATGCTATTAATACTGCTATTACTGCTAATAATAATGCTATTGCTAATATTATTGCTATTTATGATGCGATTATTATTTAAAAATCTTTAAAAAAAACAATAAACATATTCTAGACAATAATCAAATTAATGCACGTTCTAGAATCCCGATGCATTTGCATCGGGCTCACAGCTAGTATAATGATAATTGTAATGTTTGCATTGTGATTGGGTGACCACTGGCGGAATGTCTAATAATATTATGCCCTAATGTCTTTGTTTGAGGAGAGATGCAAAGTGGGGAAGACTTGGTCGTTGCGTCTCTGTTCAATCAAAGCACGTTGTAGATTTGGATTAATGTTAACTGTGTCTTCTAAGGGGTTGAACTGACAGGACAGCATTTCAGCTGGTATGATAGACACTGCTTTATGTTGGAATAGATCTTAGTGACAAAATTTTATGGGATTCATTCAAGCCTCTGAGACAGGAGTAAGTTTATGAAATCAGTGATAACTGTAATATTTGCATAATTGATAAGGGGTGTACACAGTTTGAAGTCTGCAAGACTTTTTGTTCTCCTCGTGGAATTCCAGCCAGCTATAACATGGGTAATGTATCAGGTAGAAAATGAACATGTGAATTGTTTGATGTGCCACAGTGCTGTTGTGTTCTTGTATAAAGTTGATTCAGAAAAAGTGTAAAGTGTAGTTGCATATAGGTGAAAAAGGTAATACATAATTACAGATATGCAGAGGAAGGGGTGGATTCAGGAATAGAGGTGTCTGTTACAGATAATTCTGATATACATGACAATTATTGTTTTTATTGGGATTGCATTGTATGTTTTTCCCGTAGAAAATTATTATTATATAATTATTCATCATTGTATGTTTTATTTCTTTCTACTTGCTTAGTCAAGTGTTCCCTACAATTAGAATAATCAGGAAATTGAGTTTGCATTAACTGCCAAGGAGAGAGGTCCAGCTTGGGGAAAGCAGGTTGATGGTTTTTTGTTTTTGTTGTTTGTTTTGTTTTTTTGTTTGAAGAAGAAATTCAGCTTGGGAAACCAGGTTGATGTTTTTTTTTTTTTTGTTTGTTTTTGTTTTGTTTAAGGCAGGGTGAAGAAGTCCAGCTTGGGAAACCAGGTTGATGGTTTGTTTATTTTGGGTTTCTTTGTAGACAAGCTGGGAGGGTGAATTGATGATGGGATGGTCTAGCTTGGGGTGCCAGGATACTGAAGACAGGGTTAGCGACCTTTGACAGTTACTGGGGAACCAGTGCTGGTTGCTGGTTTGGATGACAAGCTAGATGAACTAGCAGAAGGTTGCTAGTTCGGAGAGAGGTAGTGGGATGCTGAAGATGGGGTTAGCAACTCATGATAGCCCAGCCGCTATAGGAATTCACCAAGGCTCTTACTAGATCAAGATGGATCCCAGGATTCAGTGGGAGCAGAGAAGCAAGGCAGTTAATGACGCAGCAATAATGTTAGGAAAAAAAAAAGAAAGAAGCAGGAAATGCCTAGATGGGTAAATTGGGTTGTTTTGATATGGCCTGTTGAAGGCAATTCATCCGTGTGAATGACCAGTGGATTCAGAGGCACAGATACAGGTGCCAGGTGCTAGGTAAAGTCCTGGGTCTGGGCTTCTGAACGCCACAATCCCCTTATAGATTATAGATAATGGTAACAATTAATTTGGATATAAAATAGACTAAATAAAGCAGCTTCACTATTTCCTGTACCTACATACTTCTTTACTTGCACCCAGAAAATGAACAAGTACAATTGATTATGCACACCAGACAGACCAACTTGTTTACAGGTAACACTGTCTCTGTTGGGGTTTTTGTTTGAGAGGAGATGCAAAGTGGGGAAGAATAAGTTATAAGATCATAGACTGAAGTCATTTTGACTTGATTACTGCATCTCTACTCAGTCAAACACATCACAGCTGACAGAAAGAAAGCAATCAGTAAAGCAAAACAACCTACCACTGAAAGAGTATTAAGCACTTCTGAAGGTACCGTCACACAGGGACATATCCCCGGCGATATTGCCGGGGATCGCGGGAGCGCGCATCCCTGACAACATCGCCGGGGAGATGTCACACTGAGCAACTTACCGGCGATGTCGCCGGCTAGTTGCCGCGGCTATCGCTTGCTGGGTTGCCCAGCAACCCAGCGAGCGATAACCCGCAATGTTGTAGATAAGCGGAATCGCCCGTAACATTGCGGGTTGCCGCGTTACACAGGGCGATCAGGCAGAATCGCCTGAGCAACATCGCCAGGTTTCCCAACATTGTTGGGAAACCTGGCGATGTGACTCAGGCGATTCATCGCCTGATTATCGCCCTGTCACACGCGACAATTCGCCGGCGATGTCGCCGCAACCTGGCCACGCCCCTCGGTTGCCGGCAACATCGCCGGCGATATCTCCCCGTGTGACGGTACCTTTAGGGCTGGTGGATTACTGCAGGGAGTGGATTTCGTCAGCATCAAAGAAAATGCAGCCACTATATTATGTGTTGGCAGAATGCAACAAGAACAAACCCTATGAAATAACACCACAAGCAAAAGAGGGGTATGACATGCTGAACAATGACATTCTCTCTGCCCCAGCACTAGGAATTGCAAATATATTGGTTTAATGTTATGAATTAGAGGGATATGCAAAAGGAGCATTGACACAGAAACATTTATTACCTGATACTAATGATGACTTGACAAATTAAATTGAACACAATTGTTTTGAACTAATTGACATTGAAACACAACCATTGGCAAATGTACAAGAGACCCCAATCCACATTACAGACTGAACTAAAGGCTCTAACAGAGGCTTGAGTTATGGTGGAGGGGCTTGGGGTGCGTTCTTGTTGATAACCGTTACACTTTTGGTATTTGCCATGATTACAGCCTGTATGGAAAAGCAGTTAGCTTGTGGAATCTTCAGGGAAACCCATTAAGCTATGGTTAATGTGCAAGCTCACTCAAAGGAGCGCACCAAGGAGGCCAAAGGAAATGACCATGCTGACAGGGCAGCTAAAGCTACAGCCCTGCTCCCTCTCCCGATAGGGATGTACACTATGTGTGTCTCTGGGAGGGTGGACGCTGAAACTCCTAGGGTGCCTGCAAGCACAGGCCTCAAAACGGAAGAAAGAAGAATGGAAACATGAAGATGCCCGAGAAGAGGATCCAGTAGAAACATCACTAGGTAGCACCTTGGTTCCACTATGCTGCTGCCAAGTATATACACGGTTGTGTGGTCTGTGCATGCCATAAAGTGGGAATAGCGGTTGAGACAGAGATGTGCGCTAAGGCTACTCTACCCATTTCAGCCACTGCAGATTGACTTTGTTCAGCTTCCAAAGGTAGGCACCTATGAGTATGTGTTGGTCTGCATAGACCTATTCTCTGGATAGCCAGAAGCATGGCCTACTGCCAAGGCCACTGCCCGAACTGTTGCAAAGAAATTATTATACATAAATTATTATACATTGTATTCTGTAGGGGTAACGCCAAACAAAAATACTGGGTTATGTCCATATGAGATACTATTTGGGGAACCATCAAAGACAGGATTGTATTTTTCTTAGCAGTTACAGACATTACACTCTGATATGACAGCATATGTAGGAGCTTTAATTATTATGGTGATAATTTTAATTATTATAATAATGATTCTATTCATCTATATGGCGCTATTAATTCCATAGCAGTTTATATATATCGGTACCAACAGTTTTACAAAATGTATTGCACCAAACTCACAAATGTGTTTTCAGTTCCAATCTAGATCCCTCCTCCTTGGAAGGTACACACTCCCTAAAACCTGGTCACAGTCCATGAGGAAAGCTTGCAACCCAGATTTGAAGTTCCATAACCATCTGGATCCATGCATCCCGCTGCAAGAAGGTTAACAGAGACTAAAGAGATAACCTTAGGGGAGTATTGTTCATTACTCTTGTTTTTCTTCAATACTTTCCTCTCCAGAACAGCAGAAGGTGAACTTAAGCAGTGGGAAAGAGGAGGGTTACAGCAGAAAAAGGTAGCCAAACAGGGAAACTCACAATGAGACGAGGATCCACCACAACAATAGGCGGGAAGCAAATGAAGGTTGATTTAGGAAAGTCGATAGAAGGTTCAAGTTGGGTTTTGAAAAATAATGGGAACTGATTACGAGCTGATCAGTTCACTTGGCAGGCGTTGATAGAGGAGTGGGGAAGGATAAAAAGTATGTCAAAAAGGTGTGAAGGTAACATATGGAAGAGACAGGAAAGTGTTGTTGGATCTTACAGGTTTGTCATCCTCCAGGTTGAATAATCTCTTTAAGGGTGTAGGTGGATGGATAACTGGGATAATTCATTTTGTAATCCAGGGAGCATCTATAATACTGGTTATTGTTATACTGGTAAAGTTATTTGTAATGCTTGTCAAGAAAATTCTAAGAACTAACTGCAAATGTTTTTTAGGTAAATACAAAATTAAAAACTATAAAGATAAGGATACTGAAGCACTGCGTATTCAAGTGCTCCTGACTAATGTTACTACCCCAGGCAGTGGCGCACCCAAGGGGGGGGACCTACGTGTCTGGACCCCCCCCCTGGACGGCCCTGAGAAGCTGGGGGGGGGCCCACCGCCGCCCGGTCCCTGACACTGCCGCCACTTCCGCCGCCTGCGCTGCAGCCGAAAATACTTGCATCAGGCTAGGGTCACAATGCAAGTGTGACCCTAGCCTCAGGGGGGCCCCTGAGCACTGCCCCCACAGCCAAGGCCATATCCAGGGGGCAGCTGGGGGGTCATTTTCGGCCTCCTGCAGCACCGGAGGTCTCCCTCCTCCCCCCTCCATGGGAGCCGACAGAGCTGCACAGTGCACACTCTGTGCTTACAGGACCTGTGATGATGTCACATGGAGGGGAGGAGTCAGGGGTCACATGATCAGCTCAGTTTATGCAGGACTCTGCTGTTTTGCCCATCATCATGCTCAATTAGGTGGGTGAAGTTTGTGTGGGGTCAGGAGGGATTTGCAGTGTGAATGTAGCAGAGGCGAGTGTGTACTAGGTGTATGGCAAATAGGTGAAGGTTATGTGTGGGGTCAGGAGGGATTTACAGTGTGAATGTAGCAGAGCCCAGTAAGTACTAGGTGTATGGAGCGGAGCCGCGTGCGTACGAGGTGTATGGAGCAGAGCCGCGTGTGTACGAGGTGTATGGAGTGGAGCCGAGCGTGTACGAGGTGTTCGGAGCAAAGCCGAGTGAGTAAGAGGTGTGTGTATGAGGTGTATGGAGCAGAGCCGCGTGCGTACGAGGTGTACGGAGCAGAGCCGCGTGCGTACGAGGTGTACGGAGCAGAGCCGCGTGCGTACGTGGTGTATGGAGCAGAGCCGCGTGCGTACGAGGTGTATGGAGCAGAGCCGCGTGCGTACGAGGTGTATGGAGCAGAGCCGCGTGCGTACGAGGTGTATGGAGCAGAGCCGCGTGCGTACGAGGTGTATGGAGCAGAGCCGCGTGCGTACGAGGTGTATGGAGCAGAGCCGCGTGGTACGACGTGTATGGAGCAGAGCCGCGTGGTACGAGTGTATGGAGCAGAGCCGCGTGCGTACGACGTGTATGGAGCAGAGCCGCGTGCGTACGACGTGTATGGAGCAGAGCCGCGTGCGTACGACGTGTATGGAGCAGAGCCGCGTGCGTACGACGTGTATGGAGCAGAGCCGCGTGCGTACGACGTGTATGGAGCAGAGCCGCGTGCGTACGACGTGTAGGAGCAGAGCCGCGTGCGTACGGACGTGTACGGAGCAGAGCCCGCGTGCGTACGGACGTGTACGGAGCAGAGCCGCGTGCGTACGACGTGTACGGAGCAGAGCCGCGTGCGTACGACGTGTACGGAGCAGAGCCGCGTTGCGTACGAGTGTACGGAGCAGAGCCGCGTGCGTACGAGGTGTACGGAGCAGAGCCGCGTGCGTACGAGGTGTACGGAGCAGAGCCGCGTGCGTACGAGGTGTACGGAGCAGAGCCTGCGTGCGTACGAGGTGTACGGAGCAGAGCCGCGTGCGTACAGGTGTACGGAGCAGAGCCGCGTGTTTACGAGGTGTACGGAGCAGAGCCGCGTGGTACGAGGTGTACGGAGCAGAGCCGCGTGGTACGAGGTGTATGGAGCAGAGCTGCGTGTGTATGAGGTGTACGGAGCAGAGCGCGTGTGTACGAGGTGTACGGAGCGGAGCTGCGTGTGTACGAGGTGTACGGAGCAGGCCGCGTGTGTACGAGGTGTACGGAGCTGAGCCGCGATGTCAGTGTACGACGTGTGTTACAGTGTAGAGCAGAGCCGCGTGTGTACGAGGTATGTGTGCCAGTGGTAGCCCCCCGCGGATTCCGCTCCTATAGTCCCAGCCACCTTTGCCAGCAGCATTCTTCTCCAGAGTCTCTTCTGCCGCTGTCTGCATTCTGCAGCTCAGCATGGAGGGGCACGATGTCATCACTGTGCTGTTATGTGCAGAGCGACCGGAGGAGACCGAAGCGGCGAGAAGAAAGGTGAGGAGAAAGAGAGATCTGGACGGCCAGACACTCCGCTTGGCTGCGGTGCCACCATATGGCAGTGCGGCTCCATTGAGCTGCTTGCATTATTTGTGTGCTTCAGGATGCTTGTGTATATACCAAGCATCCTCAGACGCACAAAAATGCAACATTTTGCATTTGAAGGGTATTTTTAAAAAGGGCAAGGGAATGCAAATGCATTTTAGCCCGCTCCTAACAACGTGTAATATGCTCACTGTCAGGAGCAGCTCTTGCTGGTTTCGGCAGTCACTGTTCCTGTAAGGTTGATTTCACATAGGCGTTTTTTTTTAAATGTGGCAGTTGTGGTAAAAAAAGACAGCATCTGCCGCATTTTACGCCTAGCGGCTGCACTTGCTACCCATTTGCAGGCATATATATATATATATATATATATATATATATATATATATATATATATAGTCCGCGATATGTACTAAAGGGGGCCTGCTGAGACCTTTTCGCCCGGGGCCCACAGAAACCTGGAGCCGGCCCTGTATGTATATGTGTGTGTGTGTGTGTGTGTGTGTTTATGTGTTTGTGTGTTTATGTGTGTGCTTGGGGGGTGTATAGAGTTCTTTACATCTCCGTTTCTCCATCCTGTACTTGCCCAGGGAGGGTGTGTGTGTGACTGCTTGTGAGAGGAGGGCTGGGGCTATTGGGCCGGTTTCACATTTGCGTACAGAACGCAGTGTAAGCAAACGCATGCACATTGCATTCCTATGTTTAATATGGGAACGCATAGTACCTGCGTATGGCTACGTTTGGTTACATTTGCGTTCAGATGCATTTTTTTAATAGCACCCTCCGAACACAACATGTTGCATTTTCTGTGCATTCACGGGGCTTATTTTATCAGCAAGTGACCGCAAGTGCACAAAGAATGCATGGAGCTCAATGGATCCGCAGTATCCTCCGCATGACAACGCAGGCAGATACTGCGGATCCATTGAAATCTTCACAGAAATCAGAGGCAGCCACCGGGAGATCAGTGGCGGCTGCCGCTGATCTCCTGGCGGCCACCTCTGATCTCCAGGCCACCGCCAAGACCAACCGCTGATTGGGTGACCGGGCACTATACTATGTGAACGCATGCGGAGAATCCCAGCTGCGTTGACATCAGTATGACTACGTTTGCACCTGCATGTCAGACGCATGCAGACACAAACGCTAGTGTGAAGCCAGCCTTAGGCCCCTTTCACATCAGCGTTTTTCGCTGATTGCAGCAAATGCGGCAGATTTACCGCATCTGCCGCCTAACGGCCGCACTTGCAGTACACTTGTGGCAGGCCCCATGCATTGTCTAAGGGGCTTGCGGCAGGTCCGGAATGTGCGGGATAGCCGCGGTTGTGGCAGATGCGGTTTTTGTCCGGATCCACTGGATCTGGACAAAAACACTGATGTGAAAAAGGCCTTACATTGACTGGGCCAGTGTCTGCTGGTTGTGCTGTAAGTGACACGTCCATCATATAGCCAAGGGAAGAAAGTGATAGCAGCAGAGAAGAGGATAAGAAAACTGTCTGCTGAGGGGAAGAAGCTCTATTCCTCAGCACCCAGCTTTCCCATGCTCCCCTATACTCTATTCCTCAGCTTTCCCATGTTCTGATTTCCATCAGCACCCAGCTTTCCCATGTTCTGATTTCCATCAGCCCCCAACTTGGGAAAGCTGGGTGCTGAGGGAAAGAAGGATAGAAGAGCATGAGAAAGCTGGGACTGAGGAAAGAGGATAGAAGAGCATGGAAAAGCTGGGTGCTGAGGGAAAGAGAATAGAGGAGCATGGGAAAGCTGGGACTGAGGAAAGAAGATAGAGGAGCATGGGAAAGCTGAGTGCTGAGGGAAAGCGGATAGAGGAGCATTGGAAAGCTGGATGCTGAGGGAAAGAAGATAGAGGAGCATGGGAAAGCTGAGTGCTGAGGGAAAGCGGATAGAGGAGCATGGGAAAGCTGGATGCTGAGGGAAAGAAGATAGAGGAGCATGGGAAAGCTGAGTGCTGAGGGAGAGGATAGAGGAGCATGGGAAAGCTGGATGCTGAGGGAGAGGATAGATGAGCCTGGGAAAGCTGAATGCTGAGGGATAGAAGAGCATGGGAAAGCTGAATGCTGAGGGATAAAGGATACAAGAGCATAGGAAAGCTGAGTGCTGGGGAAAAGGTGTATAGCAGAGCAGGGGGTGGAAAAGGTGGGGGTGCTGAGGGAAACAAGCTCTTTCCCATCCCCTGCTGTGCTATACACCTTTTCCTCTGCACCCAGCTTTCCCATTATATCAGAACAAGTGTCAGCATCATTATCCTGTACCCCAGCGTCAGCGTCATTGTCCTGTACCCTCAGCGTCATTATCCTGTACCCCCAGCGTCATTGTCCTGTACCCCCAGCATCATTGTCCTGTACCCCCAGCTTAATTGTCCTGTACCCCCAGCGTCATTGTCCTGTACCCCCAGCGTCATTGTCCTGTACCCCCAGCGTCATTGTCCTGTACCCCCAGCGTCATTGTCCTGTACCCCAGCGTCAGCGTCATTGTCCTGTACCCCCAGCGTCCGCGTCATTGTCCTGTAACCCCAGCGTCATTGTCCTGTACCCCCAGTGTCATTGTCCTGTAACCCCAGCGTCATTGTCCTGTACCCCCAGTGTCATTGTCTTGTAACCCCAGCGTCATTGTCCTGTACCCCCAGTGTCATTGTCCTGTACCCCAGCGTCAATTTCCTGTACCCCCAGTGTCATTGTCCTGTACCCCAGTGTCATTGTCCTGTACCCCCAGTGTCATTATCCTGTACCCCAGTGTCAGTGTTACTGTTTGGCAAGGGGCCAGGATGGGGGAGATATTTACTGTATGCCATAAGGAAAATAAAAAAGCGGAACTGCTGAGCAACCGAGACCGACTGCGCAGCGTCATTAGAAATAAGACCATTTTCGTGCAGTATTAAGCATTAATTAGGTATTCAGATTTACAAAAAATCGCTTGGCTTTTAGGGGGGCTTTGCTCCCCCAAACCCCCCCACCGGGGGCTTTGCCCCTTGGAACCCCGCTGGGGGGTGACACCCCCCTTTCAGGGCCGGTGTGTGTTTCTTGGACCCCTACCTTGGGAAATTTCTGGGTGCGCCACTGACCCCAGGACGCAAGGATGCAAGGACGCAAGTGTGTGCTGTGCAACAAAAAGACTTTGGTGGAACTTTCCAACTGCACTTATTGTGGAAATCCTCTGGATTCACCTCCACCACCAAAGATACAAGAAAATCAGAACTATAACATTGTGTGAAACATTCAATATCATGGACTTATGATATCCCACAGTCTAAAATATATCATGTGTTTTTGTCCACTGTTTCTTTCCTTAAATTTTAGACCCCTCAAATTACCCAATATATCTTTAGGTTAGGGGGTGTTGAGGAATGGAATAGGCCGGCTAACAGGGTCTTCCTGAATGATCGCGCTCCATAATATGTGTAGGAAGTAGCCTTGGGTATTGTGTAGTAGGGTGGGCTCTGCGGACCTAGGGGTAGGCAGGGATAGGTCAAGAATATAAATGATAAAAAGAGGAGACTGTTAAAGACGACATCATGGGTACTGTAGCTTCCGCCATATTGTATCCAAAGAGTCCATTTTTATTTATCATGTCTATTCTGACTAGAGGCCTTTGTAACAGTTTGTCTAAGTGAAGTCAGCACAACTCAGCACATTCTTGTATTTGTCCTTGTTTTTTAGATAAGACCACCAAGCCATATGTAAGCTAGAGTGTACAAGTTCTTATCTTCTGTAACTCTCTTAAAGGTCACTAATTAATCATCTCAAAACTGTCTATAATGCATATTCATCATATTTGTCATTGTATGATGTAACCTATTTTTTTCTAAACTTCTGTAAACGTATATAAGCTGATACAAACAATAAACGAGAGCTATTCATTTGAAGACCAAGTCTGTGTCAGCAATTGAGTTATAGCCATTACCAGGTATACCTGTGTAGAGCTCTTTATCAGATCAGTCTACTCTAGTTAGGTGTTTTTAATACATCTTTGAGGGTACCTTTACACACGGCTACATTTGTAGCTTGTCACCAGGTAACTTACTGGTTGCAGTGAAATCATGGATACATGGTTCTATCTTGTTGCTGTGTACAAATGGAATAATCTCTCCATGATTTCACTGCAATCAGTAAGTTACCTGGTGACAAGCTACAAATGTAGCCGTGTGTAAAGGTACCCTAAGGGTACCTTTACATGCCGCTACTGGAGGATGGATACAACCCGCTACTTCACGTGCACGAGCACGCCCAAACGGTTACAAACGGGAAACGCACCACCTTTACACGCCGCCACAAGGTGCGCTACGCTACGCTACATCTACAGCTAGATACATCGCCGGGTGTCTCAAGTAGCCATCTGTAGCTCATCGTACCTCATTTACACACCGCTACAACAAGCTAATATGGGCGGACCTGGTGCAGCAGGGACAGCACATAGGCGTGCCACAAATGTGGATTACGAGTCGTCCGTACGGTGATAGGACAATGCAATAACATCATGATTGGGCAGGCATCGCAGGAGGCTGTTTAATACATGACGCTCGAGCAATTGTGTAGTGTGACTGGGCAGCTCCTTAAATATGCCGCCCTGTGCAGCGACAACCAATCGCAACGCAGGAGCTTCCTCCAATGATCGCTGAAGGGGCGCGGTAACACGGAGCCTGTGTCACGCCTTAGCTACATTGCAGCTACATCGCCGGGTGTCCAGAGTTCCCTTCTGTAGCTTCTTTACACGCCGATACAGGTCGCTGCCATCGGCTTTGTAGCCATCTGTTTTCGAGCAGTGCTCGGAAACAGATTTATCTGTTGCCGGCTGTCACGTCCCGTCTTCACACGCCGCTACTACAGGCTATATTGGTGCTACAAGCTACATTTGTAGCCTGTAGCGGGTTGTATCCATCCTGTTGTAGCGGCGTGTAAAGGGCCCTTAACACAACCTACAAGCTACATTAAGAGACTTATTTCCTGCCATTTCTTGGCCGCTCCTGTGGTTATATGCAAATATCACTGAGTATTTACTTAACCCCTTAGTGACAGAGCCAATGTCCACCTTAATGACCAATTAGAATAAACCTTGCACACGAAAAACATGAAAAAATGAATCTGCTTTGTTCCAATGACATTTATTGAGATTCTCAGGTAGATGAATTGTATCATATAATCTTGACGTTTCGGCATTCATTCATGCCTTATTCATAAACACTGTAAAGTTATAACATAACATAATAATCAAAATTACAGGTATATACAATAATAATACAATAATTAATAATCCATAGTAATTCATCACAATATTATGTCCTTCTGGTTAAATAGCACAATATCATCTCATGTAACATTGAGTAACATCAAAACATTTTCGGTATACACAGTAAGGGAGTCACTATATCGTAGACCTATAAAAATAATAATAGTGATAATAATCACAATAAACATAATAAAAATACAATCAAATTAATAAGTACCTTAACACGTATTTCATTCACATACGGATATGATACAGTACTTCAATTGTCAAACGATAAATATCGTAGAAATCTGTCAGGTATAAATGACCAAATTAATAACCAGAAATAACATGAGATTACAACAAAACAATAACCTGAAATAGAGAATATAATTCCACATTCTCTCTAATTAGACGTATTATTTCACTATTAACGCCTGAACATTATCAGATCAATAAGTATAGAAGCTGAGGTACCATATTATGTTACAAAATCCCATTAACATCAACCTATTGATGTATCAGTCATGGAGGAATAAGGCACAATTTGTTTACAAGAGAAACAGTTGCAATAGACCCATATCATATATCCATTACATAGGAATCTCAATCAAGAAGAAGATCCACCGCCGGTCACTGGTGTGCATGCGTGCGCCTCCGATGTTAGATCTCCGTGTCAGAACGGTGCCTTATTCCTCCATGACTGATACATCAATAGGTTGATGTTAATGGGATTTTGTAACATAATATGGTACCTCAGCTTCTATACTTATTGATCTGATAATGTTCAGGCGTTAATAGTGAAATAATACGTCTAATTAGAGAGAATGTGGAATTATATTCTCTATTTCAGGTTATTGTTTTGTTGTAATCTCATGTTATTTCTGGTTATTAATTTGGTCATTTATACCTGACAGATTTCTACTATATTTATCATTTGACAATTGAAGTACTGTATCATATCCGTATGTGAATGAAATACGTGTTAAGGTACTTATTAATTTGATTGTACCGTATATACTCGTGTATAAGCCGACCCGTGTATAAGCCGACCCCCCTACTTTTGCCCCCAAAAACTGGGAAAACTTATTGACTCGCGTATAAGCCGAGGGTGGACTCCAGCACAGGTATACAACCCCCAGCAGTGAGGTATACAGCAGCCTCCCCAGTGGTAGTATACAGCAGCAGCCCCAGTGGTATATACAGCAGCAGCCCCAGTGGTAGTATACAGCAGCCCCAGAGGTATATGCAGCCCCAGAGGTATATGCAGCCCCAGAGGTATATGCAGCCCCAGAGGTATATACAGCCCCAGAGGTATATACAGCCCCAGAGGTATATGCAGCCCCATATGCAGCCCCAGAGGTATATACAGCCCCATATGCAGCCCAAGGAGGTATATGCAGCCCCATATGCAGCCCCACGAGGTATATGCAGCCCCATATGCAGCCCCAGAGGTATATACAGCCCCATATGCAGCCCAGGAGGTATATGCAGCCCCATAAACAGCCCCAGAGGTATATACAGCCCCATATGCAGCCCCAGAGGTATATACAGCCCCAGAGGTATATGCAGCCCCAGAGGTATATACAGCCCCATATGCAGCCCCAGGAGGTATATGCAGCCCCATAAACAGCCTCAGAGGTATATGCAGCCCCATATGCAGCCCCAGAGGTATATACAGCCTCAGAGGTATATGCAGCCCCATATGCAGCCCCAGAGGTATATACAGCCCCATATGCAGCCCCAGGAGGTATATGCAGCCCCATATGCAGCCCCAGAAGTATATACAGCCCCATATGCAGCCCCAGGAGGTATATACAGCCCCATATGCAGCCCCAGAGGTATATACAGCCCCATATGCAGCCCCAGGAGGTATATGCAGCCCCATAAACAGCCCCAGAGGTATATACAGCCCCATATGCAGCCCCAGAGGTATATACAGCCCCAGAGGTATATGCAGCCCCAGAGGTATATACAGCCCCATATGCAGCCCCAGGAGGTATATGCAGCCCCATAAACAGCCTCAGAGGTATATGCAGCCCCATATGCAGCCCCAGAGGTATATACAGCCTCAGAGGTATATGCAGCCCCATATGCAGCCCCAGAGGTATATACAGCCCCATATGCAGCCCCAGGAGGTATATGCAGCCCCATATGCAGACCCAGAAGTATATACAGCCCCATATGCAGCCCCAGGAGGTATATACAGCCCCATATGCAGCCCCAGGAGGTATATGCAGCCCCATATGCAGCCCCAGGAGGTATATGCAGCCCCATATGCAGCCCCAGAGGTATATGCAGCCCCATATGCAGCCCCAGAGGTATATACAGCCCCATATGCAGCCCCAGGAGGTATATGCAGCCCCAGAAGTATATACAGCCCCATATGCAGCCCCAGGAGGTATATGCAGCCCCATATGCAGCCCCAGGAGGTATATGCAGCCCCATATGCAGCCCCAGAGGTATATACAGCCCCATATGCAGCCCCAGGAGGTATATGCAGCCCCAGGAGGTATATGCAGCCCCAGAAGGTATATGCAGCCGTAGGAGGTATATGCAGCCCCCCGCCGCAATCCTGTAAAGGAAGAGATTAGTATACTTATCCCTCCGCTGTCCCGCTGCCGCTGTCCCGCCGCCGCTCCTCCATCTTCATCCAGCGTCTTCCGTCTTCTTTCAGATTCCTCCTCTGTCGCGCCGGCAATGACGTCATTGCCTGCGACCATCGGAGGAACCCGGAAGAAGACGGAAGACGCTGGATGAAGATGGAGGAGCGGCGGCGGGACAGCGGAGGGATAAGTATACTAATCTCTTCCTTTACAGGATTGCGGCGGGGGGTCCTGTATATAGATCGGGGCACTGTATACTGTATACATTGTATACAGTATACAGTGACTCGCGTATAAGCCGAGGGGGTAACTTTTCAGCCCAATTTTTGGGCTGAAAAACTCGGCTTATACGCGAGTATATACGGTATTTTTATTATCATGTTTATTGTGATTATTATCACTATTATTATTTTTATAGGTCTACGATATAGTGACTCCCTTACTGTGTATACCGAAAATGTTTTGATGTTACTCAATGTTACATGAGATGATATTGTGCTATTTAACCAGAAGGACATAATATTGTGATGAATTACTATGGATTATTAATTATTGTATTATTATTGTATATACCTGTAATTTTGATTATAATGTTATGTTATAACTTTACAGTGTTTATGAATAAGGCATGAATGAATGCCGAAACGTCAAGATTATATGATGCAATTCATCTACCTGAGAATCTCAATAAATGTCATTGGAACAAAGCAGATTCATTTTTTCATGTTTTTCGTGTGCAAGGTTTATTCTAATTAGTGACTACAGTTTCCTTAGCACCGAAATATAGTCCGTTGAGCCAGTTGATATATATATATAAACACCTTAATGACCAGACCGTTTTTTGTAATTCTGACCAGTGTCCCTTTGTGAGGTAATAACTCTGGAACGCTTCAATCCTAGCGATTCTGAGATTGTTTTTTGTGACATATTGGGCTTCATGTTAGTAGTAAATTTAGGTAAATTTTGCATTTACTTGTGAAACAAATCAAAAATTTTGTGAAAATGTTGCAATTTTAAAATTTTAAACTTTTATTCTGTTAAACCAGAGAGTTATCCGATACAAAATAGTTAATAAATCACATTTCCCACATGTCTACTTCACATCAGCACAATTTTGGAAAAAAAAATTTTGCTTAGGAAGTTATAAGGGTTCAAAGTTCAGCAGCAATTTCTCATTTTTCCAGCAAAATTTACAAAGCTATTTTTTTTAGGGACCACATGACATTTGAAGTCCCTTTGAGGGGCGTTACATGACAGAAAACACCCAAAAGTGACACCATTCAAAAAACTGCACCCCTCAAGCTACTCAAAACTACATTCAAGAAGATTATTAACCCTTCAGGTGCTTCACAGGATTTAAAGCAAAGTAGAAAAAAAAATGGAGATTTTAATTTTTCCAACAAAAATGTTCTTTTTGCCTCAATTTTTTCATTTTCAAATAGGCAACAGGATAAAATGGATCGTAATATTTGTTGGGCAATTTCTCCTGAGTACACTGATACCTCATATGTGGTCATAAACCACTGTTTGGGTGCACGGCAGGGCTCAGAAGGGAAGGAGCGCCTTTTTGACTTTTGGAGCTAATTTTCCATTCAAAAAGTCAAATGGCGCTCCTTCCCATATGAGATATCGGTGTATGCAGGAGAAATTGCCCAACAAATTTTAGGATGCATTTTATCCTGTTTCTCAATTGAAAATGAAAAAATTGAAGCCAAAAGAAAGTTTGTGAAAAAATAGTACTTTTTCATTTTTACAGATCAACTTGTAAAGCACCTGGGGGTTCAAAGTGCTAACTATGCATCTATATAAGTTCCTTGGGGGGTCTAGTTTCCAAAATGGGGTCACTTGTGGGGGAGCTCCAATGTTTAGGCACACAGTGCCTCTCCATACGCGACATGGTGTAGGCTGACAATTTGAGCTAATTTTCCATTCAAATTGTTAGCGGATACCATGTCACGAATGGAGAGCCCCTGTGTGCCTAAATATTGGAGCTCCCCCACAAGTGACCCCATTTTGGAAACCAGACACCTCAAGGATTATATCTAGGGGTATAGTGAGCATTTGGAACCTATAGCTACTTCAAAGAATTTGATAACAATAGGTCGTCATGTTGATCATTTTCTTTTTTCACACACAATTTCTCACTTATAGAACATGTGCACAAGATCTGGAGACACTGTGTCCTGCACATCTCCTCCCCTGCGTTTTTTCTTCTTATTTCTTTATTACATTTTTAAAACAAACGACATGGGGCTTCGCCATATTTTTGGTCCAGCCAAATACAGCAGGCAGCTACAGGCTGCCACCAACCCTCGCTGCCTAGTTTTACCTGGTTGGAAACCAAAAATAAAGGGAAGCCCTTTTTTTTTTTTTATTATTTCATGAAATAATTAAAAAAAAAAAAAAAAACATGTGGGGCTTCGCCATATTTTCGGTCCAGCCAGGTACGACCAAGCTTTCCGGACCCCCCTGCTGCAAATTGCAGCCCCAGCCACCGCAGAAAATGGCGCATTCATGGAAGCGCCATTTTCTGGCGCTTTATCTGACTCTTCGGGTACCTTTACACACGGCTACATTTGTAGCTTGTCACCAGGTAACTTACTGGCTGCAGTGAAATCATGGAGACAAGGTTCTATCTTGTTGCTGTGTACAAATGGAATCATGTATCCATGATTTCACTGCAACCAGTAAGTTACCTGGTGACAAGCTACAAATGTAGCCGTGTGTAAAGGTACCCTTCCAGCTTCCGTGTAGCGGTGGCAGACTGGGTAATACGTGGTTAATGCTTTGTTTTGGTAGCTGGCACCACAGAAAACAATATTTTTATTACAATAAAAAACACGAACACTTATTTAGACCTAATCTTTATTAGTCTGTGATGTCCGACATAGTCCAGTGGGTGGTGATATTTGACGTAGTCCAATTGGCGGTCCCGCGACGATTCTTAGTGTTATAGTACATGGGGGATGCCCTCATATGCTATAAGAGAAGGCACCATCCCAGGGGAATGATAGATCATGAACTCTGTAAGTTCATGATCCATCACGATCCAGGGGTCACACAGGGGTTAATTTATCTTCATGATGATCTTTAAAGCAGATCATCATGAAGATAAATTAACCCCTTTGTGACCCCAAAGTTCATGACTTATCATTCCCTGGGAGAGTGCGCGCACAGAAGAAGCGCACGCATATCGGCGCGCACAGAAGGAATGAGACCGCCAGCGGCTGGTGCCAGGATAGCAGTACCACCGGAGACCACCGGAGGTGGTTAAGAGAGAGGAGCTGGGGGAACAGACCAGGGGCTAGAGGAGTGGAGCAGAGCAGCTGGAGGAGTGGAGGAGAGGAGGCGGCGTGCGCGAATACTGGGGGCGGGAGGAGGTAGATGGAGGGTTCCGAGGCTGCAAAGTGTGGGGAGGAACCAGGGGGGACTGAGAGGCACCGAGAAATGTGATTACCATGCGATCTGACATGTGTGACTTGTCAGATCTCATGGACATGCAGGGGAGACGGCGCAATGTCACATGCGCCGCCACCATTTTGGGGTGGTCTAGGGGAGGGGGGTTGATCTCCGGCACCAGGGAACCTGGGGGCCTTAGGAGTTAACATTTCTCTTTCATCCGACATGTGTTTTCATGTTGGATGAAAGAGGAAGTAATTTTACCGGTGGTGACTTTTTATTGTAATGTGATGACCGGTAAACAGTGTTTAAAGGGTGCTTACCAATCATCACATTACTGGTACCGGGAAAAAATTTCCCGAATTATGACCTACAGGGTCTCAGCTACCCCTGGTCACTGAAACCCCGGAGATTTTATGCCACTGGGGGAGCGCTAGAGGGCTTTTTCTGTACTTGCGTATCTAGACATAAAAACAGAATAAGTACCTTTTTTTTTGGACATCTAGAGACTGTGGGCCGTCGTTATCCGGTTAAAGTTATTCTCCTGCCTGGTACTGTACTCAGAGTAAGCTGCCACAGCCCACTCTGTGGTCCAGTGGGTCCATCCCATGATGCTTACCCTCATGGGGAAACACTAACATGGCTTTCCAGCTGCTGCCACTTTCCTAGGCAGCAGATAGCTTGGCAATAGACGGCACTCCATAATGGCTCCTTCCTCCCAGGAAGTTTAACTAGGAATGAAATTCAATCACACAGCAAAGAATGCTGGATCATGTGAGAATATAAAGGAGATGAAGTGGTCACAAAGTAGCTTCACCCGGGCAGAGCATCTAGGAGCTTTGCTACCAACAAAAACTGCCAGAGGAAATCAACACGTTTAATATAAAGTCTCAATGAAGGAATGAAACACAGGTCCCAAACCTGTCACAAGTCTCATTAGTAATAGAGACCATCATAACAATTTCTTAAGAAAAACAACATTAAGATTTTGGAGTGACCAAGTCAAAGTCCTGACTTTAACCTGAACTGAGATGTTGTGGCATGACTTTAAAAAGGTGTTTTGTGGTAGAAAATCCCTCCAATGGGGCTGAATTCTAACAATTATGAAAATACTAGTAAAAAGGCCCGATGCAATTGCATCGGGAGAGCGGTGAAATGAATTGTGTGGATATAGGCGGGTGAGTGGGTAGCAGAGTATACAGGGGGCTTTGTGGGTAGCAGAGTATACAGGCGGGTCTGTGGGTAGCAGAGTATACAGACGGCTCTGAGGGTAGCAGATGATACAGGCGGCTCTGTGGGTAGCAGAGTATACAGGCGGCTCTGTGGGTAGCAGAGTATACAGGCGGCTCTGTGGGTAGCAGAGTATACAGGCGGCTCTGTGGGTAGCAGAGTATACAGGCGGTTCTGTGGGTAGCAGAGTATACAGGCGGCTCTGTGGGTAGCAGAGTATGATGTGGTGGGAGGCTGGAGGGGTGAGGAGAGCAAAGGATGGAGGGGTGAGGAGAGGTGAGGCTGGAGGGGTGAGGAGAGGTGCGACTGAAGGGGTGAGGAGAGGTCCGGCTGGAGGGGTGAGGAGAGGTCCGGCTGGAGGGGTGAGGAGGGGTCCGGGTGGAGGGGTGAGGAGAGGTCCGGCTGGAGGGGTGAAGAGAGATGTGGCTGAAGGGGTGAGGAGAGATGCGGCTGGAGCGGCGACATCAGCGCTCGGCGGCAGGACGTGGCTGCGTGCTGGGGGTGATCGCAGCCCCAGTCACACGGCATTGTCCTCTGCGGCGGGTTGGGGGCTGCAGAGAGGGATCAGTCCTTCCCCTCAGGTCACACATGTGACCTGAGGGGAAGGAGCAGCTTGGGCATTGTGTGGTAAAGAGAGGACGACCATCCGATTGGTACAGGACGCGGAGTACTGGGCAATGGGATGGGCGTCCTGTGTTTACAACACAGCGCCCAATGCGCTTGCAGGGGCGGCGGGCAATGGGAGTGAGCGGGGCGTGTCAGGCTTTGCAGCCTGACAGGTCCCGCTCACTCCCATTGGCCGGCACCGCCGCCGGCCACAGGACGACGTCATTGGCTCCAGACACCCGGCCACAGCCCCTACACCGCTACTCCACCAGCATGGTGACACGGAGGCCCCAGCGGTGAGAGCGCGGCGAGGGGCGGAAGCCACCGCCGGCATGCGGGCAGCATAGACCTCGCAGAGGGCGCACGCGATGACGCGCTCGCGGCGGGGCCGACGGCGGTTGGCAGGATAGCGGTGGTGTGAGTTAGTGCGGCTGCGGCTTGCAATGACGCTATCGCGTCATCGCTCGCAGTGCCGTAAAGGATTTTGGGATTCGGCTACAGTGGCCGAATTTCAAACTCCCGATTATATAAGTAGATATAGATATGTGTATAAACTGTATATGTAGATATATATATATATATATATATATATATATATATATGTGTATATGCTGTATATATATATGTGTATATATATCTATTATATAATCACGAATGGGATTTTTGCCCCTTTTGAGTCCGCTCACGCTGTGAGTCAATGTCGTCATGTGGATACGCCCGAAGCATTGGCCGCGCAGCGGCCATTGCGAGAAGTTCTAAGGCGAGTCGCTATGCCCGCGCAGCGGGCATGGCGAGTCGCCTTAGCAGCGCGAAGCATTGGCCGCGAAGCGGCCATTGCGAGTCAGAGACTCGCTCTGCTAGAATCCTGATGCATGTGCATCGGGCACCCAGCTAGTAATATATATGTGTATATACTGCATATATATATCTGTGTGTATATACTGTATATGTATATGTGTGTATATACTGTATATGTATATATGTGTATATACTGTATATCTATATATGTGTTGTGTATATACTGTATATGTATATGTGGGTATATAGTGTATGTCTATGTGTATATACTGTATATCTATATGTGTGTATATAGTGTATATCGATAGATGTGTATATACTGTATATCTATATCTATCTATATGTGAGTATATAGTGTATATCTATGTATATGTGTATATACTGTATATCTATCTATGTGTATAGACTGTATATCTATCTATATATGTGTATATACAGTATATCTACATGTATATATGATGAAAGAAAACAGCACAGCTCCTTTAGGGTGCAATACATAAGTACATGTATATATGTGTATATAGTGTATATGTATCAGTGTGTATATACTGTATATGTATATCTATGTATATATGTGTATATACTGCATATTTATATGTGTGCATCCTATAGATCTATCTATATGTGTGTATATACTGTATATCTACATCTATGTATATATGTGTATATACTCTATATGTATGTGTGTGTATATACAGTATGTGTATGTGTATGTGTATATGTTAAGGATAGCCATAAGATCAAAATACTTAATTAACCTTAAGATGTAAGGGCTTGAGAGAAATGACTCATAAAGTATTATTTTCACCTTATAAAAGTTTAAGTTTGTATCAGACAAAGATGGCTCCCATTTCCTGCCACATCACCACATGTTCTGAGACAAAGCTGCAGTCAAGACAAAGAGTGATCAATCACAGAATGACACCTCATCAGATGGCTTCACGGATCAAACTAACTTTTGGAGACCTGAAGGAATAATTCACCTTGATGACCTCATGAACAATCCCCCTCCATGGACTAGACCATGTCCCACCAATAAATGCATTTCATTTGTCCCCATTTGTGTAACCGAGCCCTTTAGAGAGCTTTGTTAAAACCCTTGTGTGATCAATAGAGACTCATTTTGGAGCTGTGCCTTGTGGAGGGCTGAGGAAAGCTTACACCTGATTGTGTTATCAGTGTATTTCTTTCATCGCATGCATCAGTCCATATCAATCAGGACAGGGGCAGGCAACTTTTTAATAATATTATAAAATATTAATCCCTGAGAATTGGCGTCCAACATGGGCCAGTATAGGCGAATCCCCAAACTTTGAATGACCGGTGAAGGAGACGGCAGGACGCACTGAGTACCCCGAGCCAGTAGACTGATCACCTCATCAACGGTAAGTCTGCTGATGTTATTATAATCTGTTGGCTTTACCTGTTTTTTGGGGTACCCTGTGCAGATTGCCTGACCACGTCCGATCTTTCAGGGTGTCTGAGACGGCAGAGGGGTTTTCTCCGCTGATGGCCATTTGATTGCGGAAGAACCGTCATGTTAAGTTGCTGCTGCCTGCTATGTGTTGTGTTAGGGGAGATGATTGGTAACAAGGGGGTTTTTGAGCAGTGTCTGGAGAAGTAAAAGATATTGTCTGTGAGATAGATCAAAGTGGTCACCTGTGATACGATTTTCAGTTCTGGAGAGACATTGAGTAACGACTCTGTTTATCTGAAGGATATACATTGAGTAACGACTCTGCATTAGGTTGAGTAACTGACTCCCATAAGGGCATGTTACTTAGAGTGATTCAGTACATGGCCCGATAATTGACAGAACATGGAAGTCAGACAGGGACAGATAGGACAGATAGGAAGTGTAGACGGCTGTGAAGGTCTTGTGCCAGGTTTGTCATCTCCCAGTCTTAAGTGTTTGTTTTGTGTCAATTCTATATAGAGAGAGAGATGGAGAAGTTAATGCAGTTGTGTCGCATAGGCCCTAAGCCTAATTCAGATGGCAAGTTAGATCCATGTACATTAGTTGCAATTCGTGAAGGGAAAAGTCATGTTAAACAATGCAAGAAGCTTATGAAGTTGTGTGGGATGGTAGAAGGAGGAAGATTGCAACCCCTGGAGTGGAATTCAGTCTTAAGAGAGAGGGAAGGTGTTCTGGAAGATAATGGGTTGTTGTCTGCTGCCAGGGCAAGGGAGAGAGTTTCTCAAAGTTTGTACAGAGAAAATTGGATAGAAGAGGAAAGGAAGAAGAAAGACAAAAGTTTGCTATGTGTATTATAGAACTGTACAATGTGAATTCCCATCACCGTATAATGGAGGCACAATGCCATGTGTTCCCTTTTCGGGAGCACCTATTTCTTTTGTTGGCGGCCATTTTGTTGGTGGTTCTCAGACCTCCTCTGGTGGTGGCCATTTTGTTGGTGGATCTCAGACCTCCTCTGGTGGCGGCCATTTTGTTGGTGGTTCTCAGACCTCCTCTGGTGGCGGCCATCTTGTTGGTGGATGTCAGACATCCTCTGGTGGTGGCCATTTTGTTGGTGGATCTCAGACCTCCTCTGGTGGCGGCCATTTTGTTGGTGGATCTCAGACCTCCTCTGGTGGTGGCCATGTTGTTGGTGGATCTCAGACATTCTCTGGTGGCGGCCATTTTGTAGGTGGATCTCAGACTTCCTCTGGTGGCGGCAGCCATTTTGTGGGTGGCAATACCTCTGGTGGCCATTTTGCGGAGGGCAAATGTGTTACAGCTGGTGACCATTTAAATCATCATGTCACTGACATAAATTTGTCTAAACCAGACCCTGTTTACCCAGTGATGACCACAAATGGCCAGTACTATTCTCCTTCAGGAAGTGAACAGGCTTTACGTATGTTTCCTGTCACAACGGTGTCTGGTGGGCAACCAACCCTTTCCCCTAACACTCCTGTTGTGGGTCCAGCAATCCTCACACCTGGATCACCCCCAGCACCTACCCTTTCCAATGCCACTTCCACTGGCTATTCAGCTGCACACCCATATGAGTTACTTCAAGCAGCCACCTCTCCTCCTAACACTCCGCTGTAATAACACACATACGTAGTCTACCTAACACTACTCCTGGTACCTCACAGGTTCTCTCGCAGCCAAGTGCACACCTGTACAGAACTGTGGCCACTGAATCAAGGGAGGGCTAAATCTGGGAGGGGGTTTATTTTTCTATCAGATTTTTTTTCTTGTGCAGATTACATACAGAAAATATACACACTGCATGCTTCCTAGGTGCACACAGCATTATTGTATCCAGTTAGGTATCATGTAGAGAATGAAATTTTTTTTTTGTAACCCCGGTGACAACGCAGCTTTAGAATCCATATATGCTTTATGTATATATAGAATTCTAAAGGGGGGGAATGGACAGGTGATATGAAAAGTTGCTTGTTTTTAAAAGAAAAAGAAAAAAAAAGTTTTCAATAGTTTAATTTGTAAGTCGTCGTTCAAATGTAAGTGTTTTATATATATATATATATATATATATATATATATATATATATATTTTTGTCTTAAATAGAGGACAGAGCAAACATGTGTGAACATGTCTCAGATGAGCTCATTACTAATGCAGATCTTGAGTTATTTTACAGATGTTCGTGGATTCTACCACTGGATGTGCTGTGATTACACAACAGGAGGTAATAAAGCAAAACCACCCCCTCTTCACATATCGCCATGAGGAGGTAGATGGGGATCTGCAATCACTGGAATGGGTAGCTTGCAAAGGGTAAGATGATCTGCAGATCTTTCCTAGAGTCACATAAAGACCTACAGAGACCGCAGAGAGTGTATGAGCCTGTATGGAGGCTCTCCTGTGATCAGATAAGTCTGATAGAGTGCAGGTACTCACACCTGAGCTGGTGCTCAAGCCAGAGGTAATGCCTGCACAGGTGCAGCTGCCAGAAGCTGTGAATAGGCCTAGAGTCGAGAGTCTCAGACCCGAGCACCAGTGCAGACCCTGACACCAGGGCAGACCCGGGCACCAGGGGTCCCTGTCACTCCTGATGTTCTTATTCCCGCAGAAACAGGTGATCGAATGAAAAGGAGTGCAACAATCTTATCCAGTCAATACTGGGCAAATTTATTTGGCAGAATAAACCCCACAGAATAGCCTCTTCGACTCTTACCCTCCCCACCTCTTTGGGTGGAATGGGAGCCCCTGACGTGCACACCTATTATAAAGCTATTACCCTTGATATTGCTAAAGTTTGGTGGACATCCACGGAGGTGCCTCTCTGGTTACAAATTGAGAATTGGTATGCCCCGGGTCATTCTACCAGAATATTATTAGAAGCTCGTCTTCTGTGTCGGGGTCCCACGAACACAATGCTGAAATCCATGCAAGCGATACTTGTGGTCTGGACCAGTCTTGGAAGTAGTTGTCTTCGTTTCTTATCTCGCTATATCTCACTATGGGCAGTTGAGCTCATGGTTAACTCGCCGTCCTTTTCCTTCGCCCAGTGGAGGTTGGGGGGGGTCTCTCTGTTGGCTCAGATTACAGACGAAAACAAAATACTGCCCTTTGACACTCTAAGGAGTAAATTCTCTCTACCCCAATCATATTTTCAATATCTCCAGTTAAAGCATTTTGTTCATTCTATACGCATACCAAAAGTAGATTTCAGTCAATCAGACCCTACGCTACAGAATTTTTTCAAACAAAATACTTCTGTGTCACACGGAGTCTCAGTCCTTTATAAGGCTCTGGCTCGTTATAGATCAGCGCCCAAACTACCTTATATGCTGTGCTGGGAGTCCAGGCTCTCATTCACTACTACACCTGATTTGTGGAGATTGGCAGCCAATCATGCACCTCTATTTTCCTCCTGTATCAATCATCAAGAACAGGCGAAAAAGCTACATTTTGATTGGTACCTCACCCCAAAAAATTGGCCAGGTTTGGCTCTCACCCCTCGCCTGGTGTTGAACTATGCTGGAGAGGATGTGGTGGAGTAGGTGATGCATCTCATATTTGGTGGTCATGCCCTGTCCTGAAAAATTACTGGTTGGTTGTTGGGTCCCTCCTGGCTCAGCTCACTAGCCTTTCAATTCCTCTAACTCCCCAGATGGCCCTCCAAGGTGTGGACTTATCGGACATTCCTTATATCATACGCCCCATGGTAACGAATGTTTTAATAGCTGCCTGTCTTTGTTTGGCTAAACATTGACGCTCTCCTATGGTTCCTTCGCAAGTGACAAGACTCAATATTCACTTCCAACATGAAATATCACTGGCCCACAACTTGCGAAGAAAAACTAAAATCCTACAATGGTGGGACCCTTGGATCGCTTCACCTTATAACATGGTGACAATTCCTTCTTAATATTTGGTTAAATATTTTACTAATTTCTTACTCCATCAAGTAATGTTATAGCCTTGAAAAAATGATTTCCCCTTCTTCCCCACCTATCCATATCTTCCCCTTCCCCCCCCACCCTTGTCTCTTTGTCTGTTTAAGCCTTGTTTTGGTTGTAATATTTTTTGGAGTGCTAGTTACGATGGGCGCCTAACTTGTCTGTGTCGCCCTACGTTCCTTACATGTACTCTGTTGTGTAAAATTTCGTTTATTTTGTGATATTTTGAAAAAATTCAATAAAATGAAATAGAGTGCCAGCTGAGGAAGGTCTGTAGACACCAGGCGGTAAGCTTTTTCTGCCACGACTCTCTTCTCAATGATGGCTCAGGTAACCCAAGAACTAACTCATTTGTCATTAACTGCTACCTGTGTTTTAGTGGACAAGGTTTGGGTGGCACCAGGATACCAAGGTGGCCGACTACACCCAGTCTTGTACGATGTGTGACTGGTACGATAAAAGAGAATCTGTAATGACCTCGCAGAGCCACGAATGCACCCCTCGTCCACTCTACCATTACAGTGATTGCAGATAGATGATAAAGACAGCTGCACATTAGGTGTAGGCGGGTGTGCCTGTTGCGGTAATCTCTTTTCAGGATCCGGTGCAGAAACTACGTTACTTCTGAGAAGCTCACAATGAAGGTGGTATGTAGAAATTAGGCTCCTGATGAGGAAAAGCTGCATGTGTTATAGTGGAGGTCATTAAGGGTATTTTACAGTATCTGGAAGTCAGCAGCTTTCTACAATACGTATCATGCATAAGACAGTGGACAATATGAATGGGAGATTAACATTAAAGGTGCAAGGTAGAGGAAACGGGCAAGACATAGATGAAATGTTTGTTTTTGTTTAATTTTCCTCCTCAGTAAATAAGTTAAAATAAGATAATTCTCGCAAGTAGGGAGAATTAAAGTCAATGTTCTTCAGAATTTGTGCTTTATTTCCCACAGATGAAATCATCAGCGATGTCCAAGCCTTAAATAATTGTTTAAATAGTGTGATAAAGAGATGTGTTCTTCAATTCCAGATCCTAAATCAGTTTCAGGAGCGCATGGTCTCATGTCAGTAGACCAGGTGATCCTGAAAAGATGCGAGAAAGAGCCGTGAGCCGAGATTAGAGGGCCGATCCAGCTACCCCGAATTACAGCAACTTCAGTGGAGAATGAGGGAAAAGGACGCGGCAACTGTTGGAGACTCCCCACCAGCAGATGATGAACTCCGATAATGATAGTCACTGACATACACCACATAGTGATAGACTGTCACATATATGACCTTGAAAGATGATGGGAGTGTAGGTGTGCCACGGTCCGCGCTGCTCCAGGGCTTAAAAAACTCACCAAAGAGACAGTCAGATTTCCATCCTTTATTCTCCTCCTCCTACGCGTTTCGGCGCCTAGCCTGGCACTTTCATCAGGGATATTCATGACCTTATAACTTCACATTATGTCTGATATACATATGGAATATCCAAACTAAGGCAGAGATGGTTACAGGAACATGATATAAATGAGGACTCAGAGTGGGAGAAACATTCACAATTAGATCAAGGGTAGATAACACTGTGCATAACTGACAGTACGCTAATAACTTGTATATGTAGCCGTAAAAGCGCTATTTTACGTTATTTTATGTTCTTTTCAAAGTAATCGGGTTAATGTGTAAAGGAAAATGTTACCAAATAATCTCTGGTGGTAGAATATGGCCCTGAGACAGAAATGTCCATCCATGAGTGTGGTGATACAATTCTGGGTATCCAGGTAGGGAACTGAGGTGAAGCAGGTAGGAAAGGCCCGAGGACGCGGAGAGTGCGATCCCTAATATACCTCCTGATATTCCCAGAATTGTTCATAAGAATTGTTCATATCGCATGTATTTTAAGCCAGAGATCAAGTTAAAGTAGGTTTTGAATCCTTTACCTCACCCCTAATGGCCATAAGTAGGAATATAGTCTAGATCCATTACATCTATGATTAACAGAGATTTGTCAATTATACTACAGAAGACCTTCAAAGTTTAGCCGACCAACTAGGCCCTTCATCGATAATGGTGCTCCAAAATAGAATGACCTGGACATGTTATTAGCAAAATAAAGAGGAGTTTGCAAAATTGTACGTATATTCCAGATAATACAGGTCCCACCGGGAAGGTTACAGCAGCCATACAGGCACTGAATTCTCTACAATAAGAACTATAATGGAATTTAGGTATAGAAGATCCCTGGGACCAATACTGTCCATAGATGAAGGGATGGCAGAAATGGCTGGATTACATAGGCATTGTTATCCTTGTCATCTTAGTTATTGCAGCTATCATTGTTTGTTGTGTCCTTCCCTGTGTAAGGAAGATGATTGGGAGACATCAGTTCTCCCTTTCCTAGCTCAAGAGGTTAGTTATTCTGTAGACCTAAAACAGCTGGGCCCTCTACGGTCTTTTATAGTCTCCAACTAGGTGGTCCCCTATTCCTCTAAGTTATGATAGCTAGGGTAGACACATCAAATAGTTCATATATGCAGAGTCTGTACCAAGGGGGGTCACATGGTTCATAATTGTGAAGTCTGTATCGAGGGGAGTCTAATAGTTAGTATTTCTCATCTAACGGGCAACATAGAAGAGTTGGGGGCACACTGGGCAGATGTGATAGGCTCTGGTAGGAATTGGTTAATAAAGTATTTAGGGGGGACTGTTAAGGATAGCCTTAAGATCAAAATACTTAATTAACCTTAAGATGTAAGGGCTTGAGAGAAATGACTCATAAAGTATTATTTTCACCTTACATAAGTTTAAGTTTGTATCAGACAAAGATGGCTCCCATTTCCTGCCACATCACCACATGTTCTGAGACAAAGCTGCAGTCAAGACAAAGAGTGATCAATCACAGAATGACACCTCATCAGATGGCTTCACGGATCAAACTAACTTTTGGAGACCTGAAGGAATAATTCACCTTGATGACCTCAAGAACAATCCCCCTCCATGGACTAGACAATGTCCCACCAATAAATGCATTCCATTTGTCCCCATTTGTGTAACCGAGCCCCTTAGAGAGCTTTGTTAAAACCCTTGTGTGATCAATAAAGACTCACTTTGGAGCTGTGCCTTGTGGAGGGCTGAGGAAAGCTTACACCTGATTGTGTTATCAGTGTATTTCTTTCATCGCATGCATCAGTCCATATCAATCAGGACAGGGGCAGGCAACTTATTAATAACTAGCTGGGTGCCCGATGCAGATGCATCGGGATTCTAGAAGAGCGAGTCTCTGACTCGCAATGGCCGCTTCGCGGCCAATGCTTCGCGCTGCTAAGGCGACTCGCCATGCCCGCTGCGCGGGCATAGCGAGTCGCCTTAGAACTGCTCGCAATGGCCGCTGCGCGGCCAATGCTTCGGGCGTATCCACATGACGACACTGACTCGCAGCGTGAGCGGACTCAAAAGGGGCAAAAAACCCATTCGTGATTATATAATAGATATTATAAAATATTAATCCCTGAGATATATACTGTATATATATATATGTCTATATAGTGTATATCTATATCTATCTGTGTGTATATACTGTGTATCAATATATATCTAGCTGTGTGTATATACTGTATATCTATATTTATTTGTGTGGATATACTGTATATCTATATCTATCTGTGTGTATATACGGTATATTTATATATGTATATATATTGTAACTCTATTTTTGTGTATATAGTGTATATGTATCAGAGTGTATATTGTGTATAGCTATATGTATGTATATATGTGTATATAGTTTATATGTATATGTGTATATACTGTATATCTATCTGTGTGTATATACTGTATATCTATATGTATCTAGATATGTGTATATACTGTATATGTGTGTATATACTGTATATCTATATGCATCTATATATGTGTAGATACGGTATATATATCT